>CP139505.1:303927480-304374980 GCA_021014915.2 Artemisia tridentata subsp. tridentata | reverse complement strand
TCACAACAATTCCCCAGTCACAACGACTTTTCACAACAATTTTCTAGTCCAACGGAAAATGAAGTTTATAAAACTCCACCGGAAAATGAACCGATTAACACTCCACCGGTTGTGGAACACCAACCCAATCCGTTTGGACTCACTGAGGATGAACTCCGACTTCCTGAGCAGGATGAGGAAGTCAGGAGAGAAACTGAAGAAAGAGAACTACGAGAGGAAGCTGCTCGTAGAGAGCATGAAGAAAGAGAAGTTGACTACCTTAGGAACAACTGGTTTGACATTATGGAAGTAACGTATTATAATGACGAGTTTAGGGATGCATAGTCTTCGAGCGACAAGGGTTATAACTCAGACTTTTCGTTGTAATTTGTATTTTCATTTTTATTTCCGTATCGTAGTTTGTTAATCTGTAATTCGTGTTTTCAATTTAATGTTTAATTTGTGTAATGTTTTTATTTTTAATAAATTTTAAATTTGTTGTTTAAAATATTTGAATTAAAAAAAAATAATAATAAAAAATAATAATAAATTAACTCGGTCACCTACTGTGGTAATTTGGTCGTGTCTGATAATCGGAGAGAGAAAGCTGATGTGTCACAGTTATGCTGGGTCACGACTCTGTCATGTCAACCAAATCTTGGGGTACATCGCTTTCACCATTATTAGCACCTTTGTTCGTATTTACATGTTTTTTAACATCTTCCATATACAGATCAACATCTTTAGCAATTTCTCGTGCTCTTCCCTTTAGACCACTCACCTGATCTATCCACGACAACCATGGAATATAATTTCCAATAGTAAAAGCAGTTAACAAGGTAGTGTGTTTTTCCAACAAGTTTGTCAACTTTAAACCGTCATGTGTCCTTCCTATAGCAACCCTAGAAAGTATGTTATTTGTAAATGTTTTAAGTAATACCCTTATTTCAAGTAAAGAACCACAACTTTCTCCAATTGCATCAATCAAAATACGTATATCTTTTTCCCTCACATGTTGGAAAGACTTCACTCGTGTGTTACTTAAAAGATGTACGACAACAATGCTCTTTAGTTGTCTCCAATATAATAGTCCCTGTAAGGAGCAAATAATATGTCTTTAGAGCCATACAATAGGATATTAGGATTTAGGCATAGGTAGATTTGGTCAACCAGCAAATGATAAATCATGGGTTTTCAGGATCTCTCGAGCTACTTCACAGTGACGATAGTCACAAGGCTTTTGCCACTAGGCCACCTGTGGTTGAATTTTTTAGTTTTATTTGTAGCTCATTCTAATGAAAAGTTCAAAACCACAATCAACGTAGCATAGCTAGTGGTTAGGCATACTGATGTCCTCACAAGAGATCTTAGGTTCAAAAACCAATACTAGATACACATCTGACATCTTGAGGGTGGCCATATATGGAAATAGTCGGAAATGGTCATGGGGGAATTCTGATCAGGCTGCATACATCAACTCGTCATCTCATGGAACACCTCATCCGTTTTTTGTAAGGAAAAGTTCATTGGGATCTGTCCTTGAGCTTAAAAAACACTTGGCTTTTTTGGCCTCCGGTTTTCAATACCTTTCCTTGTTTCACAAAGAAAAAAAATATATATAATATGAAAAGATGTGTACATTGTATGACTATGTGTGGGCACTACAAAAAAATTGTCATCTGGTGATACATAAAAAAGTTGGCAAAAGTCGAAAAAATGTCACTAAAGGAAAAAAATGTCACCAAAAGTTTACAAAAAAAGTGTCACTATTTAGATTCAGTGACACTTCCTTAAATGTCTATTTTCTTGTAGTGGTGGTTATTAGGTTCTTAAGTTCACTCACATGTTCTGGTTTCTTGTTGAAATAGTCGAGTGTGCGTGTTTATGAGAAAGACATTTTCTTTATTTTCTGTTTAGTTAGTGTCGAGAAAAGTGACACCGGACTGAAGCAAACCCGCAACTAAAATAAGAAAATACTAATAAAAGATGACACACGGATATAACGTGGAAAACCCCAAATAGGGTAAAAACCACGGGCAAGAAAAGATACGTTTCACTATGATGAAAACTAGGAGTTACACCTTCTCTCTAGTTACAAGGATAAACACTAATCGTTATATCTCTTGTATTAGGAGATACCACAAACTCTCTTAATTAACTCACACACTACTAGGAGAGAAAGAAACACAGAACACTATGTGTTTTGCTTTGTTTTGGGATGATGAATGAACTAACATTCGTTGCCTTTTATAGGCGTTTGGTACATGTGATAGGCTGCAAATTGTTTTTCCAACTTGCCAACTATCTCTATCCATTCAATTCACTTGTCACCATCCACTTGCAACAATATATTCCATTTAGATACAATGTATCTTATAACAATCTCCCACTTGAAGATTAGATTGAAACTCAATCAATCTTCACACGTTATCCTTCCTTGCACTTCCATGTTGCTTACGTTTCCGCTAAGCCGCATGAGGATCGGCACCATATAAACTTGTCACAGTTGATTGCTTTCGTTATATAATCTGCCACGTTATCATCAGTATGAATTTTCTACATATCCACGGTTCCTTCTTCCACTTTCTCACGAATGAAGTGATACTGAACTCATATATGCTTTGTCTTTGAATGAAATGCTGGATTCCTTGCAAGATACAAGGCACTCTGGTTGTCACAAAATAGAGTAATTTTCTCTTGTTCGTGCCCGAGCTCTTCCAACAACATCTTCAAACATACTGCTTCTTTGTTGGCTTGAGCAGCTGCAACATATTCTGCTTCCGTCGTTGACATAGCGACAACTGACTGCAGTTTTGAAACCCAGCTTACTGTTCCGCCAGAAAGTGTAAACACATACCCGGTGGTTGATTTACTTCCGTCAAGATCACCTACATAATCAGAATCAACATATCCCTTGACAGTTAAATCCGATTCCCCATAACATAATGCAACATCTGAGGTTCCTTTAATATATCTAAAGATCCTCTTCACAGCTTCCCAATGCTCTCTACCAGGTTCCGCCATGTACCGACTCACTACTCCCACTGCATGTGCAATGTCTGGTCTTGTACAAATCATCGCGAACATTAAACTTCCCACTGCTGATGCATACGGTACTCGAGACATCTCCATCCTCTCTTCTTCACTACTAGGACTCATCTTGGAGGATAACTTGACATTAGTAGGAAACGGGGTTGATATTGGCTTACAATCTTGCATATTGAACCTTTGCAAGATTTTCTTCACATAACTTTTCTGTGAAAGCCAAATTTTCCTACTAACTCTATCTCGGTGAATTTGCATCCCTAGAATCTTGTTTGCGGGTCCCAAGTCTTTCATCTTGAATCCCCTAGCGAGATGTGACTTCAGTTTACTGATACGATCTTTGTTGGGGCCTGCAACCAACATGTCGTCAACATATAACAGCAAGATGACAAAATCATTGTCTCCAAACCTCTTGTAATATGCACAAGGGTCTGCGTGTAGTCTGTTATATCCAAGGCCAATGATGAAAGATTCAAATCTCTTGTACCAACACCGCGGCGCCTGCTTTAAACCGTACAGAGATTTGTTTAACCTGCAAACCAAGTTCTCTTTTCCTTTTTGTCTAAAACCTTCTGGTTGGAGCATGTAAATTTCTTCCTCAAGATTTCCATGAAGAAATGCAGTTTTCACATCTAGCAGCTCTAGATGTAAATCATACGTAGCACACATTGCCAGAACTACTCGAACAGTTGTCATTCGAACCACAGGAGAAAATATTTCATTGAAGTCGACTCCCTCTTTCTGAGCATATCCTTTGACTACCAATCTTGCACGATACCTCTCCACTTGGTCATCACCGTTCCTCTTGATCTTATACACTCATTTGTTTCCAATAGGTTTTCTACCTGCTGGTAGTGGCATCAGTTCCCACATTTTGTTCTTTTGAAGAGCTTCAATTTCTTCTTGCATTGCTTCCATCCAGAATGAAGCATCTGAATTATTTAGTGCTTCTTGAAAAGTTGATGGCTCTCCTTCCTCTGTAAGAAGACAATATGCAATGTAAGGAATTAAATATTCCATAGATTTGATGACACAAAACAAGAAGAATGAAACATGAAATGATAAGCAAAATACACCAAGTAACAAGCTGCTACAAGTATTGATAAACTGCTGTTAGTGTATTTGATGGTACTGATGGTTAAAAAGCAAGGTACTGCCAGTTCAAAAGATGGTACTGCTAGACCAAAATGGTACTGCTGGTTCAGAAAAGGTACTGCTAGTACAAGAAAGGTACTGCCAGTGTATCTCAGCAAGAAAGGTACTGCTAGTTCATAGCAAGGTACTGTTAGTTCAAAATGGTACTGCTAGTACAAACGAGCTGCTGCTGAATCAGTGAGTCACTCTGCTGCTATAAGGATAAGAATAAGAAAGATATTATTTTGTATGAGTCATGTTTATACAAAATAGAATATCTAGATATTTGGTTAGTCAACAAAGTTGAAAAGCAAGAAGCAAATTGGAACTTGATGACTGCCACCTACACGATATAGCAAGTGGATGACTAAGACTTATCAAATTGTAAATGATCTTCTTTATGTTATAAAAGGAAGATCATACCCCTTAGAGAAATGTATGCTTCACAGTGAAATAATGTGAACATCAAAGTGTGTGTGGGAACATCAGACATGGGGTCTGATGAACATTGGACATGGGGTCTGATGTTGTTTAGTTTGTTTAGCCTCAAGGATCTTTGATCCCTGTTAGAGTGTAACCGTGCTATAAATGATCACATAGCATTGGGGCTAATGGAATAACAAACGATGAACTTGGAAAAACCTTTTTGTGATAGTATTGTTTCTTTATTAGAATATTCCGTCAATATTATCATCATGCTTTTCATAGTTAATCCTAGATCAAAGGTGTAACAACCTAGAGCCCATAAACGATCACGTAACTTGTTTTAGTAGATGCAAATAGGTCTAAAATAAGTTTTCACAATTGGTATCAGACCGGGGGGCTCTGGATCTAGGAAAAGAAAAGGTTTTAGCTAAAGAAAGAAGAAAAATTCATTTTTGCTTAATTTTTCGCAACTTTCTGCAGAGCAGTTTTGCAAAGGCTATTACTCCTTCGTTAACCGTTGGATCGGGCTGAAATTTTTGTTGAAGGTTCTTGGTATATCAAGGTAGATTCTCACCGGAGGGATCTTCAATCTGAGCCTTAGGTTGCAAGATATGCATCGTTGAAAACTGTTGCAGAAACAGTTGAGGTATGGTCGAATTTTTGGTTTTTTTTCAAGGTTCACACACATAGGGGAAGAATCACACACAGAAGAGAGTTGGTTCTTAAAAGATTAAAGGCTTGTTTATCAAGTTATTATTGGTGAAAAAGATTATTTGTTGCTTATTTGAAGTTAAAGTTGAAATTTTCAAAATTGTGTTCTTATCATATCTTAAAGTGGTTGACTACACTTTAAAGATAACTTGTTCGTTCGTTCAAGTGACTACGAAATGACAAACACTTAAAGGAGATACGTTGTAGTACTCAGTGTCTCATAGAAGATGAGTTTATTGTCATGAGATTGCAGTCTCCCTATACAAGAAAGTTGGGTATACGTTCGAAGTCAGTTTTAGTACAAGACATAAGACACAAGGTTGGTTTATTCAGCTTCATCAACAAGTTAGTAATGGTTGGTTTTTCTTTATCAACCATAAAAGCCTACAGGTTTGAAGAATCAAGGAATGGTTAACATATGGGTTTCAGGGGAAGCTTAAATGTTCAAGTGTTTAACCATTTATACTTATGCATCATCACAAGGGAAAGTTATTGATTCTTATTATTGTTGATTAGTATTGCTACTGATGGTTTATAATTTTAATGTCTCAAGTTCATTTTTAGTGCGGAAAGCTTAATGGAGGATAATTTGAGATATTAGAAGGATAGATTGGATTTGTAATATTAATTAGTAGTTGTAAAGATCATATTTGTAAATTTCCTATTTGTTGATAACAAAAAGGGGAAGAGACGTGATGGATAGCATAGATTAAGGGGAAGTTTCATTCATGGTGAGATTTAGTTATCTCAATTTCTCTACTTCGTCTAGGGAAATTCGTACAAGAATGTGTTTGTTTTGTAATCATCAAATAGGGGAAGATTGTAAGGAATTAAATATTCCATAGATTTGATGACACAAAACAAGAAGAATGAAACATGAAATGATAAGCAAAATACACCAAGCAACAAGCTGCTACAAGTATTGATAAACTGCTGTTAGTGTATTTGATGGTACTGATGGTTAAAAAGCAAGGTACTGCCAGTTCAAAAGTTGGTACTGCTAGACCAAAATGGTACTGCTGGTTCAGAAAAGGTACTGCTAGTACAAGAAAGGTACTGCCAGTGTATCTCAGCAAGAAAGGTACTGCTAGTTCATAGCAAGGTACTGTTAGTTCAAAATGGTACTGCTAGTACAAACGAGCTGCTGCTGAATCAGTGAGTCACTCTGATGCTATAAGGATAAGAATAAGTAAGATATTATTTTGTATGAGTCATGTTTATACAAAATAGAATATCTAGATATTTGGTTAGTCAACAAAGTTGAAAAGCAAGAAGCAAATTGGAACTTGATGACTGCCACCTACACAATATAGCAAGTGGATGACTAAGACTTATCAAATTGTAAATGATCTTCTTTATGTTATAAAAGGAAGATCATACCCCTTAGAGAAATGTATGCTTCACA
Source organism: Artemisia tridentata subsp. tridentata (assembly GCA_021014915.2). Classification (NCBI taxonomy): domain Eukaryota; kingdom Viridiplantae; phylum Streptophyta; class Magnoliopsida; order Asterales; family Asteraceae; genus Artemisia; species Artemisia tridentata. The sequence goes on along the minus strand of CP139505.1, from coordinate 304,368,280 downwards.
GTGAAATAATGTGAACATCAAAGTGTGTGTGGGAACATCAGACATGGGGTTCTGATGAACATTGGACATGGGGTCTGATGTTGTTTAGTTTGTTTAGCCTCAAGGATCTTTGATCCCTGTTAGAGTGTAACCGTGCTATAAATGATCACATAGCATTGGGGCTAATGGAATAACAAACGATGAACTTGGAAAAACCTTTTTGTGATAGTATTGTTTCTTTATTAGAATATTCCGTCAATATTATCATCATGCTTTTCATAGTTAATCCTAGATCAAAGGTGTAACAACCTAGAGCCCATAAACGATCACGTAACTTGTTTTAGTAGATGTAAGTAGGTCTAAAATAAGTTTTCACATGCAACATTGCCCTCCATAACATAATTCGAGTGCCACATCGGACATTTTATTTCACGATTAAGAGTACGAGTCGTTGGAGCTTGAGACTCAGTTGTCTCATTCACCTCGTGCTGTGGTACGGCTTCAGAAGAATCACTCGTCTAAGATTGCTTTTCCACCTGTATTGATGTAGTTTCTCTTGTAGTGCTATCACCTTCTTCATTTTCTTGAATTTTGTCTTCCATAAAGACAACATCTCTACTGACGAGTACTTTGTGGGCAGTGGGGTCTCACAAGCGATACCCCTTTACTCCATCAGCGTACCCCAAGAACAAACATTTTCTGGATTTCGAATCCAGCTTTGTAGTTTCTTGAGAATTGTACATCACGTACACAGGACTTCCAAATATATGAAGGTCAGAATAGTTGACTGGCTTTCCCGTCCACAATTCCATCGGTGTCTTCAACTCAATTGCAGTTGAAGGTGAACGATTTATCACATAACATGCGGTATTGACTGCTTCCGCCCAGAATGATTTTTCCATGCTTGCAGTTGCCAACATTGCCCTTGCTCTTTCTAACAAGGTTCTGTTCATCCGCTCTGCCACTCCATTCTGTTGAGGAGTGTATGCCGTCGTGAACTGTCTTTTGATTCATTTTTGCCTGCAAAAAGTATCAAATTCATCACCAGTGTATTCACCTCCATTATCTATCCTCAAACACTTGATCTTCTTTCCAGAATCAAGTTCAACCCGCGCTTTGTAAACCTTGAAAACTTCAAACACATCAGACTTCTTCTTGATTGGGTACACCCAATGGTATGTGCTAAAACACATACCTTTTATTTACCAAATTAAGACCAAAACGACCAAAAACTAACCAAAATGCCAAAGATATTTGTGTTTTTGTGTTTGTTTATGTGCAGGTACGGATATTTAAGAATATGGACAAAATCGAGCAAATACCGGAAAAATGAGCACGAGATATGGAATTGATATTTACAGCCGATGCCGGGAAGTTTTATGTCAATCAAGTCCTCAAAGAATCACCATTTGTCAAGACAAGCCCTTGGAGTTATTTTGGAAAAGTAGCAAAAATAGTCCTTGGAATTTCAGCAAATAACAACTTTGGTCCTTGAATCTTTGTAAAACCAAAAAAAATCACCAAAACCTTAAACCATAACCTTATCCGGATTTAAATCTCATATATCCAAACCTACAAATCCAACCCATCCGTTCCCTAGCCCAAGCCCACTCTTGAATTATAACCGAGCCCACCATCCTTACTTATAAACCCAAGACCCAACACTACCTAACCCGACCCATCCATTATCCCTAAACCCAGTCAACTATTATAAAGGACCAGTCAAAATAATATATTAAAAACTTACCTGCGCCCAAATCTCTTATAACCCAGATTTTACTGTTCCTTGATGAACCCTAGATTTACCCCGATCAAAATTACTACAATTAAGGGCATCAACGGAACTTCACACAAGACCTGACATGTCAGAGGGAATGTCAGTCACACGGATTGCCAAGGTGGACAAAAGGAGACCTCTGATTGGGCGGGATACCTCATTGGTTTTAATCCAAGGGCTATAGATGGATTTGATGACAAGGAGATGAAATGGAGGGCTATGATTAGAAGCTGAAGGCTATTTATACAAGACCCTTCTCACAGATGAAGCGGTTAGCTAGTTTAGATTAGAATTAGGGTAAAGTAGGAGTAGAATAAATTAGATTAGTTATAGCTCTTTATAGCTTATTGTTGCAGTTTGTTGCTATTTTCCTCATCATTCTTCAGTTCTGTAATCGATTCCAAGTTTTTATTCGAAAATCAATGTAAGTCAACGTTTAGTTCTTAAACTTATTTGCTTATTCTTAATGCTCATTTTCAGTTTTCTGCTTATTCAGTCTTTTTATAGTTTTATATTCATCTGTTCTTCTTAGTGTTTAGCTTAAATTTGATTTTCCATGCCACTATAGTTCATAGCAGATTTATTTAGGATGTTTGGTTCAGCAGTGTATGCTGAGCTCTCATTGTTTGAATGAATTTTGCCTAGTGTAGAGAAGTTGCAGTTAAGAGATTAGAGTTTATTTTAGCACAAAACTTATAGTTATTAGGCAGAAAGTCAAAGCTAGTTCTTATTTTCTAGTCTGCTGCTACTGTTAGGATTCTAAGTCTCAAAATCATCAAGTTTGCTATATATTTGGTTTCTTAAGTTTGATTCAGTCTCAATTTAGCTTATTATATCATCATTAGTTAGCTAGGATCACTCAAAATTGGGTTTAGTCAAAATAGAGAAAAAAGCAAAAAGTCAAAAATAGTTTAAAAATTGTTTCTGGCACCTGATCTAGGTGGTATTAAGAGCTCAATTGAGTTTAAATAATTAGGGATTTTTGTGTTTTAGTATAGCCTACAGTACTGAGTTGCTTTTGCCCCCATAAGTTTCCACTTTTTAGCTTATTTGAAGAGCTTATTCTATCTGCATAGTGTTGGTTTAGGGACTGTTTTGACTTAATCCTAGTCATCTGTTCTACTGCTTAACAGCTTATCCATTGTGCTTATTTGATCATATTGAGTTTATTTGAGCTTTTTAAAGTAGCAATAATCTGTTTTGAGCTTCTTGAATTTTCTGAGTGCTTATTGGCTTAATTAGTGCTTATTTTGGGACTGCTTATTGATACAAATTGCTTATTAGTGTTAATTCTAATCTGAATTTATTTTTCCTAGCTTTTTAATAATATTTTAGAATTTCCAGATTTATTTCAGATTTTATTTTGATCAGTTACTATTTCTTTTTCATTTTTACATAGTTTTTAGAATTTTAAATCATTTTTAATTTCAAAATAAATCACAAAAAGACAAAAATAGTTATGAATTTATTTAAATTTCATTTTCAGTTTATTAAGATTTTTCAAAAATGATTTGTAGTTTAAAAAGTTTTATTACATAATTAGTCTTAATTTTCTTTTATTAAAAATACAAAATTAGATTTTAATTCATAAAAAATAAATAAAAAGTCAAAAAAATATTTTTCTTTTTCCAAAAATTATCTTTTTATATTTCGAGTTTAGGAAAATTATTTTCATAAATTTAGGATTTAGAATTTAAAAATTTACTTTTAATTACGTTTTTAAAATTACGTCGCGTACGTTTAATTTCCATTTTAGGGTCAAATGCTTAGCTTAATTGTTCCATTAGCTTAGTTAGTTATTGTTATTTGTTACTTTAATATTCGTAGTATAAAATCACAAATCAATCACTCTTTTATTCACATTCACTGCACGAATCACGATCCCGAATCACAATTCCATTCATCCTTCGTCGGGACAAACGAACCGAGTCTTGCATATTTCCTTTGCAATTCCTTGGACTATAATTGACCTCCATCACCCAACATCTCCTGGAATAGTCATCAATGAAGGATACAAAATACTTTGCTCCTCCCAAGGATAGAACCAGTGCCTGCCATACATCAGAGTGAACCAATTCTATAACAAAGACACTTCTAAAATTTGATGTCTTGAATTTTAGGCGATGCTACTTGCTGATAATACAATGCTCACAGAAAGGTAAAGAAACCTTTGTGAGGCCAGGAATTAACTTCCTTTCAACAAGAATCTTCATTCCTTGTTCCGACATATGTCCAAGCTTCTGATGCCATGTTATTGCAACTCTATGACTTGGACTATGTGAAGCAACAGATGCTTCCGCCTCCTCCATTATCTCTCCCTTCAGTTGGTATAAGTTCGCAGCCACCTTTTCACCTTTCATAAGTATAAGCGCGCCTTGTATAACTTTCATGATCTTGTTTTGTATTTCAACCTTACAACCAAGATCATCCAATTGTCCTGGAGACAATAGATTCTTTTTCAGGCCCTCCACGTGTCGCACATCCCGAATAGTACGAACTGTACCATCATGCACTTTCACCATGATATTTCTAATTTCAATGATCCTTAGTTTATGATCATTGAAACTGTACACAGATCCGCCTCCAGAGATAGGTTTATATTGATGAAACCATTCTCTTCTTGCGGTCATATGAAAAGTAGCTCCAGTATCGAACAGCCATACATCTACAAATCTTTTCCTGCCATCATTTGCAACCGCTGCTTCACACACAGAGCGTTACCATCTTCTGAAGTGCTAGCGAAATTTCCCTGAGGATTAGAGGTATTTAAACCCCGACAATCTTTCTTAAAGTGACCCGGCTTGCCACATTTGTAGCATTTAAAATTCTTCTTCCTTCCTATTTTAGATTTACCATGATTGTGACTCCCACTGGAGTCAGGTTCCATTGACCTCCCTCTCGTCACCACCAAAGCCTCCACCTGTCTTGAATTGGTCTGTCTGTCCTCCCTATTGTTGCGCCTATTTTCTTCTTCTAGAATGGCGGATGCAACATCATCGAAGACTAGATAGTCCGAAAGAACATTACTGGTTAAGTTGATGATAAGTTGGTCATATGAGTCAGGTAAACTTTGAAGTAGAATTTCAGCACGTTGTTGTGGCTCTATTTTACAACTTAAAGACGTGAGCTGAGAAAATAGAGTATTCAGGTTATTAACGTGCTCAGTCACTGAAGTAGATTCTGTCATTCGAAGAGCATAAAGTTTCCTCTTGAGAAATATTTTATTGTGGAGCGATCTTGCCTCGTACAATCGAGCAAGATGATCCCAAATCTCATTTGCACTTTTCTTCTCCTCTATGCTTGACAAAACTCCATCTGCTAATGCCATATGAAGATTTGCAATAGCATTTCCGTCCATCTCGTCCCATTTACTGTCATCCGTGACCTCAGCTGGCCTTTCGTTAATGGCCGCTAAACATTTATTCTTTCTAAGGATAGCCTTCATCTTTAATTTCTACAACGATAAATTATTCCCATTGAATTTTTCGATTTCAAATTTTGCCGCCATTGCTACAATCACAATCTACTTTTCGACAAAACTATTATTTGTTAATAATAGTAATGAACACTTTTTGAGTGAGTATAATCTTACTTATCTTTTGATGTGGAGGGTCCACTTATTAGTGGCAACCACAGAGCATATGTAACACCCCCAAAATCACATTATTCGCGGAAGCATACAATTTGGGGTGCTACGAGGTTGATAAACATCATACAAGATATAGTGAACGGATTAAAAATCCGTTTTAAACATATTACATAAGTCAAGTCATGTAGCGATACATAAAAACCATTTCAGATGAAAATGAAGCCTATTTAAACAAAAGGTCCAGTTGTCAGAGTAAACGCATTAAAAACATTTCCATCATTTATTATGACCGACGCCATGCACTGCTCCCGGCTAAACGCACCTCAGTTTCCTGAGAAAAACATGCTAAAAGTCAGCTAACGCTGGTGAGTTCATAGGTTTAAGTAAATAGCGCATATGGACCAATGGCAACATCATAAAAGCAATTCAGCAGATACACACTATCCGGTATGCAAACACTAAGCCTCATCCTACCGAAACTAAGACAATGCAGCACGACTAGCGTTAGCAAAATAATAAAGGTTGCCCGCGAGTGTTAATCCCCAGACACTCGGCCAAAAACCCGACTTGGTATACGTTCGCCTTGGCTATGCCGAGCCAACCGAACGGGGACGTCACTCCCAATAGATCTATTTATAACAAACGGCTTCCCAACAGGAATTAACGGCAGATGATAGTGGGCACAAAATGGGATTCAGCAAACTTAGGTTTCTGCATCTTAGTGTGATCTTAAAAGCAATTTCATTTCTGGTCCATGAAAACAATTTTGCATGTTTCTCACCCCAAGCTTATAAAACAAAAATCGTATAAAATGTGGGGCTATAAACTCACCTTTCAAATACAGCAATTCAGCAATCAATCAAAATAATGCAACCGCGCCGATCAGCACCCTAAATTAGTACGGTAAGTCTTAGCAAAACGTTCGTGTCTCAAGTGTCTTTATTTTATTTGAAAAGTTTTACGTTGACCTGTGCTCGTGTATTTCTTGCTTGCTGTGTGGTAAAGTATATTTCGAAACGATTTATTTTTATAACTCTTTGGGGGTAGCTCATGGTGAAAGTGCATGGTGGGAATACGTAACGGAACATCCGTGCTAGTATTCGCAACTTAACGTGCAACCGTTATATATACTTTACACATATATATACATATATACTTTATAAATTCATTTCTCATATATTTAATTGTAAAGATTAATTAAATACGTTTTGAAGATTGGTTACCAAAATATAGTTAGTGAAAATCATTATGTTTAGAAACATCGTTTATTATTTTCATTATAAGAAAACAAGTTTTGTTAAGTAATTCCATAAAGTTTACCTAAGTTGTGGATTTCTCAAAATATGCTAAGTGTTGGATTTTTAGAAAATTTGGGCATGACCCATTCGTTTATACAATGTTTCCATTTATCTCACGTGTTGCAAACTTTACTTCAAATACTTCGCTAACTAGTTATAAGTGCAAAATACTTTTAGTGACATATATGCCAAGTGTCGTGAATATATATATTCGTCGTTATATTGTTCGTTATCTTTACTTTTAAGTATTATCACTAAATTTTGACACGAAGTCAATATTTCTTCAAAAAGTCAACAAAAGTCAATCTCAATATCATTTTAGTAAAAATGTCAATTTTTACCCTTACAGAGACTAAGCGTCTCAAAACAAGTCCAAAATAGTTATCGTTATATTTATCGTTTCATTAAACATTTATAACTTCGGCGAGTCGGAAAATATTCCAAAAATCAAATTTATCATTTTTATTTGTAAATTGGGCTGAAACTTCTCAAATAAGCCCATTTACCATTTTTGACCCAAAACACATTTTTAGTTATAACGTATATATCGACACGTTACTAGAAATCATTTTACTCGTTCAATACATCCGTTTGGTCAAAAAGTCAAACTTTCAAAATTGTCCATGGGCTTCGGCCCAACAGTAAAATAGTGGGCTTTTTGGCCCAAAAAGCCATTTAGTCCAATTTGTATTTATTTGTTACTTATTAGTAATTATTAGTTACCAAATACACTTTATACTTATCAAATAATCTCTAATAATCAAGCTCTTAAGTCAAAAGTCAAATTTTGACTTTGTTACTGTTCATTCGAACCAAATATTGCATCTTAACTTATCTTCACATTTTTACTAGTTATTTTTAATAACTTATAACTTATTAAATAAGCTAATCTAAATAAACACTTTACTATATTTTTCCACCATTTCACCACTTGAGCCAAAATTTTATGTTTTTCAAAACCCCAATAATCTCATAATTTTAATAGTAGCCGAACACTATATGTGCTCCAAAAATCATTATAGTGCTTAAATTAGTGTAAAATCCATAACTAGTGTTTGTATCCTCAAACTAGCACCATATGTAACAAGATTTACCACACAAACAAGAAATCTACTAATTAACTCATAAACATCATAAAATGTCGAGCACAACAAATAGAAGATCAAACCCTAGCTTTTATCATATCATCAAAACATATACATTTAACACTTTTAAACATCACTATACACCAAATGGACAAGAGATTAACAAATTTAGAAAAGTTTTGTGAATCCTTACAATGGGTTATGAAGTGGTACGTGTGATATGAAGAACAAAGACACCCAAAACCTTGCTAGTTTAACCCAAATCCAACTCCAAATTACCCAAAACCTTTAGCAAACACTTGTGATCTTGAATCTTTGTAGAGAAATTTTTTGTAGAAATGTATTTGTGTGTGTGATATTAGGCGTACAAATGAGCTAGAAAAGGAGAAGATGAGTGCTAATTTGGGTAGTATTAAAAGATAAGATGTGAAAATCCAAAAAGCATAATACCATTTTAGGCAAATTTAGATTACATTAAAGATAAGAGAATGTTGAGTTGTCCATGTGGTTTGGTGTGGTATTAGGGGCCGGTTAGGGGTATTTAGGGGAGGGCAAAAATATTTTTGATCCCGCTTTGGTGTATAGTGTGTCGGTTTAAGTTAAAAAGTTACCGTAAAGTCCCGGTTTGACGTTTTTGGACCCGATAACGTAAAATAAAGTTTTTAACCACGTTTTCATCAGAAATATAATAAAATGTCATTACTGACTCAAAAATATTTTATTTGACCTTTACCATATGTACTGTGCTGTCGGTACGCGCGTGCGATTGTTTTTCAGAAAAATGCGAGAAAGCTCTCAGTAAATTATAATACTTGTCAGTAACTATCAGAAATGTGATAATTTAACTTTACTGACAAAAATAAACTTTTCTGCAGTGACTTTAAGCTACAGTATGCTGGGACAGCTCCCGAAAATGCTTAAAAATACTCAGAAACATGCAAATGCGCATAGAAATGCTTAGCTTAAAAATAATTAATACTCATATAATATTAATTAACAACGTGAAAATTACCATTTGTCACAGTCTCTCCATCTAATCAGGAAATCCGTCCCGGATTTCAATTGACGCCACTCTTGGTTTTCGGAAAAAGATGAGGGTATTTTCGCTTGATCTCGTCCTCTCGCTCCCAGGTGTATTCGGGGCCTCTGCGAGAGTTCCATCGGACCTTCACAATTGGGATACGACTCTGCTTTAGTCGTTTGACTTCCCGGTCCACGATTTCAATTGGTTCTTCAATGAAATTTAACCTCTTAGGAATAACTGCGTTTTCATCGGATAAACACTTCTTCAAATTACTGACGTGAAAAACGTCATGCACAACACTGAGCTCAGACGGCAGTTCGAGTCGGTAGGCTACCGGCCCGATCTTATCAAGGATCTCAAAAGGTCCTATATAGCGAGGGTTCTGTAAAACTTAATATTACTCTTTATCACACAACACAATATGAGAATAATAGAAGAATAGAAGAGAGAAAGATGGAGATGGTAACTTCTAGAGATTAGATTAAGAGAGAAAGAATGAGATACAAAGATGAATACCCCTAGAAGCAGCACCTTCCAAGTGAGGAGGGTGAAGGGTATTTATAGTTTCTAGACTTGGGTGGGCTTGGGCTTGAGATGGGCTTATACAAGGATTACATGATTATAACATTTAACTAACAAACTTAAGCCCAAGCCCGTTGATAAAACTAACTAACTCAAACAACGACACATTAAATAAACTATTACAATGACGAATGGCCATCACTTTAAAATAAATCCTAACAATCTCCCCCTAAGGGATGGTCATTCAAATGATGCTCCGGGTGATTTGGTCTTTCGTCTTCAATGTCTTAGAGCTTTGAGTTTCGTTGTATAGCAGTCTTTGTTTTTGATTCCTTCATGCTATGTGATCTTCAAAGTATCGTTTTTGAGGTTGTTCTTGCCTTCGATCAGCATCTTCATGTGATTATGACGTCGTGACCTCCAACATACTCATACATCTTGAACTTTATACTTATGCTAACAATCTCCCCTTTTCTTTCATTATATGAACTTGTTCTCGACATCTTGATTAGCTTCTTGACTTTGTCTTTTCACTTTGTCTTTAACTTGATCTTCTTGTCTTGAACTTTTACACTTGAGCTTTGTTGGAGATGTTCTTCATAAGTATGAGTATGCTGAGATGAAGATGATTGATGTATGTGGTGATGGTTAATGGATGTTTATAGGTAGCTGCATAAAACCGTTAGTAATAATCATCCAGCGCTTACAGGTTGGGATTTTGAGATTGTCAACAGCATAGTGTGAAGACTTTCTCTAATCCTTTCCCAGGCCGTTCTGAACCGGATACCCCCGAGAGGGCTTACACGGATACACCGAAGTGCACTCTCGATTCAGTGAGTCGCTGGAGATCACCCCACGACTGTAGACCGTTTGAAGCATAGAAACCATCATGATATAAAATGGCAAGATCCTTGGATCTCATTAAGACTCTTACAACTTGTGTCCTTTTTGACGAACACAAGTGTATCATTTTGGAAGTGTTCCTAACGAGATATTTTGATGAATCTCATGGCTCTAGACTCTATTGTGCGTTTTGGTTTTAATCGTCGGAGGCATGGAGCAGAGTGCCACCTTTTCAATATCAACACATCTCGGAATGAGAGGCCGATAGATTATGTAGTGTTCTCCGTGAGAAATGAAACAAATATCTTTTAAGAGATATCTGAGTGGCAAGGAGGGGTGGTGCAGCGCGTCACTGGGTCCATGACGTCTTGTCTTCAATATCAGTATCACCTTAGTGAGTACCGATAGCATATGAATTGACCCGGTTTCTGCCCTAAGTTTTCATGGAGGGCTATTTCTTTTCACCCTTTCATTCAACTTTTCTTTTTAATTCTTCAACTCCTTCTTTCCCTTTCTCATTTACTCCTTTTTTCAATCTTACCTAAGGACTTCTAATTCTAATCTATTGAAATTGTCCTTAGGTAGATCCCTCCGGCTCTGGCGGATCATAGGACGGTTTTTCCTAACCTTAGTCACCTTATAACTCCATGACTATCCTATATTTGCCATAAAACCTTTTGAAAATCTCTCAAAGTGTTTATGATTAAACACATTTAGTTAGCACTTTGAGAGTTTTATATTTTTGAAATACTCCCCCTTCACATGTGCTCATGCATTTTTAACTAAAATTGCACATGTTGGGTAGAGTTTGCACATTTTTGAATTGATCGACTTTCAATGAACATGACCTTCGCGAGACACGCTTACATCACTAGATAGACTAGCTTGAAATTATTACCCGTCCCGGTCATATTCAAAGATCATCTCTCGAATTGGTACATTCTACTCAGACAAGTCCTTTGCGAGACACGTTTACATCACTGGAAAACCAACTTGAAATTATTACCCGTCCCGGACTAGTCTTTTCGATAACGGACATCTGGTTTCGTCAATTCGAGGGTTCATGCTGAGTCTGTCTGGTGAGCATACTTTTAGATTCCACGAACTTTGATCACATTTTAATCACGTCCTCTCCCCCTCAAAAATAGCATTGATATTTTTGATATCAACTGATTAAAATGAAAGTGTTTTTTTTTTTTTTTGGAGAGAGACGGATTTTTAGCATGAAATAGGAACATTTTTGTTTTTCATTTTTATACTCCCCCTTAAATAAAGCATGATTTATCTTGTTTTGGAGGGAGTTATCTTGAGCACTTTATGAAAGATTTAGAAAAATCTTTTTGAAAAATCTTGAGGAAAATGTGCTCAAAATAGAAAAGATTTGGAAAATCTTTGAAGATATGATAGGAGAAATATCTTCATTTGTTTTTAGGATAAGTGTTTGAAAAGAGAAATTGGATTTGCATAACACTTTCCTGTATTTGAAGTTCGGGTTGTAAGCTGAAATACTTACAAGCCATTGAGATTTTTAGGATAAGTGCTCGAAAGATATTTAAAACCTTTATTTTGAATAAGCACTTTCCATTCTTGAAAGCACGGGTCCTGAACTGATGTGTTCAGAAGCCATTTGAGAAACGACATGTTTTGAAAACATTTAAATGAACTCTCGCTCAAGCATTTGTACATGCCCGTATCATTGTTGAATGACATTTCTAGGTACGTACAGAATATCGATTATACGAGAGACATGTCGGAGAGGAATATTTTTGGATTTTATATTTTATATTGTTTTTGTATTTTTGAATTTTCTATTTTTATATTTTGATTTTGATGGTTTTTCAAATTTTGTATTTTGTTTTTGTTTTTTTTTTTTTATAAAAGAAATGGAAAATCAAAAATAGAAGATAGAGAGAATGATTTTGAAGAATTTACAGAATTAGAACCCTCTGATGAACTGGGTTCTGAGATAGTTGAGTCACCTGCAACCAAAGATGAAGAGTATTCACAAATAACAGTGTTAGAAGAACATGAATCATCACTCTTAGGGTGTTCACTATCAACGGTTGTAGTGGATTCTTCATCCCTATCCTGATGATTTTCACTATTATTTGTCTTGGTGTAGCTATCAAGAATCTTTCCTGTTGGAATCCATCTAAGACCAACTGTGTTAAAAACTTTTCCCGTGGGAATCCACCTAAGGCAAGATCTAGGAGTAGTTTTCTTTTCAGATGCAGCGGAAGTCTCATTTTGAGAAAAACTACGTCCTGTAGGGATCCACTTGGTAGAATTCTTAGCTTTTTGCTTCGTATCAACGGGTGTGTTTCTGTTTGGTGTCTTAGAGGATTGTGCCTTAGCACGCAAATTTGCTTTCTTGATATACTGTGCCACACATGCATCATGATTAGCTGAAAAGACACATTTTTGACATGTAGGACAGACAAATTCAACATTCTTGTTCAAAACAGCAACCTTAACTTTGTCACTACAGTCATTTGAAGCTTGTTTCCTGTTCGAAGAGGAATTCTTAGTGTTGCATTCTACTTGTTTAACAGTTTCTTTTTCGCAACTACTCTTAGATGCAGGTCAATCCCTAGTCTTTTGTTGAGAGTTCCTAGGTAGTGGTTTACAACTACTAGCAGTGCCTTGTAATGTTGTAGAATTCATCACCGTAGACAGTGTTCCTAAAATTCCATCTTTTCGAATTTGTGCCCTTTTCCTAGCTTTTTCTAGATAGGAATTGTGAACCATGTTGTTTGAACCAACAGATTCTTTAATAGTATTTTTGGTCACATTTGGTGAGCTATTCCTGGGGGGGCACACATTAGGATTCAACTTGTTGTCCTTTGAATTTGTAGTAGCATTCCTAGACTCTTTTGGATTATCTTTTGCACTTTTGTCTATCGCCCTATGTGTATGAGATGTAGAGGCAGACACAGTAGTGGGACTAATCCTATTAAGATCAGGTGCTATCACATTTGAGTTTTCGACAACAGCTTTTCCTTTTCCTTTCTCGTTAAACATGGGTAAGGGTGTTGGAGTGACTGGTTTTGTCAAATCATTTTTCACATCAACTTTTGGAATAGATTGAGAAATAGACATTTTTGGTTTTGCAACCGGTTTGTCCGAAGTTGATAGTTTTGCAAACTTAGTTTCCTCACCCTTCCCTTTTTGACTTTCAAGCTGAGACTTCAAAAGATTAATTTGTTCTTGCATGTTTTTGTAAGAACGCTCATACGACAATTTGTCATACTTGCATTCTTCTTTTTTCTGATCAAGTTGTTTAAAATATGTGACATTTTGTTTTTCAATCTTAGCAAGCGCCTTTTCATATTTTGAAACAATTTCGGAAGTCTCAGCTTGAAGTCGTTCATCATCCTCAACATAATATATTTGATAAATAATGGACATAATATCAGTTGAAAGAGCTTCTTCAGAGAGTGCGTCATTTTGTTTTTCCAAAATTTTGATTTCTTCAATGTTTTCATTGGCTTCAAGTACCAAGGATGTGTGGTCCTTGACAAATTCAGTTACTTCTTTGATAATTGCGTTCTCAACATGAATTGCTCTTGCATGTATGCCAGATACAATGGGAGTAATCTCTGTTTCGAACATCTTTTTCTGTTCAGTTTCAAAACTTTTGAACAAATCGTTGGTTTTAGCATTTGTTTTGGTTGCCACAACATCTTGAAGCATTTCAACTCTCTTTTTAAGATCGGCCAATAGTATTCTAGCTTCACTTGCGGAAGTGTCGGTAGAGTACATTTGTTCGATGTTAGAAAGGTGTTTTGAAACAACTTTGAATTTTGAGGCAGCCACTGGTTTTTTGAAAAACAAAGGTGACTCCTTTTTAACAAGATGAACACCAGCAAGTTTGTTAGCTTCATTATAATCAATTGGTTTTTTTTCTCTGTTCAATTGTCTCATTTTGTTTCGACTCTCTTTCGTAAGCTCAATCGTTTCATGCGAATCATAACAAGCAGGTGGATCATGCACATCATTTATAAGATTACCATTAAATAGCACATTCTGTTTTTGCTGAGCTTTCTTGAGATAACAAGGGTTTTCACAACCGAGAGCCATTTTCTTTCTTGTATATAAAATCGGGTTTTTGTCATTAATTAACATATTAATCGTTTGAGTTGAATGACCCGTTTTTACAAGAATTTCTTCCAACTTTTTAATAGTTTCCTGTTTGTCAAGTACTTCATCAAGAAGTTCATCTTCTCGTTTTGAAAACTTTGAATGCAACTCGTTCTTTTCTTTTTCAAGATCAGAACAAATTGATTTTTGTTTAGAAAGTTGGTTGGTTAAATCAGAAATATCCGCTTTTAAGGATTTAATTTGCATGTTCAGTTTAACATCAAGAGTGTCGTATTTGATTTGCAAATGTTTTTCCCTTGAAACAGAATCACTGTAACCATTTTCAAGTTCTGACAGTCGTTTGTGGTGAAATTCAAAAGCTTTTTCGTTCACCTTGTATCTCTCAAGCTCAGTGGTCAATTTTTCATTCGCGGTCTTAAGATCGCTATTGACCTTTTTCACTTTTTCAATCTCAATACGACAATTATTCAGTAATGATTCAAATAAAGCACGAGTTTCCTCATCATTAGCATCATTTTGTGCAACTTGAACTTCATTAGGATCCATATTTGGAGTTGCCAAATTAATATTGCTACAATTTGGCGTGTCCGGATATGTATCATAAGTAGGTTCGAGAGGCATAGAATGTGGCTTTTGTTGAGCAAACGGATTAACCTCATTACTTGAAATTGATGTCTCATGGAGTGGTTCTTTGTCATAAGTAAGAGGAATGTCAGAATCGCTGCTTGATGTTGATTCTTGCTGATTAGGCATAGGGTCGGAGATTCCAGTGACTTCTGTAGAGTTATCATTGATTCTGGTTGAAAGCAGGAAGTCAGATTCCTCAGCAGTCAATGGTATTCCCGAGTCTCTCTTTCTGGCTAGTATCAACATGTACTAGAGCTTTTCTACCCTATCCATTGCATTGACATTTCCAGCTCTACCTATATCACTCCTTTGGGTTGCAGAAGAAGTCATGAAGCAATAATTCTCATTATGATTGACCCCATTCTGATTCACAAACTGATCCATTTGATTTCCCGTATTCTGCCCAGCATATTGCATTTGATTCCCCATTTGAATACCCGTAGCATTTCCTTGCTGATTCCCGATAACGTCAACCATTTGTCCTTCTTGACCTATATATGACTGCATGTTGTCAGTGTACGGTGAGTTCCATTGGTTGTTGTTATGTGGTGGGATGTTTAATGCTTTGGTGATTAATGCAAACGCATGTGCCAAATCAGTTGTGATATTGTTTTGGTAAGCGGCCATTGATGAAGTTGTATGATAAAGATGATGTTGGATCGGTTAAAGAACTAGGATACGGTTGGTTACGGTTCACGAGTTATGTATGGTTTGAGTCCTTTTTCGTTCTCATAAAGCCAATATTCAATTTGTCGAAAAGCAAACTCAGTATATGAAAAGCAAACTCTATTATTACACAACTAATGTAAGTAAACTAATGTAAAATTAAATCCAACTTGTCCGTGTAGATGACTAAATAAACTATTGAAAATATCACATGCACACTAAATCCCAAAATCAAACACGTGATATGATTAACTTATTGAAAATATCACATGCACACGTAATATTATTCTAACATTTGTTAAATCTTTGATTAGTCACAAGTGTACTAGGAATGATCAAATGATATGTTCACTTTCACTTAGTCTTTTGTTGAGTTTTCGACAACAACTTTGGATTAATAAACTATTGAAAATATCACATGCACGCTAAGTCCCAAAATCAAACACGTGATATGAGTACACGTGATATTTGATTCCAAAGTTGATGAGAAATATTAAACTCACACGCAACTAACTTCAATAGCATACACGTGAAACACCAAACTCACACGCAAAAGTTTATACTCTACACACGCAAACTTACTTCACATACAACACGTCTCATGCACAAACACATCACATGCAAATTCACGTCAACAGATGATGGTTTAATTTATCATGTCAAAAGCAACTCAATGTTTTACTCTCAATATTCTAATGCAATGTCAGTATATCAACTTATGAAGAAACTCAACAAACTCACTTATGAAGAAACTTGACTATGAAAAAATTTCTGGTTCGACACAAGTTTCTGGTTTGCTTCGATCAAACACTAGTTCGACTATCAAGTGGTTCGACTAAAAGTATGGTTCGACTAGAGTTGTGGTTCGATCAAGACTTTGTGGTTCGATGACATGAGTTTGATGAAGTGGTTCGATGAAGAAGTTGGTTCGATGAAAGAAAAATGGTTCGACTAGATATGTTACTTTGTTCGACTAGACAATCTTGGTTCGACTAGAGAGCTCGTTCGACTAAGTGCTCGTTCGACTAAGGTGTTGGTTCGATCAAAGTTCTCGTTCGATCAAGGTGAAGGTTAGACTAAAAGCTTCTTCAACTAGATGAGTCGTTCGATCATGAAAGTCCTCCTTCGATCACTTAAGATCCTTCGATCACAGAAGCTCGTTCGATGAGAGTTGGTTCGATAAAATGACTCCTTCGATCAAGTAGATCCTTCGATCAAGTAAGTCCTTCGATCAACTAACTTTTTGCTTCGATCAAAGAGAAGTCGTTCGACTATGGAGTTCGTTCGATCAAAGTGGTCGTTCGATCAACAAAACTTCGTTTGATCAATGAACTCGTTCGATCAATTTGGAAGAGTGTCTAACTCGACTACCCTTGTGTCGTTCGACTGAATGCTCCTTCGATGAAGTATCCTCCTTCGATCACCCTGCTCGTTCGACTAAAACACCTCGTTCGACTACCCTTTTTCGTTCGACTAAAACACTACGTTCGACTACCCAAGCTCGTTCGACTGACCTTGTTCGTTCGATGAATATTGCTCGTTCGATGACTTTGTTGCTTCGATGAAGTTGGTCGTTCGATCACTTAAGTCGTTCGATGAAATACTTGGTTCGACTACTAAGTAGCTTGTTCGATCAAAGAGTTGGTGAATGTGAACAGTAGAGATAGAAACAAAATATATGTAACAATAACAATGTAACAGTAGTGATAAAACAAAAAAAAACTATTGGAACAGTAACGTGAAATAAATCCTAGATCTTTATATTTTGCTCTTGATACCACTTGTAAAACTTAATATTACTCTTTATCACACAACACAATATGAGAATAATAGAAGAATAGAAGAGAGAAAGATGGAGATGGTAACTTCTAGAGATTAGATTAAGAGAGAAAGAATGAGATACAAAGATGAATACCCCTAGAAGCAACACCTTCCAAGTGAGGAGGGTGAAGGGTATTTATAGTTTCTAGACTTGGGTGGGCTTGGGCTTGAGATGGGCTTATACAAGGATTACATGATTATAACATTTAACTAACAAACTTAAGCCCAAGCCCGTTGATAAAACTAACTAACTCAAACAACGACACATTAAATAAACTATTACAATGACGAATGACCATCACTTTAAAATAAATCCTAACAGGTTCAATTTACCACGCTTGCCAAATCTGATCACGCCTTTCCATGGCGAGACCTTCAACATTACTTTATCTCCCACTTGAAACTCAAGGGGCTTTCGCCTCTTATCAGCATAGCTCTTCTGACGGTCACGAGCCGCCTGCATTCGGTTCTTAATCTGTACAATCTTTTTAGTAGTCTCGTGGACTAGCTCTGGCCCGGTAAGTTGGCTCTCTCCAACTTCCGCCCAACAAATCGGCGATCTGCACTTACGTCCATAAAGTGCTTCATACGGTGCAGCTTTAATGCTGGTGTGATAGCTGTTGTTATAGGAAAATTCGACTAAAGGCAAATGCCTGTCCCAGCCGTTTCCGAAATCAATTACACAGGCTCTTAACATGTCCTCTAATGTCTGAATGGTTCTTTCACTCTGACCATCCGTTTGGGGATGATATGCCGTACTCATATCGAGTTTGGTTCCCAATGCATCCTGAAGCGACTTCCAAAAATTTGACGTGAATCGACTGTCTCGATCAGAGATAATAGAAACAGGCACACCATGCCTTGCAACAATTTCCTTAACATATAAACGCGCGAGTTTATCCATTTCAATTTTCTCCGCTATAGGAAGAAAATGCGCTGATTTTGTGAGACGGTCAACGATTACCCAAATCGTGTCATAACCACTCGATGTCCTAGGCAATTTTGTTATAAAATCCATAGTAATGCGCTCCCATTTCCATTCCGGAATCTCAGGTTGAACAAGCAGACCGGATGGTCTTTGGTGTTCTGCCTTAACTTTCGAGCACGTTAAACACTTGCTGACATATTCTGCTATATCGGTCTTCATGTTTGGCTACCAATACAACTTTTTCAGGTCTAAATACATCTTGTCAGATCTTGGGTGAATGGAGTACTTGGACTTATGGGATTCGTGCATAATAAAATCACAAATTCCTCCATACAATGGAATCCAATACCTGTCTCCATAACGCAAAATCCCATCGGATCTTCTTACTAATCCATTCTCAAGTTCTGGCATTCTGTGAATCTTCTCACTAGGTCGGTTTTCATCTTTGAGTGCCTCATCCTGAGCCTCAAGAATTTTTGCTGGAAGTGGCGAATTAATCGTCATCCCTAACGATCTAACCCTAAGAGGTTTGATTCGTTCTTTTCTGCTAAGGGCGTCGGCAACAACATTTGCCTTGCCTGGGTGATAACGGATTTCACAATCATAGTCGCTAAGCAACTCCAACCATCGGCGCTGTCTCATGTTCAGCTCCTTCTGGTTCAAAATATGCTGTAGACTCTTGTGATCAGTATACACTACGCACTTAGTTCCATAAAGGTAGTGTCTCCAAATTCTCAGTGCAAATACGACTGATCCTAATTCTAGGTCGTGGGTTGTGTAGTTTTTCTCATGGGTTTTCAACTGTCGAGAAGCGTATGCTATTACCTTCTCTCTTTGCATCAACACGGCTCCCAAACCTTTGTGTGATGCGTCACAATACACAACAAAATCTTCGCTACCCTCGGGTAAAGCTAAAATAGGCGCACTACACAATTTTTCCTTAAGGAGTAGAAAAGCTTCTTCCTCATCATTTCCCCAGTCATATTTCACATTCTTTTGAGTCAATTTCGTCAACGGTTTAGCTATCTTAGAGAATCCCTCTATAAATCTTCTGTAATAACCGGCAAGTCCTAAAAATTGTCGGATTTCCGTCGGCGTTGTGGGCGTTGCCCAATCCTTAATGGCCTCAATCTTAGTAGGATCTACGTGAATTCCTTGCTTATCGATCACATGACCAAGAAATTGCACGGTCGATATCCAAAATTCACACTTCAAAAACTTAGCATATAACTCTTCCTTTTTCAATAATTCCAGAATTAGCTTGAGATGTTCCTCATGCTCTTGCTCATTCTTGGAATATATCAAGATATCGTCAATGAACACTATCACAAATTTGTCCAAATACGGCTTACACACACGATTCATGAGATCCATGAATACTGCTGGTGCATTTGTCAAGCCAAATGACATAACTTGAAATTCATAATGGCCATATCGGGTTCGGAATGCGGTCTTCGGGATATCCTCTTCCCGGACTCGAAGTTGGTGATAACCCGATCTCAAGTCTATCTTAGAATAAACCGATGATCCCTGCAACTGATCAAACAAATCGTCTATCCTCGGGAGTGGGTATCTATTCTTAATGGTTAGCTTATTCAGTTCCCGATAGTCTATACACATCCTGAAGGATCCATCCTTCTTCTTAACAAACAAAACAGGAGCTCTCCAAGGCGATGAACTCGGTCTAATGAAACCTTTTCCAGATAATTCAGCTAATTGATCTGACAATTCTTGTAATTCCGTAGGTGCTAAACGATAGGGTGCTCGCGCTACAGGCGCGGCTCCTGGCACTAATTCGATGTGGAATTTGATTTGTCTGGCCAGTGGAAGTCCCGGTAAGTCTTCTGGAAAGACTTCTGGAAAATCCCTTACGATTGGCACATCTTCCAACCTTTTCTCTCCAGGTTTCTTTTCTTTCTTTTCCGTGACATGAGCTAAAAAGAGATAGCATCCCTTTTCGATGTACTTCTGCACCTTCGTACACGAGATGATTTCCAATCTTGACGAACGCGCATGATCAGAACGGTCACCTTCAACAATCAGAACTTCGTTCCCATAGGGAACTCTAACGATTTTCTCATCACAAACGATGACGGCATGATATTTCGATAACCAATCCATTTGTAACACCCCAACCCGGCAAGGGTAGAAGTGTCACGAAAATGGTGACATATCAAAGGCAAGCATAACATACGACTTACATAATACAAATGGTTTACAATATTACAAAGGAAAAATATACCAAATCTACGTGGTCATACATAAATGGATACTAAAACTAAGGTATCGTCTTCAAAAGCTAATCTCTCATCCCAAAGCGAACCCAAGCTCCTGGCTTCCTACTAAAACCTGCCGCAGAAAAAGAATTGCGGCTGAGCTTAAAAAGCCCAGTGAACAGATATATAGAGAACGGAAACAAAAGCAAATGAAAATGAACAGACATATCATAATAAATGAGATATAGGAAACGAAAATAAAGAGTAAGGTTTAGGACAGTCATCCACCACGAGCCCATATCATAACATATCTCATATCATATCATATCATATCTTCATAATCATATAGAGGGGAGACCTCTCAGATAATCAGATAATATGAGGGGTGTCCTCATTCTTCAAATGGAGTAGCTAGCTCCCATATTTTGTGAAAGGAGTGGATTGCACCCAGCCCCAGTCACCATATCATATCATATCAAAGCATATCATATCAGAACATATCTAGGATGCATCCATTCGCCCCCCAAACAAATCATATTGGCCATAACAAATCATAAAGCGCGCATATCATATCATAATGGGGACGGTGTAACCAAATCACTAGGGCTACACACTAGTCATGCCATTGGTGCATCAATGACACGGCCATGTTACCTTCATGGCTAGAGAACATATTTTGGCTCGGGTATCAAACTGGGAGTCAAAGGTCCAGGTCATAGGTTCATATCATAATCAGAGTGTCACATCAGAAAGGTCATATCAGAAGGTTCATATCAGAAGATCGAATATCCCAGGTCAATATCCAAAAGGGTCAAAGTATCAGATGGTCAAATCTTCAAAAGGTTTAATATCAAAAGTACTTTTCAAAAGGTTTTCTCTTAAGGTTCATTTAAAACAATCCTTCAAAATAGTTTTCATAAATGGTCTTTCAAATAGTTTTCATAAAACGAACTTCAAAAATAGTTTTCTTAAAGTCAATATATCATGCTTGAAAAACCCTTTCAAAATACTTTACTTAAAACATTTCCATCTCATATCAAAAGGTCTTCATATCATAGGTTCAAAATCAGAGATCAAGGGTCGAAGCAAAAGTGTCATAGCAAAGGATCGTAACAGAGTATCAAATCAGAGATTTAACAGATCGGAAAAGAATCATAGGAAACCTTACAGAGAAGGTCAGAATATCTGTACCTTATTTCAGATGCAAAAACAAACCAGGAAATAAATATCACAGAGTGGATCAGGACCTCTCCTTCTTTGCACCTAGAGGAGTAGAAGAGAATTACAAGCTTGCCTTTTTATTTAAGTAACTTTACATATATAGTAAGTTTCCCGAATTTGTAAGTTTCCATAATTAGTACGTTTCTCCGAATTAGTATCTTGACACTTTATGTTTATAAATGACACTAAATAGGCTTTAGGGTTTAATATGATAATTTTGGTTTTATACTTTTATTAAATTGTATGTGTCCATATATAAAACACAGTACCCTATAGTACAAAGTCACTAGATTATAATAAAGTGAGACCATCACATGTCCTAGGCCTAGCCATTTTTATAATCGGTTGGCATGCATACCCACATGCCTTCACAAATTAAACTTAACTTTTGTTTAAACCCACTTGACTCACCTCCATACATGCTACACAGCAAAATACCAATTTTTGTTAGACAGTCCATGCAATCGACTCAACATAACAGTGACCAAACAAACTTGACTGACTTGCAACGTGTTCTACATGCATTGATCAACTATACCTTAACTTGGATAGCTCATTTTAGCTTTTGAAAATATCAGTATATTCACGTAACAACCTGACACGCAACTCACACCATGCACACACCCACATCCATATTACTAGCATGACTCGACCCATTTTACACGTAAAACACCTAGGCTTTAGGCCACATAATACACACCCTTATATTCATGCCTTACGTTTGTTATTTCATGTACACCAATGATTTAAGTTTCATTAATTTATTCGTTTAACCCAATTATTAAGGGCGCGTTTTGACGAGTTTAGGGTCGAATAGAAAACAACAGGTCGAATACACTAGTTTTTAACATGTTTACGTTATGATTTCATGTGTCGACTTCAAAAGTGTTTTAAGGCTTAACGAACCACCAATATAACCAACAAATTAGTACGCGTATTTAGACATATTATGGATTAGTTTTGGATGTTTCGAGTCTGTATATAAGTGTATATGTCGAACGGTTTAAAAGAACAAGAGGTGATGCGTTACCTGCTGTTTAACGAGGCAAGGGAAAAAGAAACAGGAGAACGAACACAACCCCACGAATTACGATACCCTCAAACTAAACGTCACCACGAACTAAAACACTTCCTTCAACAATCTTGTCGTGCCTTATGTTAACGTAATAGATCGGATGGTTTTTAATTTCCTGTTTAGGTTGTGAGTTTGTTGTTTTCAATTTTCACGCATGGAAAACAAATGGAGAAAATGGTGAGTATCTTTGTTTTGTCGTATCATAGGAGGAAGGAGATGCAATATGAATATAACAAATAGGTGAAGAGGAGCGTGGGTCTTCAAAATGGCAAGGTAGTAATTGTCATTCAATTTGCCTTTAATTTGCCTTTAATTGTGTTTGAATATATCTATTATGTGCTGTCTCCTAATTTCTCGAATGGAATGAGATTTCTTCTTTCTTAATAATAACGTGTAGAGGGAAGCTAAGCTAGGAAAGTTAGGTGTCATCTACTTATGATTTGTCATGTGATTTCAAAGTGAATCATATCTGCCAAATATAACTTGATTTCAAAATGTTTAAATGAATTATTTTATATATAATACTTATGGTTCGGTTCTAGTGTTTTTAAAAGTGTCCAAATAACTTATTTAATGTGTTATATGTAGCTTAGCATCATTTGGTTTCATAATTTATTAGTTTACCAAGCTTCGGGATCAATTTGTTGCTTCCAGGACTTGTTAAATAAAAATTTTAGATTGTAGGGGCATTTTGGTCTTTTCAGATTATATTAATTTGCGGGTTTTACACCATTCCTATGATGACGTCAAAACTACCTAATTCCACTGGCATCAGATCAATGTTGAAAGGACGATTCAACAAGTTTAGAGTGCAACCCCTGATGATGGTACCTACTCTTTCTAGGTTTCCGTTTGCTAATTCTACGTCGAAGGCATTATCTAAGGTGGTCGGGGCTATGTCAAGTAAAGGACTAAAATTGGTTGATACAAAACTTCTATCTGCTCCCGTATTGAAAAGTACTGAAGCATAACGATTATTTAAGAGAAACGTACCCGTCACCACGTTCGGGTCGTCCTGTGCTTCTCTTCGGCCTACGGCATAAACTCTTCCACGAGCCCTTCCTTCATTTCCCTGATTCCCATTGTTAATCATTGCCACCTGGTTCCCTGGTCTACCACCGTTTCCTTGGTTTCGGGGCTTATTGCACTCATTCCGATAATGACCTTTTCACCACACCCAAAGCAGGTGACATCCGCCTTACGATTGTAGGCTGGTGCTGCTTGTGCTGTGGCTAGTGGTCTTGATCTGCAGTTCTTTGCTATGTGTCCTATCCTCTGGCAATTGTTACACTTCACAGTGCACTGTCCCCTGTGATGTAACTTACAGCGGTTACAAAAAGGCGTATTCTTATCATAACCCTTCTTGTCTCCTGAACCAATTGCATAAACCTTGCCTCCATTCTGCTTTTTGTTTTAAGAGCTGTTGTTGTTACCCTTGGAGTGATCTTCCCACTTCCTTTTGTGGTCAGTACTCTTCTCTGGAATATCCTCCAGTTCCTGATCCATTAACTTGTTTGCTGTCTCCATGGTCTCATGAAGATCTACAGCCCTCGAGGTAATCACATCACCCCTTATAGATTTCGGTAAACCACCGATATACCTCTCAATCAATCTGGCTTCCGTCCGAACCATTTCTGGACATAGCAAAGCCAACTCCTGAAATCTCTGGTTGTAAGCAGCGATGTTGTTGTTTTGCACCTTCAAATTCCAAAACTCAATTTCTAACTTCTTAATCTCATTTCGTGGGCAATACTTCCTAATCACTAGTTCCTTAAAATCTTCCCAAAGCATGGCATAAGCAACCTCCATATTAGCAGACTTCATGTAGTTGTTCCACCAGGTCAAAGCGGAATCCATGAAAGTGAATGACGCAAACTTAACCCTGTCATTCTCATGACATCCACTGATATGAAATACGGTCTCAAGCTTCTCAATCCATCTGGTCAAACCAACGGCTCCCTCTGTTCCTCCAAATCCTCCAACCATGATTTTTCGGAACTCAGCGTAAGTACAACCTCGGCTGTTGGTTACTGGTCTAGATGTTCCGGTGTTGGTGGTCGAATTGGTCACAGCTGCGAGAGCGGCTGCCACACGGTCAGCAACAAGTTGATCCAGTGTTGCTTGATTCATTGCTGGGGTAGCAGTTGCGGCCCTAGTTGGTGCCTCTTCCTCTGCTGTTTGAACCGGTGTGTTAGCAGGTCGTCCTCGTGTGACTCTGATCGGGGCAGTGGGTTCAACAGTCTTTCCCCTCACTGACCTTGTCTGAATGGGTGTGTTAGCGGGTTGTCCTCGTGTGGCCCTGGTTGACTTTCGTTTTGGTGCCATTTATCTGCATCACAAAAGATGGCGATAAATGAGATCTTTGGTTATGGGAAAATAAGTTATACGGATACGTGAATAGCGAAAACAAATACAAGAATAAAGTCAACCACAGAGGAACAACGAAAGAAGGAAAGAAAATATAAATCGGATAGAAAGACTAAGCTTGTTATATATATCGAAAGATGAAGGTTTACAAAATTACAAGCTCATCAATAGATAGTTCTAAGATACTACGGAGATACTATTAGTCCTAGGAATACATCATCACTACTACGAATCTAGGAATACATCATCGCTACTACAAATCTAGGAATACATCATCACTACTACAAATCTAGGAATACATCATCACTGCTACTACATCTAGTGGTCGGTCCTAGCAATGCGTAGCTCCTCAAATGCTCGGGTCAATCCTCCAATGGTGGTCTCTAGCTGGGCTACTCGGTCTCTAAGCTCTTGGTTCTCCCTCATCACTGAACCAATGATAATCTCAGCGGTCACAATCCTCTGCCAATGAGTACGATCGACTCCTCTAGCTCGTCGCAACATACCCTGAATCCTCTGCTGGCCTCTACCTAAACCAATGGCCCTAAAGTCCAAACCTCTAAGCTCCCTACCATGTAATCTCTCTAAAGCATCCAATCTAGCCCTCAATCCAATCATCACTCTACGGTCAGAATACAACTCTTCAAACAAAACACAAGCTGCCTGATCAATAGTCCCAATCCTCCTCTCCACAGTCTGAATACGCTCAGACTGCTCCAATCTCCCAAGCCGATCAGAATGAACATCAAGTAAACTCGCCTGGTTCGTCAGCTGAATCCAGATCTGATCCATCTCGGTAAGCTCAGGCTCTGTAAGTGGGGAACCTACTGGTGAAGGGAGTGGAGTAGGCATCGGAGATGGTGGTATAAAAGAAGGAGATGACAGTGTGTACTCTGGGCTAGCTGCACGTACACCCGCGCTAACATCACAAGCAATGTCCAACCACTGACTATCATCTAAACCCTGAATCTGTGCATCTCTCGAGCTCTATCCAACCTCAAACAATCCCTGAACATCCTCCATAATACCCTTGCCATCCCTCGGCATCCTAACCTGATCTATGTCCATAGGAGTATCCTTATCCCTATCATCCTCTAAACCCATAGAAGTGTGCTCAGCAGGTGCAGTCACAGTAGGAGTAGGCTCATCCTGAACCTGCTCTGGATCCTCCACTGGATCCTCATCCTCATCAGAATAAGTCTCCACTGATCTCCTACGTCTCTGACTAGGTGGGGAATCATCTGGAGATAGCATAGGTGACTGAGGTGGTGAATCAGCAGGAGTACCCATATAACCATAACGGGTCCTACTACGAGATGAAGTCAACACTGATGATAACTGAATGCGACGTCCACAGACTCGCCTATATGATGCCCGACGTCTGACAGGTGGAGCATCGAGATCATGCTGAGTAACGGTGTACAACTGAACTGGTGATGAACGATGTGCTGTGGTAGATCTGTGTAAATACGACGAGGTGGATACTGAAGTGATGTGTGCAGGCTGAACTGGAATAGATGGCTGAGCAGCAGCACGAATAACTTCCATCAGTGGGTCATCCATGAACGGAACTGGCTGCTGTGTCTGAGAAGTGAATCTAGTAGCATCTACCTCAGAGTGTGTGCCGAATGGGAGAGAGATGGTTTGTGACAAATATAGTGCGACACGTATAAGTATATAGAAATTACTTATATCATATATGCTTAGTATATCATACTCAAATAGCATGTCAAAAACACTTAATCAAATAAAGCAAACAATGCTCAAATCAATTAAACAACTAATGCTCAAATCATAGCAAGCTAAACTGGCAGGCATCCGGCGGTCATGATGGAAAGTTTTTCAAAATCGGTTATAGTTTGAGGTTTATATAAACCACGTTCTCTATAACCTAGGCTCTGAATACCAATCTGTAACACCCCCAAAATCACATTATTCGCGGAAGCATACAATTTGGGGTGCTACGAGGTTGATAAACATCACACAAGATATAGTGAACGGATTAAAAATCCGTTTTAAATATATTACATAAGTCAAGTCATGTAGCGATACATAAAAACCATTTCAGATGAAAATGAAGCCCATTTAAACAAAAGGTCCAGTTGTCAGAGTAAACGCATTAAAAACATTTCCATCATTTATTATGACCGACGCCATGCACTGCTCCCGGCTAAACGCACCTCAGTTTCCTGAGAAAAACATGCTAAAAGTCAGCTAACGCTGGTGAGTTCATAGGTTTAAGTAAATAGCGCATATGGACCAATGGCAACATCATAAAAGCAATTCAGCAGATACACACTATCCGGTATGCAAACACTAAGCCTCATCCTACCGAAACTAAGACAATGCAGCACGACTAGCGTTAGCAAAATAATAAAGGTTGCCCGTGAGTGTTAATCCCCAGACACTCGGCCAAAAACCCGACTTGGTATACGTTCGCCTTGGCTATGCCGAGCCAACCGAACGGGGACGTCACTCCCAATAGATCTATTTATAACAAACGGCTTCCCAACAGGAATTAATGGCAGATGATAGTGGGCACAAAATGGGATTCAGCAAACTTAGGTTTCTGCATCTTAGTGTGATCTTAAAAGCAATTTCATTTCTGGTCCATGAAAACAATTTTGCATGTTTCTCACCCCAAGCTTATAAAACAAAAATCGTATAAAATGTGGGGCTATAAACTCACCTTTCAAATACAGCAATTCAGCAATCAATCAAAATAATGCAACCGCGCCGATCAGCACCCTAAATTAGTACGGTAAGTCTTAGCAAAACGTTCGTGTCTCAAGTGTCTTTATTTTATTTGAAAAGTTTTACGTTGACATGTGCTCGTGTATTTCTTGCTTGCTGTGTGGTAAAGTATATTTCGAAACGATTTATTTTTATAACTCTTTGGGGTAGCTCATGGTGAAAGTGCATGGTGGGAATACGTAACGGAACATCCGTGCTAGTATTCGCAACTTAACGTGCAACCGTTATATAATATATATATATATATTATATATATATATATATATATATATATATATATATATATATATATATATATATATATATATTTACTCATACTTTACATATATATATACATATATACTTTATAAATTCATTTCTCATATATTTAATTGTAAAGATGAATTAAATACGTTTTGAAGATTGGTTACCAAAATATAGTTAGTGAAAATCATTATGTTTAGAAACATCGTTTATTATTTTCATTATAAGAAAACAAGTTTTGTTAAGTAATTCCATAAAGTTTTACCTAAGTTGTGGATTTCTCAAAATATGCTAAGTGTTGGATTTTTAGAAAATTTGGGCATGACCCATTCGTTTATACAATGTTTCCATTTATCTCACGTGTTGCAAACTTTACTTCAAATACTTCGCTAACTAGTTATAAGTGCAAAATACTTTTAGTGACATATATGTCAAGTGTCGTGAATATATATATTCGTCGTTATATTGTTCGTTATCTTTACTTTTAAGTATTATCACTAAATTTTGACACGAAGTCAATATTTCTTCAAAAAGTCAACAAAAGTCAATCTCAATATCATTTTAGTAAAAATGTCAATTTTTACCCTTACTGTAACACCCCAACCCGACAAGGGTAAAGATATCACAACAATGGTGGCATATCAGAAGTCAACAAAGCATTCAATAAACAAAACCTCATAAGTCTTAACATTAGATCCAAAATAAGTCAACATGACTTAAATCAAAATGCAAGACACAATAGCTTAAGTACAAAATCCAATATTTAAATGCCTAAACAATGGCATATCAAGATAAATAGAAGTTCAAATGGAAAAGCTAAATAACTAAGTCAACTCCAAAATAGATTGCTCTCATCCCAAAGCTAAACCCAGCTCCTAGCTTAAGTACCTGCCGCACATGAAAAGAAACATGCGGCTGAGCTTCAAAAGCCCAGTGAACAGATATATAGATAACAAAAATAATAGCAATAGCAAATGCAAAAACAGTTTAGGAAAACGAAATGATAAGAAGTTGACATGAAAGGAATGAGAAGTAGATCATGAATAAAAGAAAAGATTCAAGAAACAAGAACACAACAATTTATCACGAGCCCCGACGACTTACGATACCATAGCATTTCTAATATAATAAAACATACCTGTATAGAGTGATCAGCTCTCAGTTAAATGTGAAAGACGTGTATCGCACACACCATCAGTCACTAGATATAATAGCATATAACATATACAGATAACAGATCAAATCTAGAGTGCACCCATACGCCCCACAGATAAATCAATAATCATAATATAATGGCCATAGCAAAATAATAATTAAGGGACGGAACAGGTCATCACTCTCCTGCCCTAGAGTCATGTCAGAGATGCGTCAATGACATGGACATGAAACCCTCATGCCTAGTTATTGGCTCGTAATATTAAACTGTAGAACAAAGGTCGGGCGTACTATCAAATAATCAAAATTATATCTTAAGGGTACATGGCAAAAGATTCAAATCAAAGATCACATCGAAAGTTCACAAACAAAAGGGAACATAGCAAAGGTATAGGGAATCCTAATAAGGAATTGAATTCTGAAAGAAAAGAACTGAAAAGTCCTTACTGAAAAAGGACGGAATATCTGTACCTTATAATCGAAGCAAAAAACAAGAAAGCAAATGCGAAGCAGAAATCAAGGCTTCTCCTTCTTCACACCTAAAGAGGTAGAAGACGGAATTACGAATTATTCAAACGTAAATTATTACTTTTAATTTACTTTTCATTTTGTAACTTTCCAGATCCAGTAATATGTTAATATTCCGGATTAGGTTAAACCTTTATTTCATACTCATCATGTATTTAAAATACCTTTTATTAAGTTACAAAAGTTCAGGGTTAGTTATGACAATCTTCATAGTTTAGGGTTTTAATTGCAAATTCATTTACTTCAAAGGATTAAAGTGAAAATAATTTAGTTTACAACTTTTACAGAACCTTACCTCAGCATTATGTGAAATACGAATTAGACCCTCACAATTCAATTATTACACAATTAGTCCCTTAACTTTACAAAACTTACAATTTATTTCATAATTTAATTATAATTACATATCAATCCCACAAATACTCAAATTTACCCATTACACCCTGAATGACTTTATTTACTTAAAATAACTTCAAGTTTCCGGATCTTACACTTTTAGTCCTTCGATTTTAATTATTTACAATTCGACCCCTTTAATTATAATTAATTCATTTACTTGCAATATTTACACTTAGGACCCTCAAGTTATATTTTTCTCACCTTCCTACTGACTTATAAGACATTATAAAAATATCCCAGAAGTTTAAAAGTTGACAAAACAAGCCCTTACACTTTTTATTGCAAATCGTATAACCTTTTAATGTACCAAAACAAGCCCTAGTTTTAACCAATCATTAAACCATCATCATACAATCATTAATTACATTAATTAAATCAGATCTATTCATATAAACCCTAACCCTAATTCGTTCTAGGGTTTTCTTCTTATTTTCTTTGTTTTTCATGTAAACCGATTACAACAATAATTCGCATCAATTATTCTAAGCTTCTATAAATCATGTGGTTATTTTTATAGGCTTATATTATCAGTATAGAACATATAAAAATTATAGATACACCTCAGAAAAATCGTATAACCTTATTTGGAATTCGAGTGTATTTTAACTCTCATAATTTCGTACGCTATATTTAACTTGCATGATCCATGTTCGACATTTTTACTGAGTTATATACAATATATAGGTCATTAGAAAAATACTAGATCGATCATAGAACGTAAGATTTAAGCGTATGGTTTTATACCTATCGAGCGAATGAAAATCGAACAAAATAAAACACCACGATCGAACAAAGCTTCCACAACTCGACTCCTATTTTTTCTAGCTTGCTTACACCTTGATCAACTCCAGAAAAATACTAGCTCACGTCCAGAAGGTCGAATGGAATTTTGGTCGAATTATGAATGTATCGATATTAGGGTTTCGGTATTTAGGTTTTGTAAAATAGAATGATTTTGATTTTGTATATTAAATTGGCCGACTAGGAGGGGGAATATATCCAGAAATTCGGCCTAAAAGGTTATCCCAAAATCACACCTTTATTTTGTATATAATTCCTATAATTATTTTGTAGTTATCTAGTTAAAATAATTTTGCAAAATATATATATATAAGGTTAATTAATTAATTTCGGACCATATATATATACATATGTAATTTTGTAATTTTCTTGACATTTAATATAATGTAGTGTTGTCCCAGAAATTTAATTACTTGATATGTAGTTCATTTCATAATTTTTGGATTCAATTCGGAATTGTTATAAGTGATTTTATTAAGTATTATGGATTCAGGGGTAATTTGGTCATTTTATAGGTTATCTGAATTTCAGGTATTACACTTACGGAGACTAAGCGTCTCAAAACAAGTCCAAAATAGTTATCGTTATATTTATCGTTTCATTAAACATTTATAACTTCGGCGAGTCGGAAAATATTCCAAAAATCAAATTTATCATTTTTATTTGTAAATTGGGCTGAAACTTCTCAAATAAGCCCATTTACCATTTTTGACCCAAAACACATTTTTAGTTATAACGTATATATCGACACGTTACTAGAAATCATTTTACTCGTTCAATACATCCGTTTGGTCAAAAAGTCAAACTTTCAAAATTGTCCATGGGCTTCGGCCCAACAGTAAAATAGTGGGCTTTTTGGCCCAAAAAGCCATTTAGTCCAATTTGTATTTATTTGTTACTTATTAGTAATTATTAGTTACCAAATACACTTTATACTTATCAAATAATCTCTAATAATCAAGCTCTTAAGTCAAAAGTCAAATTTTGACTTTGTTACTGTTCATTCGAACCAAATATTGCATCTTAACTTATCTTCACATTTTTACTAGTTATTTTTAATAACTTATAACTTATTAAATAAGCTAATCTAAATAAACACTTTACTATATTTTTCCACCATTTCACCACTTGAGCCAAAATTTTATGTTTTTCAAAACCCCAATAATCTCATAATTTTAATAGTAGCCGAACACTATATGTGCTCCAAAAATCATTATAGTGCTTAAATTAGTGTAAAATCCATAACTAGTGTTTGTATCCTCAAACTAGCACTATATGTAACAAGATTTACCACACAAACAAGAAATCTACTAATTAACTCATAAACATCATAAAATGTCGAGCACAACAAATAGAAGATCAAACCCTAGCTTTTATCATATCATCAAAACATATACATTTAACACTTTTAAACATCACTATACACCAAATGGACAAGAGATTAACAAATTTAGAAAAGTTTTGTGAATCCTTACAATGGGTTATGAAGTGGTACGTGTGATATGAAGAACAAAGACACCCAAAACCTTGCTAGTTTAACCCAAATCCAACTCCAAATTACCCAAAACCTTTAGCAAACACTTGTGATCTTGAATCTTTGTAGAGAAAATTTTTGTAGAAATGTATTTGTGTGTGTGATATTAGGCGTACAAATGAGCTAGAAAAGGAGAAGATGAGTGCTAATTTGGGTAGTATTAAAAGATAAGATGTGAAAATCCAAAAAGCATAATACCATTTTAGGCAAATTTAGATTACATTAAAGATAAGAGAATGTTGAGTTGTCCATGTGGTTTGGTGTGGTATTAGGGGCCGGTTAGGGGTATTTAGGGGAGGGCAAAAATATTTTTGATCCCGCTTTGGTGTATAGTGTGTCGGTTTAAGTTAAAAAGTTACCGTAAAGTCCCGGTTTGACCTTTTTGGACCCGATAACGTAAAATAAAGTTTTTAACCACGTTTTCATCAGAAATATAATAAAATGTCATTACTGACTCAAAAATATATTTATTTGACCTTTACCATATGTACTGTGCTGTCGGTACGCGCGTGCGATTGTTTTTCAGAAAAATGCGAGAAAGCTCTCAGTAAATTATAATACTTGTCAGTAACTATCAGAAATGTGATAATTTAACTTTACTGACAAAAATAAACTTTTCTGCAGTGACTGTAAGCTACAGTATGCTGGGACAGCTCCCAAAAATGCTTAAAAATACTCAGAAACATGCAAGTGCGCATAGAAATGCTTAGCTTAAAAATAATTAATACTCATATAATATTAATTAACAACGTGAAAATTACCATTTGTCACAGCATACGATAAATAATTATACACACACCCAACCTTAGCTCTGATATCACTTGTTGAGAAAAGTGACACCGGACTGAATCAAACCCGCAACTAAAATAAGAAAATACTAATAAAAGATGACACACGGATATAACGTGAAAAACCCCAAATAGGATAAAAACCACGGGCAATGAAAGATACGTTTCACTATGATGAAAACTAAGAGTTACACATTCTCTCTAGTTACAAGGATAAACACTAATCGTTATATCTCTTGTATTAGAAGATACCACTATCTCTCTTAATTAACTCACACACTACTAGGAGAGAAACAAAAACACATAACACTATGTGTTTTGCTTTGTTTTGGGATGATGAATGAACTAACATTCGTTGCCTTTTATAGGCGTTTGGTACATGTGATAGGTTGCAAATTGTTTTCTCAACTTGCCAACTATCTCTATCCATTCAATTCACCTGTCACCATCCACTTGCAAGAATATATTCCATTTAGATACAATGTATCTTATAACACTTAGTTTCTCATTGATTGAAGATGAAAAGAAATTGCAAGAAGTTTTAGAAGCTACTAACGAGCAACAAGCCAAAGACTTTGAGAAAACATGCAAAGAATTTACGAATTGGGTTTCCAAGCAATCTTTGCCTATTGAAGCCGCTATAACAACCCTTACTGGCGCCTTCCGAGGAGCTGTCATGGGTGTCTTCTCTTTGAGGGTGCATGCTCCGCTGGTTCCATTCAATCACCTTCGGAAGGCGGCACCATTAGACCAGAGGTATACAGATTTACCTTGATTTTTATATAATTAAAAAATGTCGCTAAAAATCCTTTTTCTTGTAGTGGAAGGACCATGGAACAGACTCGTAATTTTGCTGTTATGATGGATGTTAATGCGGGCATATCTTGTGTCATGAAAAGATTAAGAGGAAGGAGGATATGCAGACACGGAAGCTTAATAAGTTGTAGTTCCTTTAAATATAGATATTAGAGTAAACTGCAAAATACATCCGTGTGGTTTACACCTTTTGGCACTTTACATCTCTGTCAGAAACTACTGGCAATATACATCCCCCGTTAGGCAAACGTTTGCCACATTACATCCTTAGTCTCTAACTTCGTTAGTGTTTAGTCCTAACTGACGTTAAGTGGGAAAAAATGAGGGGTATTAATGTCTTTTTACCTATAAGAGGGATGTATTTTGCAAATGACTTTACCTACTTCTAAGAGGGATGTATTTTGCAAATGACTTTTATACTTTACTTTTTTTTTAATTATTATTATTATTTTATTATTATTATTATTATTATTTTATTATTATTATTTATTATTATTATTATTATTGTTCTTATTTATTTTTTTACGTTTTCTTGCGTTTTTGTCCGTTTTTCTTACTTTTTTTTCCGTTTTCTTACGTTTTTCGTCCGTTATTCTTACATTTTTTCTGTTTTTGTCCGTTTTTATACGTTTTCGCCTGTTTTCATTCTTTTTTATACGTTTTCGTCCGTTTTTCTTTAGTTTTTGTCCGTTTTATCCTTTTTGGTTCATTTTTCTTACTTTTTTTTTTCTGTTTTCGTAAGTTTTATCCGTTTTTTTCCCATTTTTTTTGTCCGAATTAAAAAATATATATATAAAAAATAAAAAAAATTTAAAAATTAAAAAAGTTCAAAATTTTTGTTCGAATTAAAAAAAAAAAATCAAAATTTTTTTATTTTTTTGAATTCAAAATTTTTTTTTTGACTTTAAATTCGGACAATTTTTTTTTTTTTTTAAATTCAAAATTTTTTTGAATTTTTCAAAAAAAAAGGGGAAAAAAATTCAAAATTTTTTTTTTACAAATTCGGACAAAAAAATTAAAAAATAATTTGTCAAAAAAATTTTGAATTTTCTTTTTTTTTTTTTAATTTTTTTTTTTTAAATTCGGACAAAAATTTTGAACTTTTTTTATTTTTTTATTATTTTTTGTAAATTCGGAAAAAAAAAAGTAGATAAAACTTAAGAAAACGAAAAAAAAAAAAACGTAAGAAAAACGTAAGAAAAATGAATCAAAACGGAGAAAACGGACAAAAACGATAAAAAAAAAAACGACAAAAAAAAAAAAGTATGAAAACGGTTAAAAACGGACAAAAACAAAGAAAAAAACAAACTAAAAAGAAAAACGGGCGAAAAAGTATAAAAACGTATGAAAACGGAAAAAATGTAAGAAAACGGACGAAAACGTAAGAAAACGAAAAAAAAAGTAAGAAAAACGGACAAAAACGCAAGAAAACGTAAAAAAAAATGAAAGAAAACGTAAAAACGTAAGAAAATAAAATAAGAACAAAAATAATAATAATAATAATAATAATAGTAGTGATAATAATAATAATAATAATAATAATAATAATAATAATAATAATAATAATTAAAAAAAAAAAGTTAATTATAAAAGTCATTTACAAAATACATCCCTCTTAGAAGTAGGTAAAGTCATTTGCAAAATACATCCCTCTTATAGGTGAAAAGACATTAATACCCCTCATTTTTTCCCACTTAACGTCAGTTAGGACTAAACACTAACGAAGTTAGGGACTAAGGATGTAATGTGGCAAACGTTTGCCTAACGGGGGATGTATATTGCCAATAGTTTCTGAGTTTCTGACAGGGATGTAAAGTGCTAAAAGGTGTAAACCACGTGGATGGATTTTGCAGTTTACTCTAGATATTATTA
Source organism: Artemisia tridentata subsp. tridentata (assembly GCA_021014915.2). Taxonomy (NCBI): domain Eukaryota; kingdom Viridiplantae; phylum Streptophyta; class Magnoliopsida; order Asterales; family Asteraceae; genus Artemisia; species Artemisia tridentata. The sequence continues at coordinate 304,332,251 of CP139505.1, read as the reverse complement.
GATAGCATTACAGCCATTACTATATCTCTAGTCTGATGCGTAAAAAAATATGTTGTTTTTGGTTATATATGATTTTGTACTCATCTATGTTTTTTCATTACAGTATGGTTTCAGGGTTTGGTTCCGGAGTCATGGTATCATTGGTTAGCTGTATGAGGGGTGCAGAGTGTAATACTGTAATGTCAATTGGTGTTCTATTTACAGCTGTCAACTGTGCAATGCTAAAGGTGATCATATTACTTTTTCCTTCACATTTCCTATGAAAGTTTTTTAGTCTGGTAATTTCGATTTATATAATCATAAACGGGTCACTTGGGTTTATCCATTGACCCGTTGAAATCTGAATACCAAGTTATCCGTTTTGACCCACACCTACATGCAGTTAGAGGAACAAGCCTCACAGCAACAAGAAGAAGATATTCGGCCTAATAAAACAAAAGGCATGTTTTGGAATTGGTTTTGGTCTTGATCATTATCCGATGAGCTTTAATAGAGACCTGTTAACCGAGAACACTCTCCCATCACAAACTGACGACAGGTAAGTAATAACAAATACTAAAGGTGATCATACTACTCAAAATCAATCTTTCTTTTTATGGTGTTACGTGTTTGCAGGAATGGGATGAAGAAAGGAGGTAGAAAGGCATGGTTGAGATTTTCCTGATCTGACATCAGACGCTACTGATGAGGCATACAAGTTGAGGAGTGAACTTCAGAAACTTGCACATTGTGACATTCCAATTAAGTTATTAAATTAGAGTAGATAATAGCTTGACATTGCATTACATATGGTAAACTGTTGTGGGAAGATATCTGTTCAATATGTTGTATTTGATGATTTGGGGAGATCTTCCCCACTAGAAAGAGGGTATGAAAAAAGAAATTTGAAAGTTCTACGAAAATTTTCCAAATTTTGGTTTCATCTTTGAAATATCTGTGCATGTTTTGTTTTCATAAAGAAAAAAGTTATATTCATAAAATGGTTTCTTTGATGTGCATCACAGGATACTAGTCACATTACTTGTCGTCCCGTAACTATTTGAAGCTACTCCGGATAATTGGTTGTAAGAGATGTATCACATTACATTCCTAATACATACCGAAATGTGTTTCAGTTCAACAACAGTATATTATCTTGTCTATACAGAGATCATGACCAAAAATTTCTTTAAGGACATCATACAAGAACCATCCACAACATTGACACGTTATCTTTGAGCTTATGTGATTGTAACAAAAGGGGGCCAATAATATGCTTTCGTTATCTATACTTTTTATTTACAGTAAAAATTATGAGTGTAACAAAAGAGGGTCCACCACTAAGACTTGAAACTTGTGGTTTTGCAAACATTACATCCGCTAATGTCAAGCTTGTAAGCTAATTAAATGCTTAAAGGAATTGCCATTCAAAGTAATAGATTGTTTGTTTTGCTATCTTTTGTTGTTTGGACATAAATGTATCAAAGTATCAAACTATCAATTCAAAGGAAAGTTCAGTTATCCCATTAATTGTTTATACATCAACAAAATCAAGAATATTGAGTTTGATCTATTTAAACTTTGTTAAGAGAGTTTAGCATTTACTTGGTTGAACAATACAAAGAAAAGATTATAACAAAAACTCTTTTTTTATATAAAAAATAAAACACATGGATGCTAGTTCAAATACCATGTTAAAAGATGACCATGATATGTTAGCTAAGGTTTATGATGATGATGATGATGGTGAGATTGAGTTGGGTTTAGGATTGAGTATTGGTGGTGGTGGATCGAGGAAAGATGAAGAAAATTCTGTTAAGATTCCTAAGTCAAAGATTGTTGTTTCTCCTCCTAATGCTACTAGGTAATTGAGATTTTAAGTTTAGTGTTTTTAATTTCTTGAATAATTTGTACAAAAAAATAAAATTGCGTTTTAGAATGATACATTAATACAGAAAGCAAAACAAGCTATCATAAACCAAATTCTTGTCAGCATGATGATTGGTTGATCACCTGTTAAGTTATGGTTTAAGATTCTTGAAATTTGATGCTAAACTGTCTTTAAAATTTGTGTTGTTGAAGTGTGGTTGGATCGCCTCCAATAAGAAGAGGTCACCGGATGCCAATATTGGCAAACCAGATCAAGTCAGAACAAGAAGAGTTGAGCAAGATCAATAATCGTCATCTATCCGTTAAGGTGAATATGGAGGGAACCCTTATTGGAAGAAAAGTTGATCTTTATGCTCACACCTCGTATGAAATGTTAGCACAGACCTTGGAGAACATGTTTTATGGAACACATAATGCAGTAGGATCTTCAAGATTGTTGAATGGAACATCTGAGTTTGTGCTCACTTATGAAGACAAAGATGGCGACTGTATGCTTGTTGGAGACGTACCTTGGCAGTACGTTTTCTTGATCACCATTTTTGCAAAAATTAATATTAATTTTTTTTAATCCTTGTCTAATTAATTTTTTAAATACTTATTTCAGGATGTTTCTTGGCTCTGTGAAAAGGCTTAGGATCCTTAGGAACACGAATATGCAGCATTGAGGTTTCAAGAGAACATGCTGCAGATCAACGATGTTATATAGATTAACTTATACTTTGTTTTAGTAAATGGGCTGAAAAGGGTAACGGCCTGGTAGTTCCGGATTGGTTTTTTGGGTTTTTTGAGTTCTAAGTGGTTTATCAGAAGTTGAACAATCTGCAGTTTATCAGAAGTTGAACAATCTATGTGAGCAGGGTGTATTAAGTTGACCTACGGGAGAGGTGCTAGAAGACCATTTCTCTTTACTCAAAAGCCTGTGAAAGCTGTGTTACACTGTTCAAATAAATCTCCTTGATCACTCACCTTCAAATTTAATTCGAATCTTTACTGATATGGAGTGTTTGGGATTGCATATATTTTCTAGTTTATTACTAGTAGCTTGTGGAGTATTCTAAAAACAAATATTTTGAGTGTCTCGATTAATTTATTTGCTTATTAGCCTTTTTAAGGCTAAATAAGCACTTTTCAATAAGCATACAAAGCATAGCTTATAACCATAGTGAATGAATAGCTTGTCCTAAATCAAGACAGTACTAATGGGGATTCATGTGTATGGGTGACTTGAATAGGCATTGATCTGTTGTATGTGACTTGGTTTGTGGCATGTCACATCCGAGTTTTTTTTGTTTGGTAGTTCAAGCGTTGCTTGAGTTTAATGTGGTATCTCAGCCACATTCCATTGTAATTCAACTTTTTGTTATTATTATATATTTTACCGGGGTAATCCCCTTTACACAAAAAAAAATATGCATTTGGCAAACTACTATACATCTACAAAAATAACTCAATTTTGGTTACATATCTTCACCTATCAGTAAGTCATTGTTTGAGATTGTTGACTGAAACCTAGCTGGAACTAAATTGTTGAAAATTTAGTAAGATTAGGGTTAATCTAAATATTTAGTAATAGAGTCATGCAGATGTTTGGTAAAGTAAGATTTAGAGTGGCTGATCTGCAAAAGCTAGACTCATTTTTCTCAGTCAAACATCTTCCATCTAGATGAATAACATGCCTAACATGTCCAAACTTTTAAAGTATGCGACTAATAGTCGATACTTTTATCAGGTCGTGTGTACTGTTTGTACTTCTTTTGAATCTGATATAGCAACATGCTTGTTGCTCGTGATCCTCGACTCATACTGTCATACATAAAGGGTTCATATGCATAGATATCGACCATAAGAACATACATTACTCGTTCACAATTTTATGACAGTCCATATACATAAATAAAATGAAAGTAGACTACATGAATAACATCACTGATAAAGCTAAAACAATCACTAAAATTACCATCACATAAAATCCTAAAGATAAACAGCCTGCATTACTCCTGTCTGCTTCGAAAACCATCTGTCCAACTTTGAATCTTTCGAAGTTAACCAAACTCCCGGATCTCCCATATACAACCGGCTTCCAATCATTATAGAGTTATTCAACCCCTGAATATTACGTAAATGTTAATACCGCAACTATCATTCACCTCACCAGACGAGAACCCTGCGCCACGATGGATGATCATTGTGGCCCCCACATTCGTTCCTTCTAGATTCGGGTTTCTGAGATTATGTGATTGGAAAGCTGCACCTCCAGGGTCTCGACGGATGCTCTCTCTGACGACATTATTTGTTCAACGAGAGCAGATAGGTTGATGGTGGCTGCAGTTTGGTCTTTGTGGTACTTCATGGTGATATCCAAGGATCTATAGTTTACATACAAAGAAAGAACCATACTTTACTTATACAATTGGTACTACTATAGTTGATGTCTTTCTCTAGCCACAAGGCAAAATGAATAACTTCTCACACACACTTTTGCATTTTTAACTTGTGAATTACATAACACAATACCTAAAAGTATTTGAGTGTAACAAGTAGGACAACTAGATCTATCGAAAATGATAAATGATTTTTTTTTTTTTTTTTTTGAAAGATAAAAATGATAAATTATGTAACATTCTTCCCACTGCAAGTCAGATTTGTGTAATGTTATTCGTATAGGAATGAGTTTGAAAATAAAATATCCAGACGGGTCTATCTGCCTTTTATGCACACACCTAAAGCATCAATGTTTATAGCTTATGAGTACAAGTATTAATCGATTCAGTTTTTCGTATTTCTTGGTTTGGGATCAATCCGGATATAATCTGAATTCAAAGTGATCCGACCACGACGAAAAACAAAACTTGTTTGTTTCGATACTAAAAAAACTAAAATCAAAATTTGAACTGACCAAACATGGCACAAACAAACCAAAACTTGGTTTCCAACCATTAAGTGACCCGCGAACTGATTTCAAATTATAAAACTTAGTTACAGTTCGACTGAAATAGAATATGAATACACGTGGTGAAAATGGTCAACCGTTATTTTTGTCACCAAAATATCCTGCAAATATGACGAAATTTCATTACTCTTAACAAATAAATTGTACAACTGCGCCGATCATAGATTTCAAAACTCGGAGCAATAAGTTCTACAATTTTCTCTCATTAACATTCGAGCCACATCGCCATTGCTGCTTATAACCGCTAGCATCTTATCCGCAGAGACTGCATCGTCAATTGCCACTAGCACAGTGTCATAAATATTGCTCTTGCTAGGTCCGAAGACTCAGAGTTGCTTAAATGGTTGACAGCAACGCCCCTCTTCACATAAATTATTCAAGGAGTTGCTGCAACTGATTTATGATACAACAAAGATGGTCACTTTGACTAGAATAACTCGAACTCCAGATGCCCATCGGAAGACTCATTGTAGTCCAGATACTTCTTTGCTTTCTCTAAAGAAGCAGACTTAGATACCGTGACATCATACGGCTCAGGCAACTCAGGTGGAGATGCACATCGTATTAAAGCCCAGTTTAGACCATCAAAAAACGGGTGTTGTTTAATTTCAGCAGCCCCTCTTTGTGACCCCAATCGATTTTCAGGCTCTTTTTGTAATAACCCTTTGATTAAATCTCGAGCTTGAAAACTAACTAGTGGTGTGTCAGGGAACCTAAGATTCTCCAAGACCACATTGGCTAATGTCTCATCGTTACCTGGACCTTTAAAGGGTGTTTTCCCATACAGAAGTTCGTAAAGGAAGATACCAAACGTCCACCAATCGACAGCGCTCCCGTGACCATCTCCTTTGATGATCTCCGGAGCTAAATACTCGTGGGTCCCAACAAATGAGTTGGATCGTGCTTCTGTTGGTTCAGCCACGAGCTGTGGTAATGACCGGTTTAGTGCAGTAAGGTCGGGTTTGGTCTTCTTGCCTTTTGGTCTTGATCTGAAGCATGAGACTTGACAGCTTGGTTTAATGCAGAAAGGGTCTATACAGTTTGAACCAGCACATGGACCAGATACCCTAGGTGGCTCTGCTGTACCCAATGAAGGTGATTGCAGGAGCATAGGGTTTACAGAACACCGAAGCGAAAGATCAAAATCTGTGACCATGATGTGACCATCTTCTCGAACTAGAATGTTTTCTGGTTTTAAGTCTCGATATACAATGCCAAGCATATGCAAGTATTCCAGGGCAAGGAGGACTTCTGCAACATAGAATCTGCATGCAGATACAATAAGGTTGCATAAGTATTTTTTTTATAAAAAAAAAAAAAAACACAATGATGCAAATGTACAATATACTAGTCTTATGAGAAAAGCATTGATATATTTGAAATGGGAAAAGCATGGCTATTACATAAAACTGCTCAAGTGGTTTAAAATCACACATGCACAAACAAGCATGTAAGCCAATGTACCAAAGAAAATCGTGGACGAAATGAATTACTGTAAAGTTTAACGAACATATGACGCCTACTAGATTTACCATCTAGTGATGTGGAATATGATCTCGCATGATGAAAGGATACCTTAGAGAAAATAGAAAACGAGATCCACTAGCATAACACATTATCAGCCAAGTCATCAAATGTTAAAGTTTGATGATGGGTCAAAATGGGCAAGACTTTTGCACTGTATCAAAAACGGTCAGGTTGGGTTGACCTCAAACGCTTTTTGTCCAAATTTTTATTTATTTTGAAAACAATTAGTGTGTCAGATATGATTACCAAAGTTACATTATATCAATAATAAACTAATTATTGATTAAATGATCTAGGAGGCTTTATGAACTAAGGAAAACACTTTAGCGATTTCAACCCATTTGACTCATTTCCTTTTATGTAAAGAAGATTATTTTTTTCCTTTTGATCCATTAGATATAAAACATAACCCACAATATAATGGGTCAAAATTGCCACTTCTCATAGCGAAAATATAATTGCACGGAGAGAGAAAGAGAGATTTGACTTACCGTGCTGCTTGTTCGTGAAAAAATCTTGCAGGCTGCTTTTGCCTGAGAACGTGAAGATCTCCACCCGGGCAATACTCCATAACTAGACATGACAAGTTCTCGGATACAAAATGAGCATAGAGTGTAGGGAGAAAAGGATGATCCAAAATGCTCAAAATCTCTCTTTCCATATGGGCTCTAGGCATCTTTTGCCTCCTTTCCAAGAACTCGTTGTCCATCACTTTTATGGCAAACGGGTAGTTTGTGCCAACTAGTTCAGCGAGGTAAACCGTACCGATATCTCCACACCCAAGTTTTTTCAACAGATTGAAATGTCTCAATCCAAGAAACCCGTTTTGATTCATCATATGATTAATGGCCTGCCATCTTACGTCCTGCGACATATGAGGTCTGTTGACAATGATACACCCACTGAGGTTTCTCTCTTCACTAATGCTAGTACTAGTACTGTATTCACAAATGCTGCTGTTTGAACTTTGAGTAAACTCCCCTTTATCTCCATACTTTGAGTTCTTTTTACTGTGTAGTAACGAGATGGTTTTACCATAGCTGGTCAAAGTGTTGACTTGTTTTGGCGTGCCATTGTTAGAACTGCCTTGAGCAGTGGTACTACTTGTGGAAAGAGGAGATACAGAGTCTTTATTGGACTCGTTGTTTGCGACCTTTATAGCACAATGGCAGTTTTGACATATAACATGGCTTGTGTCTGGCGCCAATTTAGCATTCACGGATACAGTCGCATTAGAAGCAGGAGCAGCTGAAGTCAACTCCTGTCTTAACTTTTTCTTCACAACAGTCTTGGTCCGAATGACTGTCTTGACAGCACGAGGTGAAGTTCTTATTGACTTTCCTTTATGACGGGACTTTGGGGTTGCCTTACTTGGGGTATTCTTATTCTTGTCACAATTATTTACGACTTTAAGTTCAGAAGTAACCGACTCTAATGAACTTTCAGGTGCAATACGGGAAGGTGTTGAAGGAATTGAAATAATCTTCTTCTCTTGTACCGGGTCACTTATTGAATCCTGACTCCCGGATTCTGGTTCACATAAGAACTCGTTCAGCTTTAATATAGGTCCCGCACTCTTTGCTGGCTTTCCAAGATTCACTCGAGGGGAAGACTGTGCACTGTTGCTAAATGGCTTTCCGAGATTCAATCGAGGGGATGACTGGGCACTGCTGCTATATGGCTTCACCTTAGACTCTCGCATGTACCAAGGAATCCTCCCTGAAGAATTTGACGTGCTTTCTTCACCAATTTCGACCTCTTTCTTTATAGCCATAGGAGAACCAGATTCACCAGCTTTAAGAGCAGATAGAGCAGGAGACCCTGGAGGTTTTGATAACCTTTTCATGGCAGCCATTTCTGAAGCTTGCGAAATGCACAAACCCCTTAACGCCTGTTTCAGAGACACGGGCTCGGTATATCCGATTCCTGATGTAGATGACAAACTCATTCTCATCGGTTTCTTGGATGGATTTTTCCTTGGTGTGGCTCCACCTGCTTCATCAGAGAAACTTGAACCATTGAATGAAGATCTGACATTAATCGCCTCAAATAACTTATTAATGTCGTCCTCCAAATATCTATTGCCCCCCTGAGGCTTTTGGGGCTTTTTCTCTTTGTCATTCATGGCTGTATGGTGATAAGGCTTAGAGTAATCACTTAAGTTAGGTTCATCTTTCAACTCCACAATCTCATGGGTACCATAAAGCGAACCCATCTATGACAATGCTTTCCTCACTTTGAAAATTTATATGTACACAAAAGCACGCACTAGCCCTTCACTGGCTATCACCTTCAGAATGCTGAAAATATGTATAAATTAAGACAATACATGCCCCAGCAGCCTCTCGTGGTGGATTACACACCAGAATCCCCAGATCATGCCATATCAGTAAATTAACTTGGGCAAAATGAAGTGGAGCGAATCCTGCAATGGGACCAATGCAAAGCAAAGTCAGCCAGATCACTTACTCGGCAATTTATCATGATCAATAAATGCATAAATAATACTAGCACAGCTCACTACCACGAAAAGAGATATGCACATAATCATAGAAAATCATCCTAATATAAGTATTTTTTTTCTCCAACGTCCCCACAGAAAGGAGTGTTCTTTCACATAGTTTAAAGGGCACATGATATATATATAACAAAATTTGAAAAGCTGAGAAGGCGATGAACATTTTAAAATCGTAAACTGGTTCACATTATGATTCTACTGATCTAATCAATTTCCTTATCTATTGTAGTTTGCTGGTTTTTGCGCTGACTTGTGGCCCAAGAACTAAACTAACTTTTCTTACATACAGTGTACTAAACAGCTTAAGCGTTAAGCTTTGTCCCACCACATCAATTAGGTAGAGATGCTTAACCAACCACCTATAATTTCTTACCTTTATTCATTAGCAACCAATAATTAACCTAAGCATCTTAAAAGTTTGAAACTTTCAACAGGAATAAAATTTTATTTCAACAATCCACTTTCGAGACATTTCCTAGATTTTCCGACTAATGGTATAAACAGAAGTATGAAACAAGTAGTTTAAATAGGCAGTTCTATCAAAATAATGCAGTACCAACATTTTGATTCTCGATGAAATCCAAAACGTTTAAACTAGAAACAATCAACTTTAACTTGTTTTTGTTAATTAACTTCTCTGACCTTGTACCTAATATCTCTAATAATATATTTGACTATTTCATCAATGTGACAACGAAACTAGTATTTCAGAAAATTAATAGTATCGATATAAGATTGGACCAATTTTATATTAATCAATAAAACTATCAATTCATAGAAAAAAATAGCAGATCATTAGTCAACATACACAATCTAATCAAATATCTAATAAAGTAATAAACTATTACACATGCAGCAAAATGTGTGATTTTGACACACCACCAACCACTACAAAACCACAATCACAACAAACAAACTGGTCAAAACATATAGGGTGCGTTTAGTTAGAGAAAAAATTCTATTGTTTTCTATCTCTAGTTTCGTAAAAATTTGGAAAGGAAATTTATCTCCACAAAACACTTGAAAATATAGAAAACGCGTTTAGTTGATGTTTCCATTTTCTATTTTGAAGAAAGGAAGGGAGGGTTGTAGGTTACAAAGGAAAACAAGGAAAACAGCTAAAATTTGTTTCGTAATTTTCCTTGTTAAGTTAGGAAATAGAGGATTTTGTGTTTTGCAAAACATTTTGTTGGAAAACGCTTATTTGAACGCGATCTCTGTTTTCCTTGTTTTCCACAAAATAAATATTTTTTGGAAAACAAGGGTACTATTCCAAGGATTAGAATAATTTCCTAACCACAAACACGAAAAACAGATCTACCGCTAATCAAATTAAACTACTCAAACATTAAACAATGAACACAAATACACATTTCTAATTAGTATAAGTTTCACAATACTTAATATCTAAAATAACCAACTAGCATCACAATTCACAAAAACAAGCTCATTTCAAATACATTGATTTTCGAATATGGCGTACATCTGACTTAAAGGCTCGCCCTTTCCGGGTAAGGAAAACCTCATCCGTTTATCCGTTTCTTACCAGTAGTTCATCAGACACCAATCAAATACACATTTGCATCAACCAGATTTACACAAATATAAAATTAAATCTTATAGGAAACCTTAATATTAACTAAATCACTAATGACAAATAAAATCTCTACTTACATAGCTAAAACAATGAACTAAAATAAAAAAATATATATATATATAAATACAAACTTACAAATGATATACTAACACCTAAACAGGTAAGAAAAAATTAAAAAAAAATCATTGGTTAGTGCAAAAACGTTGATTACGATGAGGAACAAATTTCAAAATCACTAAAACCAATAAAGCAATGATTATAATTTATAAACACTTACATTTAAATTTAAATAAATAAATAAATAACAAACAAACTGAATGTATAGATATTAGAGATCTAGGGTTCAATTAGGGTTTCTTATATGTGTGTGTGTTTTTAGTGTGTGTTGCAGAAGGGATCTTGTGGAGTGAGTGGAAAATAAGAAAGAATAATAAACGAGGAGTGTTTGGATGTTATGTGTGTGTTTTTTAATGAATGGTATGTATGGATGTAACGGATGGAGGCGTATAACGACATAAACTCATTTGGAGTGTGGGTCCCACAATGTGTTATGTGTTTATGTCTTCTGTATCTGGATCCCTAATGTGGGTCCCACTTGTTTTGTTTATGTAGTATCTGGTGCTTTTTTTATTCACATCAAAGATACTGTTTACGATGTTTTGTGAACGCATACATCCTTCATGTAGATTTTACTAGTAACTTTATTAAAAGGGGAAAGTGAAACATCTGCCTTACATGCGAAATCATTAAAAATTATTTAAAAATATATCATATTGGTTATTATTTTTTCAAAATTTGGGTAGTGGAACTAATATATGCATAATGAAACTTATTTTAATGGTAAATTAAATTAAAACATTATTGAATCTATAGCTAATTTGTTAGTTAATGAAATCATCTAAGAATATGATGTAGAAAATGCATGTATCAACGTGAACCCAACTTAAGTGATGTTGTGATGAAATCAAGAGAAAACACTAATATTGTGAAGGACATGATACAAATGAGGTAGATTTGATGTTTTTCTTGTTAAAAAAACATAATTTTAGATGGTTTCGCATGTAAGTTTAGATGTGAGACAGCCCCATATTCACTATCCTCTTAACTTAAAATGAGAGGTTTTTACTTGTGCGTATGGAGTGGGCGAATTTTTGTGACAATGTTAACTGAGATATTTTATTATTTTCACTATCCTCCCAACTTCAAATGCGTATGTAGTGATTTTTGAATCGTATACATTTTGTAATATACTAGTGTGTCTCGCAACTAGAGTATTTTGGTGGTGTTTTAACTTCTTGAAAGTAATACTTAGACTAGTGGTAATAAAGGCATATGCACACATCTTCCAGCCCTCTTAGACACGCCCTCGCTATTACCTCGACCCTTATTTGACGCGTCATGAAAGTCTTCCGGCCCCTTTGATGCGTCCTCGCTATTACCGCGACCCCCAGTGGCGGACCTAGAAAAATAAGATGTGGGGGGCAATTTTTTTTTTTTTTTTTTTTTTTTTTTGACAATAGCAACAAAATGCGGAAGAAAAAAATTTAATCGAAATGATAAATCAAGCATTGTTATTTGGAGATGAATGATTTATAACGTTTAAGAGTGTTGAATGCTGGATTTTAGTATTTATGTGGGGGGCAATTTGAATTTTTGTTGGGGGCACTTTCGAAAAAAGGTAAAAAAAAAAAATAATAATAATAATAAAAATCTTATCTTTTTTCGGCTAGCCATGGGGGGCACCGCCACCCCAAACCCACTATATAGGTCCGCCCTGGCGACCCCCATACGATGCGTCGTGAAAAGAGAAAAAGGCAGAACGGTCGTCCTCAAGACTGAGTTGTAAAGTCGGTTGTGTGAGCATGTGTGATTTGTTTAATTTGTTTGTGTTGGGTAAATTTGTGTATAAGTGAGATACATTTGGGTGGTGATGTTGGTTGTGTTATTACATCATGTTAGTTGTGATGTTGGTTATGGAGAATAAGCTGAGGTGGCAATGGTATGTTTGTCACTATTACCACTAGGCTTAAATAAACAAATAAGTATGCTCCTAGATATCAACAAAATATTTTTAGAATTTTTTTTAATGAATAGCTCTTTCTTCTCTAGTTCTAGTTTTCGTAATTTGAACGCTCGAACTGCGGGAAGTGTTATAGTTTTTGTAATTTGAACGCTCGAACTGCGGGAAGTATTAGATATGTTAGTTGGCTCAAACAACCGCTTGTGTATTTAGGTTCCATTATAGTTTATATTATGTTATATGTATTCTATAAATAGATTGTTTAGTAATATAATATACCAATCGGGTTTCATTATTCAACGCTTAAAGCAATATTAAATGATAATTTCTACAAGAAGGTCTCTAGAGATTACGCAACACAACAAGGTATTTCTGACCGAAAATATACTAGAAATACAAACGAAACTAAGAAGAACAAATGTGAAAATCCTAACTATTGAATGAGGAAAACCTTATTGGAAACACACCATTATATAAATCACTTAAAGACAGACCATCGTGTGTAGTCTAAGCGGTTTAACTGAGATACTCTCGTACCTGATTATTTTTATGACCACCTTCAAATGCATATTTAGTGATTTTTGAATCGTGTACAGTTTATGATATAGTAGTATGTCTTGCAACTAGAGTAATTGGTGGTGTTTCAAGTTCTTGAAAGTAATGCTTAGACTAGTGGTAATAAAGGCATATGCACGCGTCTTCCAGCTCTCTTAGATGTGTCCTCGCTATTACCTCGACCCCCATACGGCGCGTCGTGAAAAGAAAAAAAGGCAGAACATTTGTCCTTAAGACCGAGTTGTGAAGTCGGTTATTTGAGCGTGTGTGACTTGCTTAATTTGTTTATGTGGGGTATATTTGGGTATAAATGTCGTATATTTGGGTGGTGATGTTGGTTGTATTATTACACTATGTTGTTGTGAGGAGACAAGCTGAGTTGGCGGTTGGCGGTGGTGATATTGGTCACTATTACCAAGTCTTAACTAAACAAACAAATATGCTCCTAGATATGAGCAAAATATCTTTAGAATTTTCTTTAATGAATAGCTCTTTCTTCTCAGGTTCAAGTTTTTATAATTTGAACGCTTGAACCGCGGGAGGTATTAGATAATATATGTTAGTTAGCTCAAATCAGCTCGTGCATTTAGGTTTATTATAGTTAATATTATGTTATATTCTATAAATAGATTGTTTAATTTTTTTTATAAATGCAACAATATTAAATAGATTGTTTAATAATATAATATACCACGATTGGACTTTATAACAGAAGTGGTTGTGCATAAAAGAAAGGGAAAAGAAGCTTTGCAAAAGCTAAGGCCGAAGCTCTTTGGGTGATATTATAGCATAACACATTTCCTCTTGATTAAGGTGATGTGGATGTTCCATCGGTTTTCTTTATGGAGTGATCTATTATTCAAAATATTCTTGAAAGGCGGATTGAAAAGTGCGACGAGGAGATGGAGATTCTAGAAAAGTCTACGAATAAGTAAGTGAAGGCTTGGCTTACGTGCTCAACTCAAGCAAGAAGAAGCTATAAAGTCAAGCCTATTGAACGGTGGTAAAGGGATTATTCAACGATTAAAACAATATTATATGATAATTTTTACAAGAAGGACTAGGGATTACGCAACACAACAAGGTAGTTCTGACCGAAAATATACTAGAAATACAACGAAACTAAGAAGAACAAAAGTGAAAATCTTAACTGTGGAAATGGTAGAAACGGTAGAGGGGGGGGGGTGTGAATACGTTTCCGTTTCAAACTAAAAACTTTTGTATCAAATATAGTAGAGTAAATTACATAAATGGTCCCTGTGGTTTGTCAAAAATTTCACCTATCATCCCTCAAACTTAAAAGTTGCATATATCGTCCCTATCGCCTCCAAAGAATAACACTCGTGGTCCTTAAGGGATCATGAGTATTATTCTTTTGAACTTAAAAAAATTTCACCTATCGTCCCTAAAAGGACCACGAGTGTTATTCTTTGGAGGTGATAGGGATGATATACGCAACTTTTAAGTTTGAGGGACGATAGGTGAAATTTTTGACAAACCACAGGGACCATTTATGTAATTTACTCAAATTAGTATAAACCAAGTTTCGCCAATATTAGTCCGGTTTGTATTTCCTTTCTAAAAACATCCTTATGACAAATTGCCAATCAAGTTTGACGTAATATGTAAAGTGTCAACACAAAGACAATCAACAATATAAAGCAAGAATAGAAGTAAAAAGGATACCCAAACCGACACGAGGATTTATAGTGGTTCGGTCACAAGGTCACCTTCCTTGCCCAACTCCACTCCCCGAGTACCCAACTCGAGAGTTACTTCACTAGATCAACAAACTCCATTCTCGGCGGAGAAACCTTACACAACGTAGGTTACACTTTATCCGGTACAAAGCTAGATACTAGGTCCTTAACACGGCGAACCAAACCAACATAACGTCTCCTACACTTTATCCGGTACAAGCCTAAATACCGAGTCCTTAGAACGACGGACTAAACCAACACAACGTCGCCTACACTTTATCAGGTACAAGGCTAGATACCGGGTTCCATTACAAAGGAGGAACCACTACCCGATTAACACAACACATCATGAGAGACCAACACCCTACCAATCTACACAACACATCTATGACACCCGTTATGTTTTGTGGTCCAACATAACAAACCTTGTGTTTTATGGTACAAACACATAAACCAACTAATCTAGTTGGAGATACAAGAAGATGATACAAGAGAATATCCAAGACAATGTGTCTAATGGATATGAATGCTTAATCTAAATAAACTTCTATTAGTAGAAAGTCTTCAATGAAGATCACAAGTTCCCTAAGCTTGTTGTGATAGATCTTCATGTATGTATGATGGTGGTGGATGAGGATCACTTCAGTAGATAAGGATGCAAGATCTTCAACCTTGCTTTGGAGGATCACTTCGGAAGTATGCTTATAACAATAATGAAAGTTAGAAGGATTATGATCATATGAGAAGAAGGTGTTCTACATGTTTTCCTACTAATCTAAATGTGTTCGAAATGATGGAGAGAAAGTCTGTGAAAAGGTGTGTTGAACAATGAATAAATGGCCTTGTATTTATAGGCAAAGAGGTCATTGTTCACTCAGATCCGGCGGATCCCTTACAAAAGGGATCCGGCCAGTTATAACCCAGGGATCCGGCTATCTGGTATTACCAGTCCGGATTTTGGGTTACAATTATGGGTTTTGGGTTATGGGTTAAGGTCCATGGGTCATGTGATGTCATGCATGATGTCAAAGACATCTTGGGTCATAGGTTATGTACTTTGGGTCATGAGTTATGGACTTTGGGTCATTGGTTTTACCCATTGTGATGTCATGCATGATGTAATGCACATTAATGCACTTGGGTCATGGGTCATGGGTTTTGGGTTATGGATAGTCCAAGAATTCACATTTAATGCATGATGCCTTTAATGCACATGGGTCATGGGTTATGGGTTATGGATTATGGGTCATGGGTTTTGGGTTATGGATAGTCCAAGCCATTTACATGTTTTTATTTAACTATGTATTTTTAGAAACGTGTAAGTAACAAAAGTTACTTATAAGTGTTTTATAAAAATGGTTTTGCTTTATGTAAACTATTTAACTAAACATGTTTGATGGTTAATTTGGGTTTTGATCATAATGCAACATAACAAACATGTACAAACCTGTGTTGAGACAATATATGATTACGAGTAACTTGTACATTTTACGTTATGTATTACAAGTTATATGATTTGTCATCAATCAAAACAAACGAGACTGTATAGATTAAATATCGTAATATTTGCACTAACATTAACTATCGAATGAGGAAAACCTTATTGGAAACCTATCATTGTATAACCATTTATAGACAACTCACTCACTAAGAAGTATGTAAAACAGTTAAAAAGTCAACCACAATACTAATAAATGAAATGATATATGTGTGAACCTCAAACTAAATAGTTTTTGAATCATACCCACTGACAATACTACATGGTGCTTCATCTTTGTTTTACGAAAAATGAAGCATTTTCAAAAGTTTGTTAACTAGAAATGAGAACAAATAAAGTTCTTACTGTTAGATGATTGAAAAACCCGTAGGTATAATGTATTGTTCAACAACAATATATAAAGGTTACATGAGACAAATGAAACCCTAACGGACCCTAAGCCCACAAACCGGGCTTGGGCCGACTAATTATCTCTAGTACTCCACCGCATTTCGAGCAGCGAAATCGCGAAAGCCCAGACTGGAGCAGTAAACTAGACAAGAAAAAAAAACATTAACATAACAAAAATATAACTTTAATCGACTTGTAACAAAACCGTACCAACGGTCGGCTAAGTCGACTGGTAAGAAAACCGTACCAACGGTCGACTTTAGGGCTGAGCATCGGTCCCGGATCGGACCGACCAAAACCGAGACCGAATTAGCCCAAAAGCCTAGACCGAAGACCGGACCGAATATGGTCGGTCCGGTCCGGTCCGGTTTGGTCTCGGTCTGTCCGTCGGTCGGTCAGGTCGAACAAGGCAAAATAGTCGGTTTGTGGTCCGGTCCGGTCTCGGTCCGTCCGTCGGTCGGTCCGGTCCGTTCGGGTGGTTTGCTCAGCCCTAGTCGACTTTAGGGACTGATACCAACGGTCAACTTTAGTCGACTGGTAACAAAGTTGTACGAACAATCGGCTAACAAACAAACAATAAAACAACTATAACTTCTTCTTTTTCAACAATAAAACAAGAACATAAATATAAATCCGATAGCAAGCGATAGCAATCTTCTAACAGCAGCAGCAGTAAAAGCAAAGCAGAAATAACATTTTATTATTATTTTTATTATTTTAATGGTTGGAGGGTGGCAGCTAGGGTTTGACGGGGGTGGTATAGGGGAGGCGGCTCAACGTAGCCACCTAGGTTTAAGGATCAGACCCACTCCGATACCATGTTAAATGATTAAAAACCCCGTAGGTATAATGTATTATTCAGCAACAATATATAAAGGTTACATGAGACAAATAAAACCTTAATGAACCTTAAACCCACAAACCAGGCTTGAGCCGACTAATTATCTCTAATACTTAGTGTTAACAAAACATATGTAGCTGTACAATATGTTGTTATTGTAAGTCATTATCAAGTTATTGAAAGCATGTGTACAAATGCAAATTGTGAAATTACATATCTTGACCCATCTATAAGGTCGATGGTAATGGTAACCATAATTATTGCGGCACCTCCTGCCACATTAGCGTCACCTCAACTTTCTCTCTCCAAGATTACACATCAATCACAATTTGCTAATAAGGTGACGGCAACCAAAAAAAAAAAAAAAAAAAAAAAAACCATACCCCACAAAAACTAATAAAAAAAACTACACACACAAAAGAGAATGAAAGTTTCGGTTAGCAGGTCAACCATAACTTTGAAAAGGTTAAGGGGCGACGCGGTCACCATCGGTTGAGCTAGTAAAAGAACCGGTTGGGTTACTCGGTAGGTTAGCAAAAAAAAGTTGCCATTAGCATCGGCCTAAAAGGACTGAATTGTACATCGAACCGTCTGAGTTGGTCTAGCTTTTTATGTCAAGTACTTTTATCTATGTGTCAAAGTTTACTACTATGGGTTTTGAATAGTTATTTATGTATGTACTAACGAATATAATCAAATTTAACTTTTTAAACCTCAAGGGGTACCAAATCTCGAATCAAAATTTTGTTTTCTCGCAAATTGGGTTACCTACTTTAGGCTTTGAATCCAAAGCCGTGAAGTGTTATAAAGACTCCATAGGTTCTAGGGTGTGATCTATATAGTACAAACTTTACATGCCGGATCACCAAAGATGGTTTACTTTGATCCTCAATGGTAAAATCTTTATTCAATATCAATGGTGAGTATATAAGCTAACACAAAGAAATATACAATTGACTAGTAATTAAGACCCGTGCGTTGCACATGGACTATATATAAGTGTTCATAGTGTAACATTCGGCACTTATTTTTGTCATTATATATTAAGTTGTTATGGTATTACACCTATTGACATGTAATTTTCGGTACTTATTTTCATTATTATATATCTAAATTGTGATGGTATCACAATTTTTGAAAGCATGGTACACATTTAAAATAGTTTATTGACATTAAAAGAGCATATGTGAAGATAATTTTTTTTAAGATGTTATATTTAATAGAGTCTCTTCACATGTAGTCTTTTAATATGTATAAGTTATATAATATAAACTGTGGGCGATTTGGCGATTTTGGCGATCTGGGTTTTTTAGGGTTCATACGTATTTCAACTTTTACTTCCGTATAATCAATCATTTTATTGATTTTACCTTCCTATTCAATAAAAACTCAATAGCAATCCGCCTCTTTTATTTCATTTTCACTGTGTATCGTTTCAATTTTTTCCCTCTTTCTTATCCTGGATTGATATGGTGCCATAACCACTATGTCTAATCCGGATTGGGAACCTAAACTCCATCCGTCCTCAAGTAGGACGGATTCAGCTCTCAAACCCAGGAAGACTACTAGAACCATGAACCCTCTTAACAAGTCTATTATGAAACATGTGAATATGGTTTCTAAAACTCCTGTAGGTACATTTCAGAAGGTTATTCCTAGGTCTACACCTAAGGGTAATGGTGAAGCTATGGATATGGAAGATTTGGAGCATGTGTAAGATGTCCTTGAACCTGTTGAAGATAGTGATGCTTTAGGTGGGACCTGTGCGGGTATGAATGATGTGGTTAGTAAGGTTGATAGGTATGAAAACACTCCCATTGATTGTGATGTTGATCATACGAATATTATTGATGAAATTGCGGCTAGTATTAGTAATGGGTCTGTTAAATCTAGGATTTTTCTTGCTATGCCTTTTAATATTGGTGAGCTCCCAATGAAATATTTGGGCATTTCTCTTACGGGTAAGAGAATTCGTAATATTGATTGCAAAGTCTTGATAGAAAAAGTTAAGAATAGAATCCATGACTGGAGAAACAAAACCTTATCATTTACGGGTAGACTTCAATTAATTGCTTCTGTGCTTGCTTCGCTTCACGTCTACTGGGCCTCTATGTTCATCCTTCCTGTCTACGTTTGTGATAGTATAGATAAGTTACTCAAAAAGTTCTTATGGGCGGGTGGAGGCGATGGGAGCGGAATTGCAAGTGTTGCATGGAAAGATATTTGCAAACCTAAAAACCAAGGCGGTCTTGGTCTCAAACCTCTCAGACTCATGAATAAGGCGTTAATGACCAAACACCTTTGGAACGTTATAAGTAAAAAGGATTCGTTGTGGGTGAAATGGGTGCATGCATATAGGGTTAAGGGTAGAAATATTTGGCACGATGTTAGGTCTGTGAATGGTTCGTGGGGCTGGAATCAGATTCTTAAACTTAGGGATAACATTCGTTGTTTTGTTGCTTATAAGCTGGGTAATGGTAGGGAATGCTCTGTCTGGTTTGACAAGTGGCACTCGAACGGCCCTTTGTGTAAACTCATCACCCATAGCTTTATTACAGAGCAGGGTTTCAATGTGAACGACAAAGTGGCAGATTTGATTAACGTGAATGGATGGAAATGGCCTTCTGAGTGGAATGATCTGTTCGGTGAGATTTTGAGGGTCCCGGTTCCTATCTTGAGTAATGAATGTAATGATAAGGTTATATGGGTCAATAAAAAGAATAAGGAAGCGGAATTTAGTGTTAAGGAAGCCTGGAAAGCTTTAAGATTTGATTGTCCGAAAGTCTTGTGGCATAAGCAAGTTTGGTTTTCTCAATGTATTCCAAGACACGCGTTTGTGCTTTGGATGGCCATGAGGGGTAGACTAAAGACCAAGGATAGAATTTCTAGGTGGTTCAATATCTCTAGTATCCGGTGCCCTTTGTGTAATAATGTTGACGAATCCCACAGCCACTTGTTTTTTAGTTGCAATTTCTCTCGGATGGTATGGGATAACCTTAAGCCTTTATGTAAGCTTGAGAACTTATCGTGCATTTGGGCTGAGATTGTTTCGGGATTATCTATTAAAACTGCCAACAACTCTTTATGGAGTGTTATTCAGCGCTTGGTGTTCGGGGCTGCGGTTTATTTTATTTGGCAAGAGAGGAACTTTAGGATTTTCAAAAAGGAGTTTAGGACCGAGGAAATGGTGTTTAAAATCATTGTTGATACTGTTCGACATAAGCTGATAGGATTGAAGATTAAGAGGTCATTAGAAGTGGAGAAGGCTGTTGTCATCTGGATGTTATCACTGAAAGGTTTTAGTATGGTGGATAATAGAAGCAGTTCTAATGGTGTTAATGATGGGATTTTTTAATGATTGGAGTTGGAATGGTCTGCATAAGCTTGCAATGAGCTTGTGGCGGTTATGGTGGATTGGATGGATAGTTTGGTGGTTATGCATGGGTTTTATTGCTAACTGTTGTCTTACTGCAGGTAATTTATGGAGCGCTAGTAGGTTAGATAGCATGGAGTTTGACTTGGGAATGATTTTTTTCCATGCCCAAGTCTGTGACTACCCTGTGGTGGTCACAATGAGAGTTGGGGTGGGGCTTCATCATGGGAGGATAGGCAAAAAATACCTCTGTGATCATCCCCTTTATGGTCACAGTTGTATTGCGTGTAGATTTGGTGAGGATAGGACTTTTATTGCTAACTGTTGTCATCATGCAGGTACTGTTTGGAGCTTAAGTAGGTTAGATGGCTTGGAGCTTGGCATGGGAATGAGGTCTTCTTCTTTTTTCCATTCCCATGCTTGTGATCACCCTGTGGTGGTCACAATGAGTGTTTGGGTAGGGTTTCATCATGGGTGGACAGGAAATAAGTACTTGTGTGGGCATCATTTTTATGTTCACACATGTATTGTGCGTAGATTATGTGAGGTAGGATGGGTTGGGTTTGGGTTTCATCTTTGGTTTAGTGTTATAAGGGAGTGCAGGGTAGCTTATTCCAACGTTATGGTTTTGATGCATAGGTTTGGGAGTCATAAGGGGGAGGAGTGGCTCTGGATGGCAGGATTGAGTTACGGTACACTCTCTCACCTTGGCAGTGGTATAGGATACTTAGGATCATTTGGTTTTATGATGCTTTTCGTGTCTTAAACTACCTAAATATTCTTCCTACTCTGTCTTGGCCTTTCTCTTATGGTTCGTTTGTAACTGATGGTATAAGGGGTGGTTGGATATGGTCAGACAATGGAATGTTTTTATGTTCCTTCTCTTTTGACTTTTGGAATAGTTTTTTCTGGTTTTGGAAGGGGTGTAAGCCTAGCTTAGATGCCTTCTGGGACTGGGTTTATGGGCTATTCCTGGGTCATAATTGTCTCGCCTATACAGTCCATAAGGTGTTTGGTATGATGGAATGGACTAGGTATGTTCTCTGTGTACATGGCTGCACTCCATGTACACTTAAGAGTTCTAGTATGCTCTCTTTTGGCATATATAGGTTCAGGTATTACTTTAAGGCTTTAAGAATTGGTTTTAAGTGTGTTTGGGATAACACTAGCCGGGTTAGAGTTAGATTTTTGGCAGCTTTCGATATTGGTGTTTTTGGTGTTTGGTACTGCAACATGAGTTATGATTGTTATGGTCCATCTTCTGTTGGTACCTCAGTTCAGCGGAGTTTCGGTATGCATTTAAATGTTCAGTGGTCAGGCTTTGGTTCTGGTTATTTTGATTATCGTTCTATGTTCGTCAGTTGGGATACTAACATCAAGAGGGATTCGGTTGCTGGCTTTTGGAAGTGTAACATGATTTTCATTACTGATAAAGGGCTTAGGATTGATTGGATTATCTTTTGGCATCCAGGTTTTATGTTTTTAGTGGATAGTTTGATCGCTGGTTATATTATGGTTGGTATTAATATCTGGTTATCTGAGTATAAGGTTTATGTGGGATTTCTGGAATCAGGTTACCTTAATGTTTCATGGGAGCTAATGATTAAAGAGTGTCATGTTGCTTTCACGGCTAAGGTTAAGACCCAATGGAAATGCATTGTGCTTGCTGATACGGTTTCGTTAGTAATCAAGTTGCAGGTTCTTATGTTCAATGTTCAAGCAAATTGGTCTACGAATGGAAGTCTAATGATGCTGTTGAGAAGATGCTATCTCTTGGAATGCCTTGGTCTGTACCTTATGGATCTGTCATTTGTAGCAGTTGGTAGTATTCATGGATATTGCAATTGGTTATTCTTTGTTATTAGCATCTTGTTGTGTCATTGTTAATGTTGGGTTTTGTCCAACATTAGTTCTTGTTTCCTGATGTGAGGCTATCTAAATCAGTATTTTTTCCTTTTTTTTCTTTTTCGTAGTCAAGAGTTAATTTTGATAGGGTTTGTCCTATCTTTATCCCCCTCTTGTGCTATCCCCTGTATAACTTTTCTTTTTATTTAATTCTATTTACCTTTGAAAAAAATATTTTTTTTTTCCCTATTTATTTGGCACCTTTGTCATAGTGAGTTATAAAATCATTTGTACTTTGATATATATTTTTTTCAGTGGCACAATTTCAGTTATTAGAGGACTTAATGAACGTTGCTGGTTCTTCTAAATTGCATGATTGTATGCGTTTGTGGTTTGTGCAACAGGGAGGTGAAGATGATGCTTTGTCCAACTTACTTATCGCTTGTTGTCAGCATTTGAGGTGGGTAATGGTGAAAAACCAAAGCATGATAGCGAACAAGGAAGCATTAGGTGGTCGTGGTGTTGCTATGTACTCGTTAGAAGCTTTGAGAAAGACTCAAGAGAGGCATCGGGTATTGCTTGAAAAGTTAGGAGCATTGTTTTTTCAAGTGAAAGCTGGTGCTAGTGAGAAAGAAGCTAATGCTATTAAGATGAATGAGTTTAATTAGTTGTTTGGTGACGTTTTTGTTTAGACTTTGAGTTTTGTTTGTCTATATGTTTTTGATATTGAAAATAAATATAAGGATCCATTTTGATATTGACTCTATCGTTAAAACATTTGGCTAAGTTATAACTATTTCTTATGATGTTTAAGATGGTAATGGTATGCATTGTGTAGGTGATGGGTTTTTTTTATGTAAAAGGTAAAGTGTGAAGGTTTTTTTTTTTTTTTTTTTTTTTTTTTTTTTTTTTTTTTTTTTTTTATATTTGCAAATATAATTTTAAATACTCAAATGATAGTTTTGCATGGGAAGATGAAGTTCCTGCTTCAATTAGTACTTCAGTTATGTTTTGCAATCATTCCTTCTCATTACCTTTTTGTATTCCGATTGCCTATTTGTATTCTAAAACGTATTTATTTGGTTATTTATAACACATCTAACACACAATTCGGGCATCATCAATTATTATCAACCTAACTTAAAATATCAGCCAACCAACTCTCTCATCCATAGCTTCGTCTTCCAACAACATCAAGGAACTCAAGGAAGCATCTGGGTCTGACGATTTAGCAACAGCTTTCAAGTTCTTATTTAACAATGAGTTAACTGAAGAAGAGGGTTTTTTTTATTTGAATGGGGGAGGAGCGTAATCAACTCCTTAGCAAGGTTGAGAAGCGTCAGGTGACAATCAGGGAGGCTCATCACCTGGGCCCTTTCAATGAAAAAGCTGTTGATGTTCTTCGTTGTCTAGTTGAGACACAGGAAAGGGAACGTAACAGGATTCTGACCTTGATTCCTCTACTTGATGAGGCCCGTGATGGCATTGTGGAGAAGGACGGTCATGTGAAGCTTATGGAGTTTGATGAAGGTCTTTCTGATGATGATTAATAGAGTATGATGGAGATGGTTGTCTTTTAGGGTTCTCTTTTGTTAGTTTATTTGGTTGTGTATGTTTATGAATAGATGGCTGTAAGCCTTTAACTACTATGTATTTCATGGATGATAATATTAACTTTTATGTTTATGTTTATATGTGTGTATTTTTTTTTTCCATTTTACATTTTATCAAAAAGCGGTGGGGCTTTTATCTCTCACACACATGACTCAAACACACCTACTTATTAGATCTGCTGAAATTAAATTAGGGTTTTCCTCTCAAATTAGGGTTTTCCAATTATACAACATTTTAATCAAATTAAAAAATATAATCAGTTTAATTAATGTAGGAAATACCCATCTTGGTTGTGTGGATCTATTCGGGTGGTCTTGGGTTATGGAAGATGAGATCCATGGTGGAGTTTTAGAGAGAAGTTAGAGAGAGAGGGAACCTTGAGAGAAAACCTGGATCTATTAGATTCAAGTGTGTGAAATAATACAAGAGTTCCAACCCTTCCCAAGTGTGGGAAGGGGCTTATATACTACTACATATTGGTGCCCCTAGTGGGCTGTGGAGTGAGCTGACAGTGGGGAAAGCCCCGACCCACTCCACAAATATAAATACGACTAAGATGATACTAATATTACTAATAATACTAAACGAATATATATAAGCTTACGAGCTATATAAATGCTAATTAGATACTCGGGGTGACCGAACCTTCATATGAATATTTATATTCCTAACAATCTCCCCCTAAGGGAGGTCACCCCGGAAATAATAATTTGAATTCTAGCATTCTGTCTTCTGAACTAGATGTCATAGCTCGTAGTCTTCGATTCTTCATTATCTTGAAACATAGTGCATTCAGCAATGATCTTGTGATGACCTTTCTTTGTCTTGGATGATTTTGAGTATTCTTCAAAACTATCATCCAACTTGAGTCTCCAAGTCATCTTTCAGCAGTATGTTTCCACGTGATGTGTAAATCTTTGAGCCGACATGCTTACACTATTTGGTGTCATGATCTTTAGCATCAGAGTTTGCAGAAGCCGTGTTAAAGGTCTTTTAGGTTGATCATGACTTTGTTGAGTTACAATGATGATGTAGTGTGAGCATGTAGTATAGGATTGACATCTTTTCTTCAATCAGCTACAATCGCATTCAGCTGCAACCTCAATCAGCTACAACCGCAAACAGCTGCAACAGCAATCAGCTACAACCGCAAACAGCTGCAACAGCAATCAGCTACAATCGCCAGAAGTTCCTGCATACGACAGTTAGCAATAAAACGTCCGGTACTTACAGGTTCGGACTTCGAGATTGTTAACAGCATAGTGTGAAAACTCTCTCTAATCCTTACCAAGACCGTTCCTAATCGAAAACCCACAGAGGGCTTTTTAAGATCGAACCGTAGCACATCAACGATTAGGTGAGTCGTTGGAGA
The DNA here is from genome assembly GCA_021014915.2 of Artemisia tridentata subsp. tridentata. NCBI lineage: Eukaryota > Viridiplantae > Streptophyta > Magnoliopsida > Asterales > Asteraceae > Artemisia > Artemisia tridentata. The sequence goes on along the minus strand of CP139505.1, from coordinate 304,306,582 downwards.
TCACTCCACGACTGTAGACCGTTGGAAACCGCCGTGACCACTAAGCGAAATCCATAAAGAATTACCGAAGTGACCTGCTTTCAGGGCTGCTTGATGTTGACCCTGGCAGGAATTTCCATTCAATCATTGAGAATTACATTTGTAAATTCCCTCATAAATGTTCTGGCAGATTGCTAAGATCTGCGTAGGACTCATGAGTTTACAACTGGTGTCCTTAATGTTGAACAACCAGTGTAGAAATAATTCGTGTCCCTATGAGATCTTATTATGCATCTCGTGGCTCTAGACTCAATTGTGCGTTTTGATTTGGTGATCGGAGGCTGGAGAGGACTGCCACCTTTTCAATATCATCCAACTCGGAGTTGAGAGACGATAGGAATGAATTGAACTCCGTGACAATTGAAACAAGAATCCTTTGAGGGACCTTGAGTGGCTAGGGAGGGTTGTGCAGCGTATCACTGGGTCCATGATACTTTGTCTTCAATGCCAGCAATCAACTATGTGATTCTGACAGCATATGTATTGACCCAGTTTCTGCCTAAGTTGTAAGGAGGGCTATTTCTTTTCACCCTTTATCTTTACAATTCTTTTTCATTCTTCAACCCCTTCAGTGCTTACCGAGACTTCATTACTAGTACCTTGTTGGGTTTGTTCCAGTACTAGCTCCATCTCAGTCGGCACTCTTCCCTTAATCACACTTTTCTCCTTTTTAATCATACCTAAGGACTTCTACACTAACAAGTGGATTGTCCCTGGGTAGATCCCTCCGGCTCTGGCGGGATCGTGGGAACTTGAGCCTAACCTAACCATCCTTATAACTCCATGCATTAATTAAAATGGTCGGTCTTTGGTGTACTTCCACGATTGCCATAAACCAAATCTTTGAAAAAATCTCTCGAAGTGTTCATGATTCTGAAACACATTTTTGCAAACACTTGAGAGTTTTATATTTTTCAAATGCTCCCCCTCAACATGTGCTCGGTTGATTGTTTTATAAATTTGCACATGTTAGGTAGAGCTCGCACTTTTTGAATTGATCAACTTTCAGTGAACATGACCGATTCGAGACACGCTTACATCACTGGTTAGACCAGCTTGAAATTATTACCCGTCCTGGTCAAGTCCATAGAAAGTTTCTCGAAACGGTACACTCTATTCAGACACATCCTTTTCGAGACACGCTTACATCACTAGTTAGACTAGCTTGAAATTATTACCCGGCCAGGATATGTCCTTTCGATTCATGACAATATATGTTTCGTCAATTCATTTGTTAAGTCTGAGTCACGATCTCATGCTATGCCAAATCCTTTTTGTTCATTTGCTCCCCCTCAATATGTGCATCGATATACAAAAGAGTTTAGCACATATGGGAGAGCCTAACGTTTAAGTCCAAAACATCACATTTTCATCAGGATTCATATTTAAGTCACATTCTCTCCCCCGATCAAAAAATTCAAACCTTTTGAGATTTGTGATCCCAATTGATTTAAATAAGTTAGAAAATGTGGGAGAAAATGTGTCCGATTTAATATATATGATGATAAGAACATACTGAGCTCCCCCTTAATCTAAGAGGGAGATTCACTACTTTATATGCACAAGATATTTATGACACAAATGATATTGACCTTTTTGCGCAGATGATGTAATCACCCACTTTTCTGAGTGAGTCAGTGGTCAACATCGATTATCCATCCACCAACAAATCTTCTCAAGTGTAGTTGATCCCCACTTCGCGAGACCAAAATAGATGAATGGCGGTGGTGGTGGTGAAAGTGTTGTTGTTGTTGTTGTTCCCGACGTTGTTGTTGTGGTGAACTCCGAGCCAATCAATAGAGTTTGAACGTCTGATCAAATGGTTAGAATGGGAACTGGCACATTCATTTTGGCTATGGAATCTGCATAAGAATATCAACACAGATATACATACATACAGATACACTATTCCTTAATAGCTACCCTTCAGCAGCTTGCCACATTATAATACCAAGTTCATCTTATAATCAAACCCCAATCAGGAACTACGTCAAACCACTATCTAGCATGAAGAGCAATTAGCAATCATGAACATGGCAATTCACACAGATTTCAATATTTAATTCAGGATCTTAGGAACATGATTCTAACATAATAACAATCTACCTAAGCGAATCCTGAGAACATATGCACAATATCAACAACAATTAAGCAGCAGAGACAAACAACATTTGAAACTCATTTCTTCAGATCATACAAATGTCATAGGAGTAATCAAGAACATCAAACACAACTGGTTTTCTTACTTCTTTTAGGTTTTGAGTCTTAAAGTATTTAGGGGATTAAACGAGGATACCAAAGTAACACAAATGAACCTTCTAGATACATAAAGCTAGGAAACAATAAGCAAATTGCACATAATGTCCTAAACTTTCTAGCAACTAACACGTTTGGCCATTTGATATAAAGTTTTAGCAAGATCCTCTTCAACTAATTCCCCATTAACTACAAAACCATTTCTAACAAGTATGATTTAACCAATAAATTCGTTTAATGATATAAAATTTGAATTCACTCTCCCCCTCAATCAATGACCCGTATTCTAGTTAAATATTTGTAGTCGTTGATTAAGTGACAAATTTTATGCACAATCCAAGTATAAAAGAATTTCAAGCAACACATAATCACCAAGTGTCTTACAAATAATTTTCAGAAGAATCACAGAATGAAAACTATTTGCATACAAAGAAGATTTCTCTTCTTTTTCAAGAAATGATGCACTGAAACGTACATCAGATCAAAGAAACATGGATATAAAATAATCCATGCCCAGGTGAACATCACCCAGTTGGAGGAACAGCCGTCTTTTTGGCGACGTGCTTTCCCCAGTTTGAAGCGCGGGTTGCTATCTAAAGTAATAGCAAGCCATTTAGACATGTTTTAACAATCCATTTTAACTTCTGCTCGAGCTTCATTTAAAGACCCGTGCCATTATTGAATGACATTTCTAAGTCCGTAAATGTTATCGATAAACAGAAGACATGCCTAAGTGAAACTATTTTTGGTATTTTCTAATTTTTTTTAATTTTTATGGTTTTTCTGGTTTTACGATTCTCTATTTACAATTAGCAAGATTTCTATATAACTATTTACAAAAATGGTATAAGATATGAAAAAGAATGTAAGAAGCAAAATATATACAAGGATACGAACCAGAAAATCATTACTCCTCAGCATACTGAATCTTCTCCGCATTCATCACTTGACTTGCTGAAGAGCAATGTGAGCACTTTTAATCAGGAATTGATTCTGGCTTTTCACTCTCCCCGAATTAGTGCTCTCCCCCAATCTGACAACCTTTCTGATGAACACCCATAATAGGAAGAAGACTTTGGATGAACACCCATAATATGAAGAAGTCTTTTGATAACCAAATGCATGCCGTCTTTAGTCTTCTAACACTCTCGTCCTTGAGTAATGCTGTCAAAAACCTTAGGCAACTTTTCGATAGTTTAAGTTGAGCCTCAACTGAAATCTAGCTTAACCACACAACTCATCAAACAAGAACTGTCATGAGGTTAAGCTAAACTACAAATTTACGCCCAGTAACAACTTGATTTCAGCTTAACCTTACAACTCATCAAACAAGAACTGTCATGAGATTAGGTTAAAATCAAGTTGGACCTAACCTTAAACTACAGAACAACTTGAACCTAACTTAACTCCACAACTCATCAAACAAGAACTGTCATGGGATTAAGTTAAATATCAAGTTGTAAGAAAAGAGCTCAACATTTTTGAATGTAGAGAAGACTGAGGACTCGACCTTCTTCAAGATTGCCCAATGTGGAGGAACAAAATACCAATCATCTTCATCTCACCCAATGCCTTCCAGTAACCTTACATGTAACCCATCAGCCCACAGCATACACATGAGATGATAACTCCCAACAGAGAAAGAAGACTAGACTGACGACTCGACCTTCTTCAGTCTTAAGTATAACACCAAAGTAACAAGTTGAACCACTGATCATCTATAGTATGTATCCATCCTTGGATATTAAGCCCTGATCACGTGAACCTGTTGTGCGTCCTTGATGTACACATTCTCTCTCCCCTGATGGTTACGATTAATCAGCCCATGACGTAACAGTGAAACGTAAATACCAAGGTAACAAGTTGAACCACTGATCATCTCTGCGGTTATCAACACCAGAATAAATGATTAAGCCCGATCACGTGAACCTGCTGTGCATCCTTGGTGTACACATTTCTCTCCCCCATGATGGTTACGATTAATCAGAATCATCATCATGATGTGTACATGTAGCCTGATGACGTGTACTTGAAGCATTGACTAGAAACCCATTGTTGCTGATTAGACCAACCCGTGAGACTTTGTCGATTAGCATTCCATGACCATGTTCTTCAACACCTTGATAGACGGAAGAAGTAGTGTTGGAGAACCATGGTTTGCACGACTCCTGAACTGACGTATCCAGGAGTCGTATGACCATTTCTCAATCATCAACCAACATGTAGAATAATATTCACCCTTTCCCCCCCTCAAAAATTGCATATGCCAGCCAACTGCAATTTTTGATGATTGAACTAGTGAATATGAATACCATCAACGATAAGTAACTCCGTTTGACGGTTCTTGAAGACTGACATGTTGTTTATTCACTCTTTCCCCCCCTCAAAAATTGCATATGCCTGTCAACTGCAATTTTTGGTTGAATACGTGAATAAAAATATACTCCAATATGCGCCGATCCACTTGAAGACTGAATAAGCACGGAAAGAGCATAAATCTTGTTGATGAGAATGGCCATAAATAAGAAGATTTCTCTTCTTCCAAAGATAAAGCGCACTGAAGCGTACACCTTTCTTTTCTTTGAGGAACGAGGCCTGAACTGAGGTATTCAGATGTCATAATGTTGAAGAGCGAGGTCTGCACTGACTTGTACAGACGTCATAATGATGAAGAACGAGGCCTGCACTGAAGTGTACAGACGTCATTACTCTCTCTTTACTTCTTCTCTCATCTAACTCGTTACCAACCCCATTATCATTCTGTCGGCTTGATGTAGTGACCACTGATGGAGAAAACCCAATATGATGAACTTGATACTGAAGTGATATAACCCGAACTTGTGACTTAAACTTGTACTAATGCGTGACAAAGAGCGGTGTAGAGACTTCGTGCAACATCGAATCCCTAAGTACTCTATACTCTTCAACCAACCAACCATCAAGTATAAGACGTACATCACCTCTTGGATATCCACGACTTCGTGTGACACTGAGCACTACAACGTGACTCCTTAAAGTGATAGTTATTTTGTAATAGAGAGAAAGACAAAATAACTAGATATCCAAGTCCTCGTCATTGTATTGAAAGCTCGAACAAGGATCTCGAAGAATCTTCATCCAACCTCCCCGATATCTTCAGATACTAAGTACACGCACCCATGAAATTTCACTTCAACCTCAAATAAATAATAATGAATTAACGCCGTAGTCACGTCTTGTGGTTAATGCCCAAATCTAGCCCTTTATGATGCTTTAACTGAACTTTGATAATGGTTTTAACCCGATCATGGTTAAGAGCGCATAGTCCATCATCACGGGATTTTACAAATCTTTGATTTAAACCGAGAAATAAGTTCTTTCTCGGGATTTTACAAAATCAAGAAGAAACCGTGAGGCAGTAACAGATTGAATGTGGCATGACTGATTTGGTTTTGGTGAACACCCGCTTGGGAAAGAATATCTTGTGAGAATTACAGATCACATTGTTAATACAAATATCGTACTAAAAACGTTATTTATATTTTACGATCTTTGCTTATGTTTTGTTCATGACAAACACAAAGTATATTCCTTAAGCAAATTATAAATACTAGTTAAAGTCTTTTTCAAAACACATCAACATGATCACTAACATTATATTACATATACATGTGTATTTCCTTTAATGGAAACTTTAATTTAAAAGTTACTAAGTGATATCATGGTATACATCACAAATACAATCTTGGTAAGATTGTGTGATATCTTGGTTAGATATGCAAGCAACATAGTTGACATTTGAAGATCTTGGATGATATGGTAAGATACAACTAAGATATGGTAAGAGACAACTAATCCATAGCTGTCACCATCCCACGGATCCAAGTCCATACAAGGACGGATCCCTTCTGAGGGATCCGCCGGATCCCTTCTGAGGGATCCGCCGGATCCGTAGGAGCCTTTCCTTGCTTGCCTATAAATAGCAGGCTTGGCATTTGATCTTAGGGCACGTTTGGTACAGAGAATTCCAGAGAATAGAAATGAAGTAGAGAATAGAATTCAGAGAATAGAAATGGGTAGAGAAATTTAAAGTCAAATATAGTGTTTGGTAACATGAGAAATAAACTCGAGAATTGGCAAAAAAAAAAAAAAAAAAAAAAAAAAAAACTTTTTATTGAAAGAATTAGAACTTTTGTTTGTTTTTTAAAAAAAACTTATTTTAAAAAATATATATTTAAAAAAAAAAAAAATTTAAATAGTTTTTTTATTTATTTTTTTATTTTTTAAAAAAACTTATTTTAAAAAAAATTATTTTTTTTAATTTATTTTAAAATTTATTTTTTATAAAATTAATTAAAAAAATTATTTAAAAAAAATTATTTTTTATAAATAACAATTCTATAAAAAATATATTTTAAAAAAAATATTTTTTTTTAAATTATTTTTTATAAAAAATTTATTTATTTATTTATTTTTAAAACTTATTTTATAAAAGATATATTTTAAAAAAAATTATTAATTTTTTTATAAAAAATACATTTACGTAAATTGGTTTGCAACTAAAAAAAAAGAAAAAAAAAAAAAAAACCTTACAAAGTTCCCCTCATTTCTCCCATTTCCTCACTAAAAGTAGTGGAAATGAAACTCAAAAAATTGCACTACCAATTCTCCACCAATTCCCCACAATTCTCCACCTTTTTATTTCTCTGACATACCAAACAGATTCTCGAGAATTAGCCTGAGAATTAAGCCCATTTCCCTTTCCATTTCTTTGTCAAACCAAACATGGGAAATGAGCCCATTTCCATTTCTTTGGGCCCAATTCCCTATACCAAACATGCCCTTAGCATCCACTTAGAAAAGAAAAACACATACATTCACTTTATTTACTAACCATAGTAGTTATAAAATATCATTGATGTTTCTTTTGTAGCAAAGAAGATCAAGATTAACAAGCTTCAAACAAGCAGACTGTTGTGAAGTTGTAGTATAGGTTCTGTGTAAACACTTTAAGTGTTTCTTATCATTTGTATCAGTTAGATCAGTAAGTGTGGTTAGTGCTTTAGTCCTCAAAGCACAAAGAGAGTAAGGAGTGGTTGTACCCGAGTAAAGAACTCGACATCTAGCTTAGTGTCGGTAAAGTAATTAGGCGACGTCAGGTTGGTTCTACCTTGTGAAAGAACTCGGTGTTTAGCTTAGTACCGGAAAAGGAAATAAGCGACGTGTAAAGGTTTTCTCCACCTTGAAGGGAGTTTGTTTCTTAGTGAAAGATATCTCTCGAGTAAGCAACTCGAGGAAGTGGAGTAGGGCAAGGATAAGGATCTCTTGCAAACCGAACCACTATAAACACTTGTGTTATGTGGTTTGATCTTTCATCTCTTTATCTTTAGTTTATATTGTGTGATAACTTAATTTGTGATTGTTTCCTTTGAACTAACAAATTAAACAAAAGAAACGGTAAAAACTATTCAACCCCCCCTTCTAGTTTTCCACAATTGGCATCAGAGCTACGTTACTCAAGATTTTTAAAATAAACTGTATTTTAAACTTGAAACGATCAAATCGATTTTGAAAACTTTAAAGAAGGGAAATCCTTGCAAAAATCACCAGTCCGCAAAAACAGTTTTTATAGTTTGGAAAAACCATTTTTTTTTTGTAATGTCAAAAGACTTAGATCTAGATAGTACTTTAGCTAGACACAATATTTCACCTAAAGCTCTTGATAAATCCATTTCTAGTAAGTATTTTGACAGGAAAGATCTTAACCCAAAATGGATAGTTAAAGCAACTAATATTGAAGATTCTAAGGATCATTCAAGGATGACATTAGACGAGCTCATAGGATACCTCAAAGCTCATCTAGCAATAATTGAAAAAGACTCGGAGTTACCTAAAGGCAAAAAGGAGTTGATAGCTTCTAGCACTAGTTTCAACAGTGAAGATATGTTAAAAGACAACAAAGTGGATAGTACGGCTAACAAAACAGAAAAGGTATCCTCTGACTCTTCATATATATTTAATAACTACGACACATTAGATATAGAACACAATAGATTAAGTAAGTTCATTATAAACGTCATAAGTAAAAATAAGATCTTAAAAACCAAAGAGGAATACTTGATGAATAAAATACATAAGCTGAAAGAAAAAGTTAAAAACTTGGAAGAAAAAGTGGAAACTGAATGTTGTGCATCATGTCAAGAAATAGAACTTAAATTAGTGTCACATAAACTCACACTAAGCAAATACATAAAACAAAATCTCAAGTTTCAAAGATTCAATAAACACATAAACTGTGCAGATGACACTATGAGAATTCTTAAGTCATCTCAAGGTAGCTTCAAGCCTGATTTTATGAAAAATAAACATTTAAGTGATTTTGAAACGATAAATGAAAATCAAAACACACCAACTGAGTTGGTAAGCCGCGGATCCCACGGATCCAAAACTTTGGATCCGCGTAGTATAAACAAAGGATCCGTGAGTACAGTAGAAAAATTGAAAAATCAATATTCAAGTAAAACTAATTCAAAAACGATCAAAGACAGGGATGTAGTTAAGACAACAGTAAAATCATGTTCATACATAGGAAATGAGCTTAGTAAACAAATACCATTTGACTATCTCGGAGATATTAGTGAACCATGGTAATATGTTGTTTAACCCAAAAAGGACCCATGAAATATTGGGGACCAAACACTCAAGTTTTCTTTAGGTATGCTCAAAAGGGTTTGGTCTTTATGATCTTACTCAATCCCAAGATACATTGATGAATACAAAGGTATCTTCTCTAATCACTAAAGTGCTCATCTGGATAAATAGCACTTTTGGTATTAATCATCAAAAAGGTATGAACTCTCATAACTCTACTCATAGATGATTTATGATTTCATAACTATTTCTTTGAGGTATAATTAAATATTAATACCTATGTAATAATAAAAATTATATGTGTATAAGATAGGATAATTACTAGGAAAAGGTTTTTAAAACCTTTGCTATAACCGGATATAACACCCCAAGACAAATGTTGTCTCATATTCTTGTGTTATATCTCAACACTTAGGAAATACCCATAAATGGATAAGTTCTTAGAACTTGCAAGAACTCGGACCAAGATAAGATTTAACCAACACATTTGTGATTATTACATCCATGAATGTTCCTAAGTGAGTTCTAACTTAATAACCTTAAAAAGAACTTGGAAGAAAATTAATTTTAGGTTTATATCTTCATAACTCATAATGATAATACATAGGTTTAAACAATATTGTTTGTAATAATCCAATCCATTAGAAAACATTGAGATTCAAATAATTTAGTTTTTTCTCTAGAATCTAAGTAAGATTGATAACTCTAGAAATAAGAGCATAAATCAAAAGTATCTAATTAAAATTTGAACATATAGGAAAAACATATTCTCCTATCTTTCATACACTCTAGCTTTAGCTAAAACTTAGTAAAGCCTCATCTCCTTATCAAGATATGCTATGACCAAAAATCATGCATGATAAGTAAAACTTCAAGTACCAAACAACTAGGAATAAAAAAAAATGTTTTCACTCAATCGTGAAAATTTAGGATAAAAATCATTTTGCATTAAGGATCAAAATAGTCAATTCTTTGGATAACCTTAAAAGTAGCAATACATTAGTAGAACACCAAACCTTGTGTATAACTATCATTCTTAGATCATTAATAATGAAATCGATAGATCTCTAAACATGCTGTGTGCCAATGTAAGACATTGTACCACAAATCACTAAGAAATGAACATTCCTTAAACAAGTTAAGGAGAAGAGTGGAGAAAATACCCTTAGTTTATGTCTTTAGTTTCTATTACCAATCCTCTCCTGTTTTGTCAACCTTGCAATCATTCATCTTAACAATTACTTTGCTCGACTGTTTTGAACAGTGAATACAATATGCTGTATTAAGAAAATCTCTCAAAGGATTATAGCACTAAATCTTCTTACAAACATCTCAAGTAAGAAATCTCCGTTCCTTATAAAACATACTAATATTTAGAAATAATCAAAACATTCGTCCAAATCTTAATTTAACCAAAAACAAAAATACCACAACCTTGTTCTGATCCTGCGGATCCAATTGACAACAAGGGCGGAACCCTTTTTAAGGATCCGCCGAATCCGTGAATTGTCAAATCCGTCTATGAATTACCAAACACTCCTTACTGCACTACACACCTAATTAAAACACTCAATATCAACTCATAGTCGACTCTCACCATCCCTAAATCAAAAACTAAGCCCTTCATCTCATATTCGTGCTTAATCACTCACTGTAAGTTCACTAATTCATTTCAATTAGGGTTTATTATTATTCTTACACTACAGATGTTTGTTTTATCAAAAGTTGAATAGGAATTCCATTTTGTTAAACTCTTTAACAAATTCAATGAAACAAACCTTTGTTCATATCTTCTAAAACAATTTTTCTTGTAGAAACCCTTAACTAGGTAAAATGAATTGCTAATACAAAATCGAAGAAAACGTCAAACAAGAATGTTTGGGGTATAAAGTGTTTTATCACAAAACGTGCATTTTCAAACATCATAACCACACCTCCATACTTGTCCACATTTCATGTATCTTAGATTAGTGTAACTAAAATTATAAAATTGTTTATGAATAGGAAAATCATGCCTCCTGCCACAAATTACGATCACAAGAAAACAAAGAAGTATCTACCCAAACATCATCAAACAAAAGGACTCACAGATGCGCAAGTCCAACTTTTCAAAGCTTTAGAAAGTCGGTACGTTCATGAGGGTAGAACCATAGACTCTTCATTTTTAGAAGAAACAAACATTCGTGAACAAATGGCCATCATTCAATTTGACTCACTTCTTGACATAGATGAACCTATCATTCCTCGATTCATTCTCAAATTTTATGCCTCAGTAAAACTTATTTCTGATGACAATGGATCATTTAGCATCAACTTCAATGTTAACCAAAACTCCTACAATTTTCCTTTAGACCATTTCAGGAATGTGTTACGCATCCCAAGTGAAGGAACATGCTTCTACTCTGACAAATGGTCCTTAACCATTCTAAATTCAAACCTAGGACGGGAACATCCATATTACGCTCCCCTAACTCCTAAAGAAATTATCCGAGATCATCTTTTCAATACTAGAACCAATCCAATTAAGAAACTTCGAGGCAAAGATGTCAATCGAGATCCATTTGCCATGGAACTCAATGAACTCAAACCTGAGTTTAAGAAACTTGAAGAAATTCTAAGATCAAATGTCATTAGTACTATTGGTAACAAAGATCACGTGAATGCTGGACTATGCTATATGCTCTATTGTATTTCAACTCATCAAAAATTCAATCTTGCTTACTATATCGCCAAAAGGATGGTTGATATACGTGTCCTAGGAAAAACCACAATGCCATATGGAATGCTACTCACTCGATTGTTCAAGGCTTCCATTCCTATTCTTCCAAATTCAGTTGGTTTTGTCCCAGATTACACCGAAATCAAACACACCTTTGTTCCTCTTAGTGACCATAGAGTGAAAGTAGGAAAAGGGAAACGAGCTTGCCTCTCATCTTCATCTTCATCATCTTCATCAGCTAGTGACGAAGATGGATTACCTAACTCAAAACTCCCACTATTAGATTACTTGAGTCAACTTCCGTCCCTCAATAATGAATCTGCCGAAAGCCGACAAACAAAGGGAGTTCTTAAGTGTGCAGGACGATGGATGATGAAACTTCGAAAAGATCAAAAGAAAATACTCAAACTATTGAAAGATAAGCAAGAATAAATGATTGTGTACCTTTAGACCTTATATGATCATATTTCTATGTTTGTTAAGACATGTCTTTAGTATTTTATGCTTATGTGTTCTAGCTCAACTTTAACTGATGATAATGCACATGGTTATCAATTTTCCAAACTTATGCCACTGTTTGGCTCAAACATCTTTTATGATGAAGTTTAATGATTAGGTCTATTTTCATACTTGGTTGAGTTTTATTTTGTGTATGTGAACTAACTGATTGTTGCAGACTGATAACACTCGGGGTTATCTATTTACCAAGTCTAAACCTATGTTTGGCATAACACCTAAAACGGTAAGTTTCTAAGAACGGATTAAACTATGTGCAATCATGTGTTAATATTATCATATTTAGTTGTTTTGTTATACATATTAGATGTTAAGTAAGGTCTAGATGAATTTTCGGGTTTTCGTCGAAAAACGCGAAATATGACATATGTTCTGTTTACTTTCTTATTTTTAGGCCTACGGATCCCGCGGATCCCAAAACAGGGTTCCGCCAAGGCTTATCGTTGGATCCGCCATCCGCCTACCTGCGGATTTGGCGGATCCCAGAAAATGGTTCCGCCTTCGATTCAACTTGGATCCGCAGGTTTCCCAGCAAAACTCTAAAACTTTTTTGACTCATCCCGATTCTTAAATCTTAGTGTTTAGTATCATTTAGGATTCATTCACTGATCATAATTCATCTTAGAATCATATAGGAATTCCTCAAAACTTAGGAACTAAATTTCCCACCAAAATTGAAAAATTTGAACTTTACGTATGAGTTACCAAACCAATACACATAAGGAACCCTTTTTAGGGATCCGTCAAATCCGTGGAAATATCAAATCATCAGATTTTCCACTATCTTCTTGTATTTACTGCAAATTCACAACACATCACTCAACCCAAGCTCAATGGATTGACTTCCTTGATATGACCTATCTCTGTTTCAAACCATTAGAAATCATTATGAAATTCAGAGATTACTTCCCTGCATAATTTGACTTATCCCATGAAACACAGACTGCACTTACTCCTATCACAGTTAACCCTTTTGAGTCATTTTTCTGCACACTCTTATGTCAACTCCATTTCTATGGTTTGACTTTATCAATAGGACAAACAACTTTATCTTGTTTCAAGTCATAGATATTCACACTCATTTAATCCAAACACCAATTCTCATGCAACTAGGAAGTATAAATTAGAACCTTAGAGATGATCATAGCACACTAAACTTCCACAGAACTCACATATCTCCTCCAGAAAGTTTACATGTCTAGACCATACAGACGAACCGCTAGAATTAGTGTCAGACCCTATTGGTATGCAAACCCGCTTCGCAATGTAACCTCTCCTGTTAGATCCAGAAACACCACAACAACCCCTATTATGACTTCCATAGTCAACATACACTCTTCTTCAAATTCATCCACTACAAACTCATTCAATACAACAACATCACCTCCTACCATTACTCCTGTAGCAACCACACCACCACTCGCTCCCGCTCCACCACAAACTGAGAAGTCTGCATTATCACCATCCTCACCAAAACTTAAACCTATGGAACTCTTTAGGACACCATCAACATCTCCACAACCACATCCTGAAGAATTAGAAGATCTTCAACTTACATCAACCACTTCTCCACAAATAAGTCTTGAAAACTTAGAACCCATGATAGTCCATTCTCTCCATCCAAAGATTCATGAACCTCAATACCATATCACCTCAATTATCAACACAACAATTGCCACATCAATTGTCACTTCACCAAGTGTTTCCACAATAATTGACTCCTCACCACAATCATCACCACCTAAAGAAAGAATCTCATCCCCATCTTCAAGCTTAATAATAGACCCATCACATGACATAATTACCACTCTTCAACACTTGGATGAATCTATGTGGATCGATAAAACAAACACTCAAGATGACAACAATATTGTTTCTAACATCTACGACATTAGTAACTTAGAAACTAAATGGCTTGCCTCCATCATGTCATCATCAAAACAAGCAAAATAGAAGTTTGTAGTATCATCGCAATAATTACTTTTAAGATTTTATCGTCTCTAGGAACCTTCATGTGTAATCGTATGTTTGAGACTTTCGTCACAAACAAATTTTCAATATATAATTATGCTCTAAAATATGATATCTTGTTTTGACACAAAAAGTAATTTGGGCATACATGATAAACATCCTTTAAGATTAGCCAATACTATCATCATAACACCTTATTAGTTCAACATTGTAGTTCTGCACCAAAACCTCATGAAAACACAATCATGTGTTTAACAAACCTCTTTAAAGAGATGTTTTAAGTCTCCTTAAACCTTGATTCGAATTACTAAAACCAACTCAATAATTGTAAGTAAATCTTAGCTTGAACCTTCATTAGATCAAATCAACAAAAATTGACCAAATCAATTTTTATCACACGGAACCAAAAGACAATAACGACGGAACCAAAATTTTGGATCCGCCAAATCCGTAGGTACCAAGTTCAGTTTTTAACCATTTAGAAACCAAACAACCTTCTCGTAACCAACGAGTCTAGAATTTTCATCTCACAACTTCATTATCTAAAACATCTTAAGTATCTAGAACACAATCATAGGATCTCATGATCTTCATTCTTGATTCATATCAAGCACGTCACTGTAAGTACAAACAGAACCTTCATTCTCAACACGTTATTCCAACCAACTCTCTCAGCATATGATGTCATTTTCATCTACATATAGGTATCTAGTATTTCTAATTATTGCATTTGAAATTTACAATTCCTAAGTAATCACTATCTTCACTTTATCTTATTTCCATTCGAGCACTTATTATGGTACGATTCATCATCTTTAGTAGATGATAATATCATAACCTTAACCATCTTCAATACCTTTATAGCATTTGCTATACATTAGAGTTTCTGAATTCATTACATTCTTTAAAACCACCACCTTCCATCATCCCTTTCACTAATCATCAACCTCATGGATTAGCGAAAAACGTACTTGCATCAACCTTTAGTTATCAATTAAGTTATCACTAACTAACACCAACACTAGCGTCACTAACTTAACTTCACTTCATCATAGGCATTTGTTTTAGGATTTTTTTTCTTTCTAGAATGCCTTTTTATACTTGTAACATCATTTCAGAATTATGACTTTTGTCACAAAATTTTCAATATATATGAATGTGATGTTTTAAGATTATGAGTGATCAACATATTGCATATTATATTTGTGAACTAACATTCCTATATTGCATATATTATATCTTGCATATGATTGCTTTAGGTACATAGAATGATCAGACACTTACTTTGACTTTTTAAAGTCAAACATATTGAAAGGCTTGTTTGGAAGAACACTTCACAAGCATTCTACTTCTTCATTGAAGTCATTTATTACTAACACTTCATTTGCAGCATACCATACCCTTCTTAGTATACGTTGGTACTCGAGTAGTGAGGAGTATACATCGAGGGGGAGCATTTCATAAGCATGTCATATACTAACCGTCTGTTTTGTAGATTCATGCATCATTTCCTTGATTACTCCATTTAAGGGGAGTATAAAACAAGGGGGAGCTATTAAAGTTCTCAAAATCGCATTCCGCCACGCACCTCTTCTTTTTGTTTCGACAAAAAGGGGGAGAAAGGAAAAAGGATTAATTTTGCATAATTAGTTCATACTAAGCTATTTCATAATAGTAATCGAAATTTGAATAACTAAAAACTTAATCTATATTTTTAAAAGGGACTTAAACTATATTTACTTATTTGCTTAAAAATATAATTTATGTTTTGTCATCAACAAAAAGGGGGAGATTGTTAATACAAATATCGTACTAAAAACGTTATTTATATTTTACGATCTTTGCTTATGTTTTGTTCATGACAAACACAAAGTATATTCCTTAAGCAAATTATAAATACTAGTTAAAGTCTTTTTCAAAACACATCAACATGATCACTAACATTATATTACATATACATGTGTATTTCCTTTAATGGAAACTTTAATTTAAAAGTTACTAAGTGATATCATGGTATACATCACAAATACAATCTTGGTAAGATTGTGTGATATCTTGGTTAGATATGCAAGCAACATAGTTGACATTTGAAGATCTTGGATGATATGGTAAGATACAACTAAGATATGGTAAGAGACAACTAATCCATAGCTGTCACCATCCCACGGATCCAAGTCCATACAAGGACGGATCCCTTCTGAGGGATCCGCCGGATCCGTAGGAGCCTTTCCTTGCTTGCCTATAAATAGCAGGCTTGGCATTTGATCTTAGCATCCACTTAGAAAAGAAAAACACATACATTCACTTTAGTTACTAACCATAGTAGTTATAAAATATCATTGATGTTTCTTTTGTAGCAAAGAAGATCAAGATTAACAAGCTTCAAACAAGCAGACTGTTGTGAAGTTGTAGTATAGGTTTTGTGTAAACACTTTAAGTGTTTCTTATCATTTGTATCAGTTAGATCAGTAAGTGTGGTTAGTGCTTTAGTCCTCAAAGAACAAAGAGAGTAGGGAGTGGTTGTACCCGAGTAAAGAACTCGACATCTAGCTTAGTGTCGGTAAAGTAATTAGGCGACGTCAGGTTGGTTCTACCTTGTGAAAGAACTCGGTGTTTAGCTTAGTACCGGAAAAGGAAATAAGCGACGTGTAAAGGTTTTCTCCACCTTGAAGGGAGTTTGTTTCTTAGTGAAAGATATCTCTCGAGTAAGCAACTCGAGGAAGTGGAGTAGGGCAAGGATAAGGATCTCTTGCAAACCGAACCACTATAAACACTTGTGTTATGTGGTTTGATCTTTCATCTCTTTATCTTTAGTTTATATTGTGTGATAACTTAATTTGTGATTGTTTCCTTTGAACTAACAAATTAAACAAAAGAAACGGTAAAAACTATTCAACCCCCCCTTTTAGTTTTCCACACACATCACAACTTTTAGAACCTTTGTCCAACTATCCAACCTCGTACACAGACTAGTGACCACTTGATGAAGGAAACCCGATATACCAATACTGAAAACTGAAGTAGAAGTCCCCAAATTTGTTACTTAAGCTTGCACTAATGTTGGACGAACGGTGTAGAGAATTAATGCTCCAAGCAAATCTCTAAGTGCTCAATACCCAACCAAAGTATGAGACATTAACACCTCTTGCGATTATCGACATCGTCATTGACGTGTGACACTGAGTACTCCAATAACTCTTAAGTGATAGTTACCCCAACTGCTGGTAACTAGATAACCCAAGTCCTCAACTTATATCTTAAGCACGAGCAAGTTATCATTGAAATCATGCATCCAACCATCCCTGACTTCAAGATAATATAAGTAGACGCCTTCGTGAAATTCAACTTCAATCTCAAATAAAGAATACCAAATTAACTTCGTGATCATCTTGTGTTGTTGACTAGTCAAAGGGAGAAGAAACATGCGCTAATTCTTAGCAGTGCCCATGACTCATAGTCAGTCCAATCAAACAAAGCTGTCTGACCCAGCTACTTGGATGTTATCAGGTGCAGTGCTTGGAATAGTTGTCGTACTGTGTACAGGATTTTACAGTTCTGGAGATTTAACCGCGAAATAAATTCAAGAACAAACTGCACAACAGTAAGTATCAAACCTCTGAAATCTTAGGCAATTTGCTAAGACCCAAACCACTTGAAAGCTAAACCACTGAAACTGGGACCGCTAAGGTTCAAACTGCTGGAGACTGAACCACTGAATCCTGAATCGCTACGATCTAACCCGTTGTAACCGGAACTGCTAAGATTCAAACCGCTGGAGACTGAACCGATACGATCTGACCCGCTGTAACCGGAACCGCTCAGATTCACACCGCTGGAGACGGAACTGCTAGGAAACTCGCACTAATTCTCCCCCACAAAAAGAGCATGAAATGACCTTTTTGCCAAAGCTGAGAGTCCATGATGATTGTGAATTTGACAGGCACAAAACATGGAAAGAGACAAATGAAACTACTGCAACGAAGACGGTGATTAAGACTCTCTTGAAGTAACCCCTTGCTTGTCTCCTCATCAATGGTTTAGCAGATTAAAAATTCCCTGAAGCTCATACTATGCCAAAACCGCTTGATGAAATATGATTAGCTATAGAATGTGTAAAAGGTTAAAACACGTCTCTGAACAAACCACCTTCCGTCTTTAAGTCTGACCACCTCTTGAGAAGATCTTGTACAACAATCCCATTAGAAGTTTGAGAGACAACGATCACTTGATGAAGCTTGATAAAGGACAAGTTTGCGACTTATACTTGCACTAAATTTGTGATTTAGAACCTATATTGAGCACAACAACGTAACTCCTTTAAATATAGATAGTGATATATACCCAACCTTCCATCCTTTATTGTATATATCCACTTCTTAAACATCCAAGTCTAATCACCTTAATCACCTTAAATTGCAAATTGTGATTTAGAACCTATATTGAGCACAACAACGTAACTCCTTTAAATATAGGTAGTGATATATACCCAACCTTCCATCCTTTATTGTATATATCCACTTCTTGAACATCCAAGTTTAATCACCTTAAATACGCTCGAGCAAGGGTCATCAAACATCGTGCATCCATCCACCCCGAGATGTTTGTGACACTAAGTACACCAACCCGTGAATTAACAAACCAACCAAGTCACCATAATTTCCCAATTCCTGCCGATCTCGAAGCACAAACTTATCCCAAAAAGTTGGTCAAACCCCGTAACTTTTATTATGTCTAAATTCAAGTCCCGCCTACATGTCCAAAATTAATCTCACGGGATTTTACAGCTCTTGAGATTTTAACCGAGAAATCGAATCTTTCGCGGGATTTTATAAAATCTACAAGAGAAACCGTGAAATCACCCAGAATACCCAAGAGTGAAGTGCTATACTAACCTTTGAAATTCAAGTCACAGAAATCAAGTCACAACTTGATCAAATCGCAACAAGTCAAGTCACAGTTTGTCAAGGTGCCACAAGACAAATCGCAATCAATCATATCGCAATAAGTCGAATCGCAAGTGTTAACTCGCAACGTCAAATTGCAACTGGTAGCATCGCAATCAGTCGAGTTGCATCAAGTCAAATAACAACTTGTCAATTTGCAACTAATCAAATTGTAATTAGTCAACTGTAACTCAAATTGCAAATATCAAATCACAGGCTCACTCAAATCGTAGGCATCACTAGGACTATGCTTCTAAATCCACAACTCTGTAAACCCATTGACATACATAAACCCAAATACTAGCCGTGACGAGTGCATCCATGTGAAATTTTGTAGATCCAAACATACCATACTTGTCACCATTTTGGTGTTAAGCTCTTAAGCCCAACTCCAAAAAAAAACATACGGTTGACAAAAGATAACCACGATCATAAGTAACCACAGCCCGATCCAAATCCACCTTTCACGTGTATTGCATTTGGTTAGCACAAATGCACATCCGGCCCAACACTAAGGTTCCAAATCCAAACTTTAAGTCCACAAAGCCATTTCAAGCAATAATTCTTTATTGTGTTCATAGGTAATTCATTTTAGTGGTAATAAAGAATTATCTCTATACGTTTATTTTACCAATTGTGTTCCCGCCAACAAATAGTGCATGTGTACATTGGCCCAACCAGCCCATTTGTATGTCCGATCCAACCATGAAATCGCTGGTCCAGTTTGCAATATTCATCAACATGAGCCCACCAGCCCAACATCAAACTCCCCTAAACTGAATTAGAATAGCCCTAATTTTTGGTATATAACATGACACATTCACATAACTACACTTTTAATCCAACCCTAATCCCTCATAAACTCAACGCCACCACTCCATTTCTTCTCTAACCCTAAAACACGCAGCCACCAAATGATTCGTCCTTGTAATTGATAAAATCCGATCCAAACAAAACCTTTCTGTCTTTCGTTGATCGAAAATAATAACCGGTAAGTGTTGTTTGCACTTGTGTTTCTTTGTTTAATCGAACGAAAGAAAGTGATATTGAAACACATTTGTTTTGATATCTCTTTTACGTTTCGTATATTAATAAGGACTTAATCTTCTTACAAGATCGATGATGACTTTTGTTCTAACGCATACGATCTTAAATCTTTATAGAACCGAACACTAATAGAACATATCTGACATTTTTCTTTTCATATGCTTTCTTTTATAGAACCGAATGAAAAAGAATGAATCAAAACCATATTGTTTTTGGTTCGTTCTTTATAAGATTCGAAAAATTAAATATGAAGCTTTGTTCTTCTATAGATCGATGATGGTTAAGGTCACAAAAAAATCGTTATTGATTTGAATTAAAGGTGCACCCAACTGAGATCTAAATGTTGTGATGTGATGGGATAGGGTAGTTGAGTTGATGTACTGGTTGGTTGTTAAATCTTGTTTGAGGAAAGAGTTGTGAATTTGTTGCTATAATTGTTGTGTTGACTGTTGTTCTTAATTTGGTTCAAGACTGATGATGGTTATGGAACTGAGGTCAACGAGTCAGTGGTTGGTCTTGAGTAGACAAGCCGCATCCATGAACAAGTAGACAAATAGCATCCATAATCATACAGACAAACCGCATTCGTGAGCATTTAGACAAACCGCATTCGTGATTATACAGACAAACCGAGTTCGTGAGCATATAGACAAACCGCATTCATGACTACAGAGACAAACCGCGTCCATGAACATAGAGACAAACCGCGTCTTAGACACCCCGCAAGTTTGACCAGTCAAAGCTGTCACTCTCACACTTTTGTCTTTTACCCCCTTTTGGTTACACTCCAAAACACAAGTCACCTTAACCACAAACCGCATCTAAGAACATAAAGCCACAAACCCAGAAAATGCCACGATGAACATATCATGAACCACGAATCATCACTACCCAACATGACAATCCCGATCTATACCACAGTAACAAAGTATAAACCAAGTTGGACAACACAAACCCACGTGTGTGAGCCAGGAACAAAACAACAACTCGTTAACATGCAATATAACCAACGCATGTCAGGACCATACTTTAATCACTTCAACCGAATACTTATATTGAAACAGTGAAGAAGTCATTGTTAAACTTAGTGAACAAAAGACAAATCTTTGATAAACTTCAACAAAAGTCTTTGTTAAAACATTAAGTACACACAGTGAACAACAAAAGCCCACAATCAGTAAAGCCCAACATTAAGTAACATGAAACATAGACCAGTGACATGATTCGAACAACAAAAAGAATGAGCAAACAGTATGAGAAAAATTGGTTCGAACCACTCATAAAAAATAAGACCGACACACAATCAAACCGGACCTAACCATGGCTCTTGATACCAATTGTAGGAAATACCCATCTTGATTGTGTAGATCTATTCGGGTGGTCTTGGGTTATGGAAGATGAGATCCATGGTGGAGTTTTAGAGAGAAGTTAAAGAGAGAGGGAACCTTGAGAGAAAACCTGGATCTATTAGATTCAAGTGTGTGAAATAATACAAGAGTTCCAACCCTTCCCAAGTGTGGGAAGGGGCTTATATACTACTACATATTGGTGCCCCTAGTGGGCTGTGGAGTGAGCTGACAGTGGGGAAAGCCCCGACCCACTCCACAAATATAAATACGACTAAGATGATACTAATATTACTAATAATACTAAACGAATATATATAAGCCTACGAGCTATATAAATGCTAATTAGATACTCGGGGTGACCGAACCTTCATATGAATATTTATATTCCTAACAATTAAGGAGTGTGGTGATTGAACAAGTTGTGGCATCAAATGTGATGAAATGATCATGTAGGGATGATAATTGTATGGCGGATCATATGCACAGGTTTGCATCTTAATTTGATTAGTATAGATTTTTTTTGTTTGATTGTTGATATGTTGAATTTGTTTGTTCCTATTTGTTGTCGATTAGCCAATGAGATTACTGAGTGAAAAAAGTAATTTTGTACTTCAGTTGGCATGTTTGCTGGAAATATTGACAGCTTATTGTAGATTTGCTAGTTAAGTTACTAATTTGAAATATCACTATGATTTTTTTATAGATATACGACTGCCGCCTTTGCAATATTAAAGTCGGGCATCATTGTTAAGGTAGATTAAGGTTTTGCACTATCACGTGTGGATGATAATCAGGAACATGAACTCATTATCAGTGCACGTGATATGGCCAAAACCTTAGCATATTATCGAGAGATGATTTCTACATAAATGGTAGCACTTTGTACTGCTGCAAGTTTTCATTTAATACTGCTATAACGTTTCTATTGCTTATCGAATGATTAGTACTGTTGGTTTAATCTTAGTACTGCTAGTTAAAGTTCGAAGGTTCGTAATGCTTGATTTGGTTAGTACTGCTAGACGCTTTTAGCTATATGAATTTGTACTTTGAATTGTAGAAACTTAGAAGAACTTTTCATCAGGAATCAATGAGAAAGATATAAATTATTTGAAAAGTAACAGATACATGATCGGGTAGCATTGATTATTTGAAAAGATATAAATCATTGGGTAGCATTGATTCATTATTAGAATAGTACTACAACTTATTAATTTAGGTTACTGAAAGGTTTCTAAAAAACAATATTTCGTGTATGCTCTTTTAGTTCCCCATCTTCATCTTCCATTATTAGTACTTTCAGCCCGTCAGGGCTTGTGACTCTAGATAGTGCGACATATAGTTGCCCATGGCTGAACACAGGGTTGGGTAAGTAGACCCCGACATACTTAAGTGACTGGCCTTGGCTCTTGTTTATGGTCATCGCATAGCATGGTTTCACAGTATACTGTCTACGTTTCATTATGAATGGCCATTTTGGCTGAGTGGATGAAATTGTGATCCTAGGTATAAAGAACAGTATATCCTATATGTGACCCAGTTAGGATTTTACCTCGAATAACAAATTGGCCAAGATCAGTAATGATTAGCCTGGTTCCATTGCATAAACCCTGGCTTGGGTTAACATTTCGCAAAAGCATTATCGGGAGTTCCTTTTTTAATTATAGAGAATGCGGTGGCATCCCTTGGAAATTTAAGGAATTCAAGAACTCAATGGGATATAGCTCGTTTTGAGCTAGAGTATCAGTTGATGCCTTACATACTTCATCTGCACTATTGTACGTGACAGAATCACCTGCTAACTTTTTAAACATATGTTCATTTATTGCATCAGCGTCGTCATTTTTTGGAGTCAGTATAGCCCTTTCTTTTAGATACGCATCTTCATTCTGCCTTGTTGTAAAATCAAGGAATGTTTCTATGACAATTTGATCAATTGGAGAATCCCCTGATTTTATAATAAAATTCCGCGGAATCTTAATCCAGCTTGGCTCATCCTCCCCTTCTTTAATTTTGGCTTCCAAATTCCCATCGCCCACATCCAACACCCATTTATTGAATTCTTGTTTTCGAGTGTCAATGGTCCCATTTTCTGTATACTCATTGACTCGCATACTGCATGTAAGGGTAAAAACCTTGCAAGATTTCCATAGCTCTGATCGGTTTATGCAGGCTTGGATAACTTTTGATCTTTTGGCTTTCGGGATTACCGGTAGAATTTGTCTGAAGTAACCTCCCAGTAACACCGTCATCCCCCCGAAGATGCGGTCTCTATTTTCAGGATTCTCGTACCCCAATATATCCCTCAATGTCTTGTCTAAGGCTTCAAAAGCATATCGCTGAGTCATGGGGGCTTCATCCCAAATTATCAATCTGGCCTCTTTCATTAATTCTGCCAGGGGTGTGTTTTGTTTGATACCACACGTACTATTGTCCATTAACTCCAATGGAATAACAAATCTGCTATGAGCAGTCCTCCCTCCCGGTAGTAGTAACGATGCACTTCCTGGTTCAATAATAAAGGTTGAACAATTCAGTAGTTCTTTAAGTAGTGTAATATTGCTGTAATGCATAGTATGGATGTATAATAATTCAATAAACGCGTATTAAATGATGTACCTGAAGATGCAACTGCAAGAACTATCATTCTTTCTGATCTTAGTTTTGATATTATAGTCTTGTATAAAAATGTCTTACCACTCCCTCCGGGTCCATAAACAAAGTAAAACCCTCATTTTTGACTGTATACAGATTCGATAACTCCTTGATAAATCAGATGTTGGTCGGTGTTTAGCATCGAATGAAGCTGTTGATGTTCAATCTTGCTTGTTTTCATATCAAAGTCCAATGCTTCTCTAATCAAACGATTGTCCATGTTTGTTAGGAGCTTTGGGTTTGGTCGTGGGAGATCTTCGAATTCAGCTAAAGATCTACCAAATCTGTGTAACAATTCCTCTATTTCCACTAAACAATAGTTCTGAATTTGTTCTTTTGTAAGTTCTAATTCTGAGTACCTGAAGTATTTTTTTTAATGTAGAATATCCTCTGATAAAGCCTCCCAATTTTCTTCCTATAATTGTCGTGGCTTACTTACTTCACAAAACAACAATATTGTAACAAATAAGTCCCGCAATTGAGGTGCTAATGCCCAAAATCTTGCCTCTGATATTGACTAGGTCCATTCTCTGTCATCATTGAGAAACGACTTCCTTAAATGTCCGATATGTTATCTTATTAACCGTCATCAGGTGTTGAAACGATTCAGGATCTTTGGCTATATTTAGTACCATTCTGAGATAGTAACGTTCCCCTGATGCAGGGTTGGAATAAACCATTCGGCCTATGCATTTTTTTTCTTTCTAAGTTTCCAAATTCTTTCTTGTTCATGCCATACATAATTTGTGGGAATTTGAGCATAAGTCAATTCCCGTGCTTCCGTATCACGCTTGTTTAGCTCAAACCACTCGGAAAACATAGTTATATTGATGCCTTCCTTTTGAAGTAGTGCCGGTAAAATTTCAGAATCACTCAACGTTATTGCGTTTTGGTTAGGTAGGTGGTAATTTAGCTTCATGACTGAAGGGTAGGAGTAATGGATGTCAAAAGAAAAGAGTCGCCATACTGCTTCACATGGTGCTAAATAGCGACAATAAAAGAAATTCTTGATTTCATCAACTTCAATAACCTGTGTAGGAATTGCTGCATCAGTTTTTTTAATGTTTTCTTAGATGACAATAGTAGCTCGGTCAGGCCCTTTGTTTAAGTATTTAAATAAGTACTTAATTGCCCTTGATCTATTGCACCATTCAACATTTATGTGTGCCTGGTATTTAAGCAGAAGATATCGATTGTAAGGAACGACATATCTGTTATTGAAAGTGAACTTACCCTTTACAACATTGACTTTATTATCTCTCCGGCGGTAAACAGGGTAGCCATCCCCATCAATTGTTGTTTCTGGATAAAACGATTTACGGAAATGTTTTGAACATTTTCCTTCTATATTGTATGGGGCGTACTTCGTATCCTTCCCGCATGGTCCATGCAACATATATTCAGTAACAACTTTGTATCCATCCGGATCATTTGTTGGGCACAAAATCTCTGTTGATATTATATCATCTATTTCAGCCCCCATCCTGCACTTGGCATAGTCTTTGAGCCACAGTAAAATATGTGCATGGGGCAAGCCACGTTTTTGGAATTCGATAACATATACAACTAAAACGAAATATTTGAAAAGTATTAGGTACAAATCAGAATGATTTAAAGGAAAAGTCTCATTGAGTCTAAGATGTGACCTGTATTACCTGCACAACAGTCGCCAAAAATCTGTTTTTTTGTAAAATCATCCAATAACTCAGTTAATTCAATTTTAAAAACCAGCGTTCCAACTTCCGAACGATCGTGTGCTTTCTGGCCAGGAATATGGGCAAGCATGTCACCAATTTCAGGCCATTTTGGATTAGAAGTAAACGTGATGAACAAATCTGGATTCCCAAACGCCCTACATAGAGCCATGGCATCTTGGTAATTCTGCATCATATACCTTGGGCTGCCTGTAAAGCTTGAGGGTAAAACTATTCTTTTTCCAATTGCGGCAGCGTTTGTATCCCCTCTTGTAACAGCATCAAACACATTATGATAAAGTTCCACACGTAAGTTGTCTTGATTATGTCTCGTCCATTTAAGCCGTTGTTCTTCAATAGCTGTGTATGCATCGACCAAAAATTGCTGAAATAGCCGCCCTCCTCTTAGCAAAGTAGTACCCTGGTTATTTCGTTGTTGAATTATGTATGCGTAATACTCCTTCATTGTAACGAATCCACGTATAGTTTTCCATACACATGTATTGTTATGATAAGGTATTCTATCATGGAATCCATCCTCTCCGTACGGAAATAGTAAAGGATATTGCAGTGCCATGTAAGATGGAAGCAATTATGATATTCTTTGCTTGCCCGTGTCTTTACAACTGACAATGATATATCGTGAAGGAATGTGTTGGGTCCGTCAGTACCCAAGCATCCTAAAAACAGGATTTGAATACAAATTAAGCCAAGTGTTAATCAGTCGAAAACACTCTTAGGTCACTGAGTGAACAGTCACTCAGTGAGTTACCTTCAAGATGCTCAGGACGAGTCTAAGAAGAAATATTCACCACTCAGTGAGGCGGAACTCCCTGAGTGTTACTTAAGCCAAAGAAGAAGGTAATGGGTTCAATGAGTATTGGACAAGAACTCACTGAACCCCAGTCTCCTCAACAACAATAAAGTGAATGAAGACTGAAGACTGAAGGCGTAGACTGAAGAACCTGAAGTCTGAAAGAAAGGCGGGATTAGGCGGGATGAGTTTGAAGAGATAAGGAGAAGTCTTATCGGGCCAGAAACGAACCTTCCCTAAAAACGGCAAAAGTCAAGAAGTGTCAGAACTGACACTCGGAAAGACTTTTGGCCTATTCCTATTGGTTCTTGGAAATGACAAATAATGTTGTAGTTTTCAGACACGCATGCTTATTCTTTTTGTATTTTAATCATCAGTGCTCTTTTATACTTGTGTATAAATAGGAATAGATTGAGAAAAGTGGGTTAAGTTTTGTGCATTAAAAGCTTAGACTTTCACAAAACCAATTTTCTCCTTCAAAGAGCAACTACATCCCTGAGATAGCTCAGTGGGTCTTTATTGTTGTCACTCAAGTATAACTTGAGTTTAGTGAGGAGAACACACCATACCTTGTCTATTCAATCCCAAGTGTTTATTCCGCAAACACTTGGGTAATAGATTCTTTGATTGATTTCTAATAAGAATTTAAACATTGAAAAACTTGTGTTTTTATATTTACGTTTTACTTATCAGTTGTAATTAATCAATACATTATTCTCAGTCATAAACACAATTAGATTAACTTTGTAGTTACTTCTAAGCGTGTAAAGGGAACAACAGAATACCCTGACCAAAATCATTTGTAATTAGAGCAGCTACTTCGGACACAGTTGGGGTGTTGTACTATCGTGCACTTGTTCTATTGCTAATAAGCCGTAGCTGTAAGTTAGGCGTATCATGTGAAGCACACCAATCTCTTGCCATGCGAAATGCCTTGGCAACTGCGCTTAACTGATTTAGCATTGCAATGAGGCTAATGACTGTTGTTTCATCAATCTGGTGTTCTGTGTCTTTATCAATAAAAGCAGACATGCGATTGTTAGCTTCATTCTATGTGTCAAAGAAGTAAAGCTGAGCAAACTTCGGTTGTTCTCCTTCTGTTCGAAGTAGGGACCCAATTAGATGATAGTTTTGACTGTTTATTCTAAATGTATATGGCCCCCGTCCTGAATTAACTGAGTTATCTATTTTTGCTCCAAAAGATGTAAAGCAAAACATACTATTGTATATTCTAATTTGATCTCTAAATTTTGTTGCAGAAGAATCGCTATAATCAAGAAGGTTGTTTAACAGCATCGGTGCTTCATTGAATTTGGATAGCAAGACTTTACTACTTTGACAACAAAGGAAGAATGTTGGATTTAAAGGCTTGAATGTCTTAACAGTTCTTTCTTCATACCACATAGTTGCTTCACAGTTACAACATGTATACGATGGTGGCCCAAGATTATGGTAAGAAACAGGAACCCCTTGTTTAAATAACAGTAATAATGATAAATGATTTCGTTAGTTACTTTTGAATTTGTGTAGTTTAAATGAAATTGAGTAAAATTCGTGGAAAAGTTACCTCTAGATGTGAACCCTATTCTTTTATGGCTTTTTTTAGGTATACGCCGCTTCACTTGTTCCAATATAATATCTGATGTTGGTAACTGATAATTTGAAGTAGAACCTGAAGATTTATGTTTTACATTTAGTAGACTTATTAAAAAATTATACCACACATGTACTGAAAATTTACCTGTATATCTTTTGTGGGTTTTTTAGACATGTTGGAAACAGGAACTGCTGCTTTTTCTTTAATATTTTCCATGTTCTTTCTTGGAATTGTGGATGTTTCTGGACCAATTTTTTGAATTTTTAGCATAGGTGAATTGATGATTCATTGTATAAAAATATATATGTGTTTGTGTTTACCTGCTTCCCCCGTGCTTACTTCTCTTATTTTCAGACCATAGTAACTCTCGATTTTACCATCTGATCTGATATTTGTATGTGAATGAATCATTATAGAGTTGTGGATTATGTTTGACAGGGATGTAATCTCGGTGTGCTTCATAAGTGAATATGTAAAATAAATAAATCGATAATTCTAATTGCATGAACAATTTAAATATATATGAAAAGCTATTAAATTCAAACTTATCATGATCCATAGTTTCATAAAAATGGCTGTTATAGAATTCAGAAGCTCAATAGGTTGCCTTTTGGGATTTTGTGATGTAAATGCTACATTTACTGATTGTTAATATGAAAAATGTTTCAGATTTTATGATATTTGGAAGATGCTATGAGTTATGGGTAGTTTTTGTAAAGTGATATTGACCTGCTGAAAGTTTGATTTAATTAGGGTTGCGAGTGTTAGTTAGTTGGATGAAGTAAGTTACGGTTCACTTTTTTATATGGTTACGGCTTTCTATACAGTAGATTGCATCGAGTATGTACATAGTTTCCACTTTTTAATATAATAGATTGATAGGTCTTGCTGTCCAATTTTACAGTCGTATATCGATGATAAGATAGAAAGATTGTATTATTGCATCTGTAACCATTACACAATTACTAACAACCTTCCATTGATTAGTAACTAACATTGTAAACTTGAACATTCATGATTTAGTTTACAATATTTTGTTAAAACTCTAAGATTTGAATATCAATTTTCACCTACTCTCGCCTATCATTGTCACTACCATAATCATCATCCGTCTCTTCATTATCTGAGTTATTGCTTGGATATATAACCTGCAACGGTGTAGCTTCAATTGCTGTTGTTGGGACCAATCTCATGTTTTTCCTCCGTTTGTATCTAGCTTTGAAATTACTCTGTCTCAACCTTTTCGTGCCTGTGGCAAGTTCGTAATCAGGATTTCCTTCTACCCGCCTCTTTTCTTCTTTCAGCCTTGTTATGATTTCTTGAGTGTTCTTATCAACTTTTGCACCTCCATTTTCAGCCTATAATGCAAGCTAACTTTGTCAATAACATGGGATGTTATAAGATTACTTTTTTATATATAAATTTACACATTCATTTTTCCAAGCGATATCCTTGGATTAAACGTAACATTGATAAATCATAAAAATAAAATGTTAGCTTCATTTGAATTCTGACCTGGAGATTGCTAATTAATAAATCTAAACTATCCAGCTTACAATGTGGCCAACGCTGAAAACCCATATCTCTACAGAACCTTTTCAAAAGAGTTAAACCAACATTAAGTTCTTTGGCAGCTGTAAGATCCTACGAAAATCCGTTATGATAATCTTTGTTAATTAGTAATAACCTCGGCTTATCGTTTAACAAAGCCCATTTTTACGAGAAAATTTAAACTTTTCTTTTATTATTAGCATTACCACATTTCGTTTTGACGATATATATTAAAAGACCACACATACCTCGAGACTCAGTGTTTCACAAAACTCCGGTTACACTAAACTCAGACTACACAAATTTCACATTATAGTTAATACTATTATATCTATAATTTGATCACATCTAAACTTTCACTAATTGCAACACAAATAATAAACACACCATAATTATATTTTCTTACTCCAAGCTACCAACCAACCGGACCCTCAGCCCGCTTCAACTCTCACACTTCCAGGCCCAACATAAGACCCGAATATACTTTCTTTGTTATTTCATGTCATTCGATCTGCTAAGACACATCCAAAACGCACTTCGAACGTTAAATTTCTAAACGTAACCAAGATACATTTTTGCCTCGCCTTAATCACCACCCGCCAAACTTTAATTGTGCCAAATCCTAGACCTAGATGTCAAACATTAATGTAGTAGTATCGTTCCTTTTTCCACACCCAAACGTATAAACACAACAACTATAAACCCCAACCACATTGCACCTTGACTTTCTTCACGAGTCCATAATAATATTGGACATAATGAAAACGTTTAAACACTACTTCGAACAACAGAAAGAATTGTCCCTTACAAAAACCCACATCACACTATTCTAAGAGTGCAAGTATGAATACCATTCGAACACAAGCATAATCCAACAACTAAGGACAAAATGTCACCAAACTCCTTAGGATATTTTGATAACAGCAAGGCATACATAGGTGTCCATTTGGCTACAGTAGAAACAAATGATTGATTTGAAATCTACTAGTCAATAAGAAACGTGTGAAAATCTTGTATATAGCCTACCCTTCATTGGCCATCTACACCACTTACCTCACCCTCCCTTTCACACTCACTAATCTCCTTAAAAAGTCCAGTCACCTTCGTCTAAACTCAGGAAACAACCAATGCAAAGCAGAAACATGTAAAAATGTAATTCGAACTAATTAATAAACTGTTTACTTCGCCCTTGTAATTTCAGTCGAACCCCACTGCCTTTTTACCACCTCTCACTCTCGTCCCCTCTACATGTTTCTCATGCCTTATTATCAGTTAAGACTCACCAAATAATCAGAACCACTCACCTTTCTCGGCTGTAAAATGATTCGAAGGAAATGAGTAAACCTACAGCAACGTGTAGGTTAACTTTGAAGAGTTGAATCACCCTTGTGTCTAGCTCCGCTCTACGTGACCACTACCCACCTCTAGAAGGTGTAGTAAGTGCCTCGTAACCTTCCTTGTTTTGATATATCACGTTAGAACTTACATCACACATGCATGATCTTTAGCTCACTCGAACAAGTATATGTTACATATTTATTTTCACAAACAATAAGCGCATGAAGTACTCAAGAGGTGATGAACCTCCACTGAGGAAAATTTAAAGATCATCATATAAATTACATGCACGATAAGATGACATTCCATGCATCATTTCATATTATACGCAAACGTATAAATAATCACTATATAGTTACGTACACTTCCTTTATAGTACCCCATCAAAATATGTCGAATCTCCATCAGGGGAGGCGTAGGAGTCGTCCCACATTTCACTTTCACGTGTAGAACTTTAAGGGCATGCATCGAACATTCACACCCAACACACACATAAAACTAAAACAGGAAAATACATGGAAAAATATTAAGTGTTTTGTTATACGACAGCCAAGTAGGCTAGAAAGCAACTCTATATCTCACGAATCGACTTAATAATCATACGTTATTTTTACCCGACCTATTTAACAACATGACTAACTATTAATTTTATGTAGACAACTCTTAAAAAATAATCACATCTCGACCTTCAAAACTTGCCAATGTGAGACGCATAAACCATGGGTGAAACTGTCAAAACATGCGAAGTGGGTTGTTAACCCATTAAGCCATTTTTAAACTGTTAAAATAACTTGATTTTTGAGAACTATTATATATGAGAACGAGTGATAAAAAAATAAGAACTTTTGAACTAAACCCATGTGAAATTTTCGAACTTGTACAATTATGACCCCATCGAGCCTATGGCTCAACGGTGGAGTCTTTGATAACCAGATCGATCCACTCGAATTCAAAACAGTAAAGAGTTGCATGATATAAATATTCATTCTCTATAAATCTTGTGCCTGCTTTACTACGCCAATCAGTAAAAACCACAGACCCACGATTTGGTTAGCAAGCCAACGACCCCTTTTGCATATTTACAAAGACCACATAAGTGTTGGGCCTTAAGGCCCATTCGAAATTATGTAGAAATCACATTCGAGGATTCAACATGCCATAAAGTTAAAAATATAAACTTTTAAACCGGATCAAAGGCAAGAAATAAAACCTTGTGAATTATGAACTATGAACTAAAAATGTAACGCGAGTAAACTGGAGGGATTAAAACTGCCAACTGTGAAAACTATGGACTGAAGCTGTTAAAACAGGTTATAAAGGACTTAAATTGACATACCTTTGGACTTCAAGCCTTATATGGACATATGGACAAATTTTGGACTATTATGGACTTTGGACTTAACCGAGGACTAACGACGTAACGCGATCACAGTTAGACTAAAAAGTATAAAATCTGAAAAGGGCAAGGACCTATTTCACTTGACATTCTTAGTCTATTTTCATTTTGCATCCTTCATTTCATATGCATATTTCATTTTAAGTTATGTATTATTATAGTTTCGTTATTAGAAATATTAGCGACATCACTTTGCATATCATTTCCGCATATTTTGATAAAGTGATACTTTGAGTCGATAATATTATAAATATACCATATTTTTAACTTGAGGCATTTTAAGCATACCACTCACTCACATCACTGATCCAATCATTATACGATTTATCCGTTCCACATTCGTTATTAGTAGTAAATTAGACTCTTAGACTCCGCTTATATTCAGGTCTAGTATTGAAGAAGTTTTCGTGATCGTTTACTTGGTCTTATAATTTCGCCTTACGCTCCAGGTGAGTCGTGGCCCCTCCTATCTTAATACTTGATTTATACTTTTGGGGGAGATACATGCTTCGAAATAATTTACTCATTTATCAATTATATGAATTGTTTTGCGATACAATACTTCTATAAGCACCATGGAAACTCTTATGACTTATCGTTAGTCGTGGCCCCTACTTTTAACTCTTGTTTCAATAACTCTTTTGGGGGAGATACATGCTTTAACTGTTTTAAGTTACTTATATAAAACTCTCATGATTTACTCAAAATCATCCACTATGCTTCACATGTTTGAATCATACTTGAAAGGAATACATGCTCATTATATGTGCAAATTGTCTGTTTAGCTTAAACACGGAACTTAGAAGATAACATTTTTAAGCTACTTGATGTAATATGACACTGAGACTCATCGTATGCATTCATGTGACAAATGAATGTACTGCTACTTTAGTATGATATTTCTACATTTCACTATAAATAATTGCCAAGACTAAAATTACGCATGATTCACCTATATTGCCTAAGCACACTTTATTGCCATAAAGTCCCTCGATCATGAGCCATTAATCACTGCGGTGAGCGCGAATATAGTGAACAGCTTCGAAACCTGTTAGAGGCTGACGACCTATCCCACTAAATACTGTGACGGAATGCCTACATGGTTAGTCGTATTTAGTCGCGATGCACTATATTTGAGAAAAATAGGAATGGGCAAGTTACCTATTAACATGAGGGCCATAAAAACCCATCAGTAACCCTGGTGGGACACCGCCGTTTTACGGTACTCTATTAACGTTTTGCGTGTCATGAGGCTTAGGGCAATATAACTTTACGAATATATGAATGTTTCATATATATCCTAGGATACAACTGTATTTAGAAGACCACCACTTTACACTGATAGATTTCAGACTCTAAGTTACCCTTCCCACTATGTGATATGATTTTGAATCCTGTACTTGAACTTTAATTGTTATCGTATGTGAGTTAAATGAGAATTCTACAAAAGACAACCCAAAAAGCATGATATATCGTTACATTTAAAAGTTGACTCAACATTCTATTTAAAGCGTATAACAACGTAGCTCAACTTCAATTATAATACGAAACTTATGATTTTGGAGATCATACATGATTCGCTTGTGGATTTTCATACAACGCAACTCGTTATTTATTTCATGAAGAACTATTAATTATTTCAACAATCACTATACACCTTTCAAAGAAAGATATTTTCTATCAAACTCCACGAACTCACCAACCATTGTGTTGACGTTTTAAGCATGTCTTTATCTCAGGTTCACAATGAGCACGGATGGTACGGAGAAGCACGGATAATTATGAAGGCTATAAATATCATTCGAAAACTTATTTAATAAACTTTGGAACCACTGGGGACCTTATTTTGTAAACTCTGATATTCGAATGATAAATCTTTTAAAACGACCAAATTAGTGATCGTTTTCTACTATTCAACTGTTGTGCCATGAAGTAACACCCAAATTAAATTCCGCTGCACATCACGAAATTGGGGGTGTTACAGCAGCTTGCGCTATTGGCAGGTGAAAATACTGAGCAATCACCTCTTTGCTGAATTCCATGAGATTTGAATGTGGATATTGGATATGTGTTTGTGGATAAACAATTGGATCTGTGTGGGTAGAGGTTAGAATGTGTCTTTTTAAAGCCTTACTAAGCTATTCATCTTTCCTGCAGTTACAAAAAAAATTTATAACTTCCACTCACCCATAAAGTATATTTATTAGGTATTCATAATGTTTTATAACAAACAACTCATAAGATAAGATAATATTCATTAAATTAAAACACAAAATCAAACATGAGTTATTTGATGAATAAGGCATAAATCCACAGACACCTAACAATATCTGTGATTCATCTTATTATTTTTTTCCTAACAAACTGTTTGTTGAGCTCTTCAATCTTCATGTTCTTTATCATGCTTGACTCCAGGGATGATCTATGCATCACATATTTTTATGGGAAATTGTGTGCACTTCATTTTGAATGGCCATCTATTCATGGTTAATGTGAATGTAATTCTTGGTATTAGAACCGTGTCTCCTATATTTGACCCGGTGATGATTTCTGCTTCAATAACTAATCGTCCCATCTGCTTGATAATTAGGTGGGTTCCAATGCACAAACCTTTGCTTGGATCCACATTTCTGATGAGCATAACTCGTAGGTTTTTTTTGAGCCTTAGGATGTGAGCTGGCATATGCTGAATATCTGTAAGATGTGACATAGTGTTGGGATGTGTTGTTAGGAGGATATCAGTTTGTTATTTATATTATGACATAGAAGGGTTAATAAATTGAAGCATTTATTGGTAAGCAGATGAAAAGCACTTGTTAGTTGGTGATGACTGTTTACAACCTGATTGATCTGCTATCAAATTTGAAGTAATGAACACCATGTTTAAATTTAAAATAGGAGTTTAATATGAACTGCTCTCACAAATTACAACTGCCAAATGAATGTTTATACTGCTAAGCTTATGGTAAACGTTTGTAAGGTTGGCTTTACGTTTATACTGCAAATGAAAAGTTAGTACTGCTAATTAAAATTTTTAGTACTGCTCGAAGTCACTTTGTACTGCTGCAAGTTTTCATTTAATACTGCTATCACGTTTCTACTGCTTATCGAATGATTAGTACTGTTGGTTTAATCTTAGTACTGCTAGTTAAAGTTCGAAGGTTAGTACTGCTCGATTTTGTTAGTACTGCTACACACTTTTTAGTACTGCTGATTGATATGCTTTTAGGTTATTCCATAAGTTATTTATGTAGTATGAATAAGTGTTGGCATGTAGATTTTATTATGTGACAAATCAAGTAATAATAAATAAATGTGGTTGTGTGTTTGATATATTTATGCAGAAATTGACCAATGCTATTCTTGATTTGCAGCGTTTGAACATGGAAACAAAGACAATCCATACAAAATATGAAAATTGATAACTAAAGATAACTATTGTCTCAAGGTAGGAAATTTCATAATCCTATTAACTATTATGATCAAATTTATTACATTTTTCCTAACTATTTATTCATTGCATGCTTCACTTATCAGAGGGTTCATTATGCTTGCTACTTCCAAAAACTTGATTGCTTGATGTCTACTCCTCGTCCGATGTCGCAACAACCATCCTAAGCAAAGCATGTAAGAAATTCACCTCTTAAGATTTTGAACAATATTAAGGCAAAGGGATAATTTATATCAGATACGTACCTTTTTTTAAGCTTCTTCTTAGAAGACCCTGCAGCTTTGTCTTTTATCTGTTTCTCTTCTTCGGTGTCTAAATCCTCAATAACAACCCTAAAATAATAAGGCAATAAATAACAGACTAATCTATAGTACAATAACAAAAGAAATAACTGAAATCCAGACCTTCTTTTTTTTCATCCATTCCTCTATTTCAGTGTCTGAATCCTCAACATCATCCCTTAAATAATACAATCATAAATGCCATGTAAGCAGTTGTAGTTTAAACTGTTTACAGATGTGAATGAATGAATCATTGCTTAACCTTTTTTTGATCTTTTGTTCAGTAGGCTTCGATGGAGTAGACAGGGATGGGTCATCTGATAATTTCTTTAACAGACGCTTTTCAGAAGCAGCATCTTTTCCCGCTTTCTCTTCATCTATTTCAGTATCTGATTGCTCAACAGCATTCCTTAAATAATACAACCATAAATGACGTAAGTAATTGTATTTTAAACTTTTTCAACATATGGATGGAGAAATCATTGCCCAACCCTTTTTTGATTTTTTCCTCAGATGGCTCAAATGGAGTTGATTCAGAAGTAGCAGTTTGGTCAACCGTGCTAGAACTCGCACTTTCATCAGCAGTCTGGTATGGAGAAATTGCTGAACATGTGAAACCCTCATAGCTTCCATGCTCATAATAAATATGTGTTTTTATCTCCAGATTGTGGGTAGTGCCTACAATATTAGTTATGGCACGCAGCAACACAGCGTGATCTTCTGAATCCTTCAAAGGAAGATAAGGTTAGGAAAAATTATTGCAACACTCTTTAACATTATTAATGTACCTCGCCCTCTGTCCCAAAAAGTGAGGTTGCTGAGTGTTTAACCAACTCTGTTGCAGTCTCGTCAAACATCACAACAACAGTCTGTTCTGTCTCCTCAGAGACACCAAGCTCAAGCCTGTACCTACACATACAATATTGCACACCAAAGGTAAACAATAACTCCAATTGGTATTCAAGTATTGTTGGGTCAATATTTTTAAAAACAAATCAATTACTGTTGCAAAGATAGAGTAACACCTTATAACTGGGTAATCCGAAACTGTGTTACATCCGTCACACCAGAATTTTCCTTCCTGCCTGGTCAATCCTTTCTTGCATTTTTCACCTCCACACGATGGATAGTTCCATCCCTTTCTAGTTATGACATTGTTTATCCTCACCTTACAGATGAAGGTTGAACTCTGGAAAAGGAAACAGGATATCAACAGGTGGTAATGGGCTATAATGACACTAACAAAACATTACGGATGAAGATGAGTACATCATCCCTCCTATTCCTGGCCCACATCAACAAATTCTCTAGGGTCCCAGGCTTTGGTATAGAGTGATCAACAGGTACAATTTCCTTCTTTTGATTGACACCACTGCAAGCAACATGAATGGTAATGGCTAAAATGATCTGAGTAATTAAAGTTGTATGTAAGATTTAACTTTGATTACCTAGCGCCTGCTTTAAAATGTTTCAGAGCTGGGATGTCATCATCATCCAGAATCAGTGTGGAGGAGCTGCTCGACAAATAAAGCTTGTTTGAAAGGTAAATACACAAACTGAGTTAATTTTTGCATGTTTTAAATGACGGGGAAACATTATGTTGCATGGACCCTTACTATTATAGTGTCTAACATTAACTGAAGTTAGAATCACGGCACACAGCCCAGTATGCTTGGTTTTCTTTTCTATCAATACTTCGCCTAGCCCACCCCATAGGGTAACCCTAATTGACTGGCCAATGTTTAAACAAATATAAACCCAACAATTTGGTTAGCAATATATGGTTACTTGTAACAACCATACAAAATAACACTTACCTTTGGTTGGCAAGATAGAAATCAAGATTCCTAGAACCTGTTCTCTGGTAAGTGGTCCTACCCACATTGGTGATATAACCAATAACATTTGGAAAGTGGGACTAAATTATAACTCTAGCTATTATTTGAAAAAGAACTGAAAATATTGGACAAACATGACCTTACCAATGAGGCATTTGTTGTCAGTGGGTTTAAGATCATCAAAAGGTACCAATTCGAAAGGATGTCTGACAAAACCATCCGGCTTGACCACAACTTTCCTTATGGTCGTTGCTCCATCAAATTCAATCAAGCAGAGTCCTTCAAAACCCGGTACTCATCCTTATTTGCTATGACAGTAAAGTCTTTGATTGAGTAAATCACGCCATCTTTTAACTTGTCAACAAAATTATGTGAAACGCTCCCCTTTGAAGTACAGTGCATAATATTACCTTGAAGGAACAAAATATAAGCAGTTTAGTGAATAATGTATGTGACCACTATGCATCTTTATGGTTTTTTATAATTTTATATAAAAGCTGTATTTGTAATTGTCACCATGCTTAACTTGCAGAGGAACCAAGACCTAACTTACCTTCCCATCAGAAACAATGAAATCCGTACTTAAATAACGCCCGGTTCTAGCATTCACATCCCATTTTCTACACACCATCACAACTATGCTTACCGAGACACCCACATCCAGTGCATCAAGGAAAAGCTGGCTGTTTGCCTGGGTGGACTTTTCTGAAGGTATGATATTGGTTTCAGTTGCCTGGCTTGACCTATTTGCCATTATGAATTTAGATTGAGTTATGCATGGATGTATGATCAGATTTGAGGTGTCTGCAACTTCAGAAATCCACATAAATTTATACAGGTCACATAATGGAGATGTTTGATATACTATCTGCCCATGATTATGTAGCATAATTACATTCGAATCAAAGGTTGGAACTAAATGCAAACTTATAACTGCGAGTCTTTCCATTGCCTGCAATCAATATGGGAGCTCCTTGAGTTGCATGGAATTAAGCAAATTTATTAAGAACTCATAACTTTGAAGGCTGTATATATTGTACTCACCCTTAAGCATGAACATTAAACCAATGTACTTACATATGAAGCCTCCCACATTAATCATGATCACTTTGCATTTATCAGACAACTCAATCCCTATATTTCCTTTACAATGTAGACAATTCCCTATATTTCCTACATTACAATGTAGACAATTTAAAAAAAGTTTTAAAAATGTACAGTTCAGTCCCTACGGAAGTCTCTGATACATGTTTTCCCTTTGTCTCTACCCTTTTTTTCAAAGGAAAAGTAGGGAATTGCCTACATTGTAATGTAGGTATGATTTTCCCTTGATGTAATAACTCAAATAAACGGGAAAATGGATGAAGTTTTCTATGTTCTGTTTATTAGAAAAGAGCGAGTTTTTTTACCCGATGTAAGTGGTTTCGCCGGGTTAATCCTGGGACCATTTCCGACCATTCATTGGTCACCTCGAAATATACACATCTACCGAGTTTTGAATCATTAACCTCTTGTAAAAACAACCAAATACCTTACCACTAAGTCATTTGTTGGTGGTTTGAAGTCGATGTAAGAACACAAGGTGGATTGAATGTCACACCTCGCCACTTCAACGTGGCAAACACGTTGCCCTTCGCCACCACACCGCCATTGCTTGCCATACGGCGAGGCAAGAATTCGTCCTTGTTTGTACTTTTCGTCAGTAATAAGGATAGAGATAGAGAGAGGTTTTGATGTAGTGGACCCCAAATGAGTAAGTTGAGATTAGTTGTTAGTGAGGGGGGTTTGTTGTGCAGGTTTGTTAAAGTGATGTGACACCACGTGAGCTCTAAATGAGGAGCTTCACCTGCACCTTGTGCTCTAACTCAAATAAATTCACTAAAGTCCAAGTTAACAAAAAAACAAACACCACAAATGAAGTAGTTCACGACAAACTGAAATGAATTATGGCAAAGACTATGATTTTGGAAATGGTTAATATTGCTCATCAAATGAGGCCCCTCTCCTTCATGACTAAAACGAGGGAGCCCCCTTCTCAACAAAATTATAGAATCCAATAAATATTCACAAGTAGTAATGGTTCTAAGTTTCTAACATAACTACCATGGTCCAATTCAGAAATGAGCAAATATCTTGTAACTTCATTGATGAGTATATGTACGAATGTTTTTCAAAACACAAATTTAAAAGAGTACATAAAAACATGAACATGGATAAGCTTTTTTGGTCCGAAGAGCTAGCTCAGATGGATATGGGAAATGAGGGAAGACTCAGGGCCACTCATGGTCAAGGGTTCGATTCCTGATCTCGTCAGGTTTTACCGGTTCACTACTGTCGTGCCTTCGGGCGGGTATGTGGGTCGGGTTTTCCCTGGAAGCGGACTGTCGGGCGGGCTTGGGGCTTCGTGCATCCGGGGTGGGCCGGTCTGTGCCCCTGTCTTTGCCACTGAGGGGCCGCGTACGAAGTACCCGGCGTTGTTTAGTTGGTCGTTCAAAAAAAATGGATAAGCTTTTTGGTCATCAATGTTTTTATATCCTCCAACCGTGAAAGGAAAGTCACGCTGCGTTATGATTGTCATGAGAACATTACACATACGGATAAAAGATTGAACGAGATACATAGGGTGCGTTTAGTTAGGGGAAAACACCCTTATTTTTCACAAAATATTTTGTGAAAAACAAGGAAATAAATATCACGTTCAAATAAACGTTTTCCAACAAAATGTTTTACAAAACACAAAATCTCCTATTTCTAACCTTAACAAGGAAAATTAGAAAACAAATTTTAGTTGTTTTCCATGTTTTCTTTTGTAACCCACAGGCCACAACCCTCCCTCCTATTCTTCAAAATAGAAAATACAACGCTTTTTTTATATTTACAAGTGTTTTGTTGAGATAAATTTTCTTTTCAAATTTTTACAAAACTAGAGATAAAAAATAAAAGATTTCTTTTCAACTAAACGCACCCATAGTTTCTATGGAGCAATGGATTTTCAATACCGATGAGACGCTAAGAATATTGTATTCGGGTATTACTTAGAGCATTTCTCATGATGACTTTTACAAAGCCTTGACACTATTTCAGTATTTCACAATGTCATTTAAATAACTTATTGTCTTGGGGATGATGACTTGATGGACCAAAAACTTGATATACATTAAGCATTTACAGCTTTGTGAGTACTAAACGTTTATTGTATTTTTATTCACATATTCATTCTCATTGTCTTTTGTGACTTTATGAACAAAAAACTTGATATACATTGACTGAAACTGAAAACCATTAGTATATTAAACCGAAACCAAACCGAATATGATCGGTTCGGTTCGGTTTATATGATTTAGGTATGTTTTTCTCGGTTTTAGATCGAATTGAACCGAAACCGAAAACCGTTAGTATATAGAACCGAAACCGAACCGAATATGGTCGGTTCGGATCAGTTTTCCGGTTCGGTTTGATTTTCAGCCCAATATGCTCGGTCCTAACTTATGATACATGTATAATTTTTCTTAAACTTAAATATTTTAAATTTGAGTAACGTGTAATGTCTATAATACCTTTTACAAAACAAGCTAGTTTAAATGAAAAGTTTTACTCATGTAATTAATTCGGTTTAAATGTCAAGTTTTAAAATACATTTGATTAAAAATGGTAATAACATCCACCATTAACTTAATGATAGTTTAAATATTGTTTGATCATCAAACTTTTTTATTTTTCATTATAACCCAATTTTTTTTTTCTCGTAATGACTGTAAATTAAACTCATAAGTGCTGCATCAAGGGTCAAATCAAAACACAAGTTTGCAAGTATAATTATTTGTCGAAATATATCATCGCTTTGCGTGGATATTCGTCTTATATAATAAAAAAAGCTTGTTGGTCCACAAAGTTTGAGCAAATGACGATACCAAACGTACATAAAAAAAATCGACACTTTTTACTCAAGACCATTAGTCTACTAACAACACCATTTGTACTTTTCAACATGTATAAATCTTTTATTAAAGAATAAAAATTTAGAGTGGAATAACTTTCGGTAAAACTATTCTAGTTGAGCGACAAATGTAACACTCAATTCAGAAAATCTAGAGGCAGCTAGCTTTGCTTAGAAGTTCACGGGAGAGGGGATTCTATCAACTATAGAGCTAAGTTCTACTTTATATGTTAGTTTAGAATCCTGCTTATCCCGGTTACAAAGTTTCGTTTAAATAGGCAAAGGAATACTGTGGATGCATGAGTATTGTGGTTAGCCAGCCTTGGAGTAGCTTCGCACGTATCTAGTATACTAGGTGGAGCGTGCGTTTGGTTTTTCAATGCTGACAACTTTTGTACCTAAGATCTTACTTTATCGTCCTCTGATAAGACCTTACGCTTATCTTCCCAACGAGTTTTCCGCCCATTCATCAGATGCTAAGACCCTTGTAGGGATAAGTCTTCAGGGTAGTTGAGGCATTTGTCAGTCCCCAGTCCCACTGGTGTTGCTTGTAGCTCCTTGTACCTTACTCCCTGACACCGCATCAGTTATACAAAGTGTTTCTTTAGTTGGTCTTCAACTTTCCTGAAGCTTGGTAGTTGGTTGAGCTTTATACAACGCTCACTGATTTCTTATATTAGTGAGGTTACATCCACTGATGATCATTAGTGAGGCACCTATCACTCACAACTATCAGATGTACTCTCTGATAACCATCAGGGAGTAACACTTTCTGATAACCATCAGAGAGTAAGTTCTTTGATTTTCATCAGAGGATGACTTACTCTCTGATTAAGCTATTATGTTTAAATATATTGTCAGAGATCATTGAGTCGAAAATCAGACTCAACAAAGATTTAAAAGCCTCAACAAAGATTTAAAAGCCTATGTAACAAATCACAAATGTATATTAAAGACTATTTAATTTTAAATCCATTAAGAAAACAAATGACTTTAGTTTTACGTTAATTTATTTGTCAGAGTAAATCACGAAATCGAATCAGAATGCGAGGTCACATTTTTTTTTAACCATGATTTTTGATCTTTTGGCCGACTAATTTACGGGGCTTGAACCCACCGCTACACAGACTCAAACCATGTAAAATATTCCTTTTTTAGGAGATTGGTGTGACCACTTAAGGTTATTTACACTTAACAGAAATTAAACTTGAGACCTCACACATTTTAGAATGATAGTTAGAAACCTTTTTACTACTAAGATGTCCTTTAAAGATCAAATCTGAAAAATATCACCAACCATAAATACAAAGGAGATTTAAACACATAAATAGTACTGTAGCATTTAAATGATGTAACTTTTGGATGTAAATAGTTTTCCAATTGTCATTTTCTCCAAATGAGCCCATTCTGAAATGTGTCGGCACCATTATGTTACTTTTGAAAGGATATGCATGGCAGTAATTTGTCACGTCAAAACCAGCTTTATATCCCCAAAAAAATCTCATACGATGTCTTGACCTATCGTTTTCATATTTATTTTTTTTCTAAAGTTCGCCTTTTACATTTTATTAACAAAGGCACAAAGCTAATCAAGACAAGTTTTAATTTTTCGAACATTTTTTTGGGTAAAATAATACTTTCAACAGTCATGGGAAATACTTTTCCTTTTTAATGTTTTTGTACTTCGCAATTGTTTCACCTTTCACACATGCCACTTACTCAACTAAAATATATTTATCACATGTGCATACTCTTTACAAACCTAAAAACTCTTTACAAACCTAAAACGAAAATGCATATCAAAGCCCTTACGCTCGGCTTTCCTACCATGACCCTCTCCATGCCGATGCAACTTCTACTCAACCGCAGTCGTGACCCTGATACCCGTCGTTTAGCCGAAACCCCATTAAATAGAACAAGTAAATATACTTCAATAAGTACAGATGTGTTATCAACAAATACGTCTGTAAAATAAAGGATTGAGATTCTTTCATGTTCTATTTGAAATGAGATGTCATGTTAGTTTTGTTGTGAAAGAAAGTTTATTTTTACTAAATAAAGATCTCACAATAATTTTTTTTTCTCCACCCACATAAATTTTAACATTACCTCTAATGTTCAAATTTAACACAAAATGATCCAAATATAAAATTAGAAAAGTAATAACTTACAAATCATTGTTGTAAAGTTTATATGACTTGTGATAAGATTTATAAACGATTGTTATTCACCAATGATCATAGCACGTGGCTAAGGAATGTTAGGAAAGTGACGCTTTGGTTGCAAGTTATGGGGTTAATGAGTGTTGGCTAGGCTAAAAAGTTTTGAGAGGGGGACCAACTTCTAATCTATAAAAGAGGTTTCAAAATTCGAGGGGTGTTTGTGTAAGCTTATATGCAGGGGTATCCATACGTACCAAAAATCAAAAGCGAACCAAATTGAATGAAATCGAATCGA
The DNA here is from genome assembly GCA_021014915.2 of Artemisia tridentata subsp. tridentata. NCBI lineage: Eukaryota > Viridiplantae > Streptophyta > Magnoliopsida > Asterales > Asteraceae > Artemisia > Artemisia tridentata. The sequence goes on along the minus strand of CP139505.1, from coordinate 304,262,106 downwards.
ATTTTTCAAAATCAAATCGAATAGAATTAAATATTCTATTTTTGATTTGAATATGATTTTGGCAAATTGTAAACTAAAGTGATTGAAAATCGAATTTATATATATATATAGGATAAAGATTAAATAAAAAGATAAATATCCGTATACTACGTAAAAAAAAAAAATTCAAAAATTTTCTCCAAAAATTCCAAAAAAATTCCACAAGATCGGGTATGTTGGTGCTTGAAAAAGTTGTGAAGTAAGTTTTTCTAAAAGTGAATATTTTTTCCGAAAAGAAAATATGAAAGAATATGTTTGTGCATTACATCCTTTTTTTGTGCATCAAAAATTCGTTTTTGCACCCAACTTCTTTTGACTTTTTTTATCAAAATAACATTGCGCATCTAACTAAAACAAGTTAAAAATTTTGTGCATCAAAATTTGTTTGCGCATCAAAATTTGTTTTTTGTGCATTAAAAAAACGTATAAAAACTCAAAATTAGAAAAACTTCTTTCACAAAAGTTTTATGCACCAACATACCCGATCTTGTGAAATTTTTTTGAATTTTTTCACGAACTTTAAAAAAAAAAAAAAAAAAAAAAAATTTTACGTAGTGTACGGATATTTGTCTTTTTATTTTACGTAGTGTACGGATATAGGGTCCCTTTCTTTTCAGAACCACCTTATCTGCGAGAAGCCTTCTAGACCAATGAGATTCTTTAAAATATTAAAGATTTTTATTTAATTCATAAGGGCATAATAGTAAATGACAAATTTTTTATTTTATTTTTATTTTTTTAATAAAATTTCGTTTTTTTAAAACCCTTAATTTTCGGAATTATTTTTTTTTTAATTTTTTTTTTTGCACTTTTTTTCCAGCATGCTTTGTTTTTAAAATTATTAGTGCGTATGTGTTTTTACGAATTAATTTTTTTATTTTAGTTTGTGTAATAATTTTTACAACATGCATGTTTTTTAAATAGTAAAGTGCATACGTATTTTTTAGATAATGTAAATTTATAACAGACCAAAAACATATATGTTAAACACAAAAGTCGATATCGATTGAAATACAATTAAAATACAAATTTATAAAAAGAAAAAATACTTGAATCTAATCGATCTATACATGTATGCACTAATAATATTTAACGCAAACGGACATATGTGCAACTCATTGTTATCAACACTTTTAAAAGTTGAACATATATGTGCGCCTTCAATAATCGTATTTCTTCAAACGCCGCATATTATCATCATGTATCTATGTGTGCATCCACTTCTAGATCTTTATTGCTATCACCATCTTCATTAATCTGGTACAAACATACTAGAAAACAATTAAACCTCAACTAAACTAAATAGGAAATGAACTTTTTAATTATAATAACTAGCATAACACATATGGACAATGTTCTTGAGTACATGTATGTTTTAGGTAACAGACTTGTTTAACAAACACGAAGTCGGTAAAAAAATAATTTTCACTTATTGAATTAAAAACATACATGTTTAAAAAATCATGTTCTACAACATATATGATTTTCATTAGTTAGATCCCACTAATTAAAACATATATGTTTTGAACATGTATGTTTTGAACATGCATGTTTTGCACATTTTAAAACATGTATGTTCGTACCTCCTGAAACATACATGTTTTTCCTGAACTCGATACGCATTGAACTCAATACGCATATGTCCATTTAATGAAAAACATGTATGTTCCTGAACTCAATACGCATTGAACATACATAGCAAAAATCAAAAATCAAGTTACTCTTCATATGATAACAACAAAACAACCGACCACAAAAGCTATTTTGACAGCAAAAAAAGAACCCACCAAATTACCCTGTTATGACAGCAAAAACCCAACCAAACAGCTCGTTTTGACAGTAAAAAAGCAGCAACCAAACAACTTGTTTTGACGAACTTGTTTTGACGACAAAAAACAGCAACCAAACAGGCCCTCTTGACAACATAAACTGCACCCAAATAGCCATGTTTTGACATGAAAAACATCAACCAAACAGCCCGTTTTGACGACAAAAAACAGCAACCAAACATGCCCTTTTGACAGTAAAAAAGTGCAACCAAACAACCGTGTTTTGACAACAAAAATCAGCAATCAAACAACTCGTTTTGACAACAAAAAACATCAAAGAAACAATCTTAATCTTTTGAAATAACACATGAACAATTAAAGGTTTTTAAAAGTTACTAATAATTAAATAAACTGGTCATTGATCTTCATCTTATCTTTTCAAATAATAGGATACATATGCACATAAGCACCTAATCAAAGTTAGATGTCGGATTGTCACATACCGTTAAACAAAAAAGATTATTACATGAACCATTTAAATCCAATTACAACACAAAATAGTAGCAAACTAAATGACACATATGCACACATAACTTATTGGCAAACTATTATCAAAAATCTATTAACTGATAAAAGTATACTATAACAAAAATAAGTTACTTCATTTAAACGAAAAAAATTAACTAATATAAATCAAAATTACCTTTTGATTCTTCCTACTTGGTTGACAATCACAAAGCCTCGTTAAGAACGATAAAAATTATAGAGGTACATTACGATAATTGTTTGTTCTTCGCTTCACGTCATATGGCAAAAAGGGAAAAAAGACACTGATCTATGGTTATTTTTTTTTTTGAACTTGATCCGTAGATCTGGATAGATTATGGAGGAGGCGGCAGTTAGGGAGGAGGAGGAATGAAACGTGTGTTTTTTTTACCTAATTATCATTAATAACTCCTTAATTATAGGGGACATTTAATATGAATATAATGACTATAATACCCTTTTGTGCTTTATTGACCAAATCTTTTAACTAATTAGACTAAAGTCATCTCATCCATTGATAAAATGATCTAACGGTATAAATTAGTTCTCGCAGCTCTTGCACTTAAATTGGTTCTGAAATGAAAGTCCCACTATATATATATATATATATATATATATAATAATATATATATATATATAATATATATATATATATATAGGGGCACTTTCTTGCGAGAACCATCTTATCTGCGAGAACTGACAGAACCACCAAAAACATACATGCACGCCTTCAATAATTGTATTTTTGCACATATGTTCTAAAAACAACATATATGTTTTTAAAAAACATGGTTGTTCTAAAGAATTTGATAAGAAATTGGAAATACAAAATTTTTCTTTGAAGGTGTGCATGTATGTTCTTATAAGGCGTGCATTGACAATAGTGCAGCCGTGTGTAAGGTTTTTGTGAAAAAAGAGGATGAGTTCATGATGATATTGAAGAACATAGGTGGATACTTACGATTATTGATGATTTGCATGTATTTTTATTTTATTTTTAAAGGCGTGCATGTATGTTTTTGGTGGTTCTGTCAGTTCTCGCAGATAAGATGGTTCTGAAATGAAAGTCCCACTATATATATATATATATATATATATATATATATATATATATATAATATATATATATATATATATATATATATATAGGGGCTTTATTTTCAGAACCCTGTTAAGTGCGAGAACTGCGAGAACCTTTCTAGACCAATGAGCTTTTTTTAAATATTAGAGATTACGGAGTATTATTTAATCTAAAGGGTATAATAGTAAATGACACTTTTTTATTTTATTTTTATATTTTTAATAAAATTCCGTTTTTTAGCACTTAATTTTCTTTTTTTTTTTTTTTTTTTTTTTTTTTTTTTTTTTTTTTTTCTTTTTTCCAGCATGCTTTGTTTTTAAAAGTATTTGTGCATATGTGTTTTTACGAATTAATTTTTTTTTATTTTAGTTTGTGCAATAATTTTTACGACATGCATGTTTTTCAAATAGTAAAGTGCATACGTATTTTTTTGATAATGTAAATTTATAACAAACCAAGAAAATATATGTTAAACACAAAAGTCGATATCAATTGAAATACAATTAAAATACAAATTTCTAAAAAGAAAAAAATACTTGAATCTAATCGATCTATACATGTATGCACTAATAATATTTAACGCAAACAGACATATGTGCAACTCATTGTTATCAATATTTTTAGAAGTCGAACATATATGCGCGCCTTCAATAATCGTATTTCTTCAAACGCCGCATATTATCATCATGTATCTATGTGTGCATCCACTTCTAGATCTTCATTGCTATCACCATCTTCATTAATCTGGTACAAACATACCAGAAAACAATTAAACCTCAACTAAATAGGAAATGAACTTTTTAATCATATTTTTAAAACATACATGTTTTAAGCATACATGTTTATAGAAAACATGTATGTTTTTACCATACACCTTAATAAAGCTAATAGATAAACATGCATGTTCATAGAAAACATGTATGTTTTTTACCATACTATTAAGAAGAAACATGTATATTTCACATTCATATTGCTTCAGATACAAAACCATAACTACAAATTCGATTTTAGCACCCATGTTCTCAAATTAATTTACAAATTTGATGCTGTATATATAAAAACAACTTTGTACACTCAAATATTAACCATCTTATAAATGATATAAAAACACTTAAGATAAACATGTATGTTTCACATTCATATTGCTTCAGATACAAAACCATAACTACCAATCCGATTTTAGCACCCATGTTCTCAAATTAACTACCAATCCGATTTAAGTGTTTTTATATCATGTTCATAGAACATGGGTGCTAGATCACCTCGTACCATAAAACAATATTACTACAGCAAGAATCTATAGCAAGAATCTATATTACTACATTTTTTAAATTGTTTGCCCATCTTCTAATCTTTTATAACTACTCAATTAGTTAATTTTAGTCACATAAAACAATATTACTACAGCAAGAATCTATATTTTTAGATCAACCTTCGATCTATCTCCAGAACAATAAATGAATAAATCAACCTTCGATCTAACTACTCAATTAGTTAACTTTACTCACATAAAACAATAAATCAACCTTCGATCTATCTCCAGAACAATTTATAAATCAAGCTTCGATCTATTACTACAACAAGACGTGACCAGAATAATTTACCTTCGATCTATCTGCCGCCACAAAACCACCAGGCCCACCACCGATCACATCAAGATCAGCCCGCCATAATACCCATGGAGATCGCAGTTCTTTAAGGAGGTCTTATTGATGGTTGTTGGGATGGAGGCTAGGGTTTTGAGAGAGAGAAAAGCATGTGAGAGATAAAGAGATAGAAAATATAACTGCTTTGTTAGCAAAGAGAAATTTTAGATCCAATCCCGTTTTTCTAGCATGCAATTATTGATGTCATGTATAAAGTTAAATACCTTTTGTACCCTTTTCATTATTGTTTCCTGGAAATGAACTTTCATTTAATTACAAAAATGCCATGGTATCATCTTAACCATTGATCATGTTAATCCAATGGTAGAAAGTGGGTTTTCGCAGTTCCCGCACTTAACAGGGTTCTGAAAATAAAGTTACACTATATATATATATATATATATATATATATATATATATATATATATATACTAGACTTCAAAGCCCGCCCAATGGGCGGGCATGACTTGTAATTTTATACTGGATGGTTGTAATCAATTTTAAATCATGCCTTAATTTCGTTACATTTAACATAATAAAATATAACTACTTTTATACAAAAGCAATAGAACGCGCACTGCCGTTAGATTGTTTTTTATTGTTAATAAATGTGTGTCTGGATAAAGAAAACGTGAGTCTACATTATTGATATTATATTTTGAGTTACCAATTGCATTCATGTATTGTATTATGCAAGTATATTTTGATGTAAATAATATGATGGAATTTTATTTTTATTTTTATTAGTATTATTTTATGACATGAAATTCTGATTGTAAATTATTATATTATCAGTTATAATTAATCATAACTACTATTCACACAAAGTATCATCACATTATCGAAAACACCAACATCTCAATGGTCAAATTATTTTTGGCCAGATCAACAAAAGGTGAACTACATATTCTTGATCTAATTGTTTTGTTCATGTTTTGTAACCTTTGTTACTTGATTTTCGTATTGAAAGGATGAAATCTTGAATATTTTGAATGACTAATTGTATTATATTTATCTGTATATTTAAGCTAATATCTTGCAATCGCATGTTTCGTTTTTTGGGTTTAATTGTATGTTATAATTAACTTAAGTAATTATTTTATGTGTAATTTTAGGGATGAAATCTCGTTTAGTAGAGCACCTTGAACACTGGCAGTATGATGTTCCGTTACATCAGTAACAATGGCAGTACCATGTTCTGTTCCATCAGAGTTTAAATGAATCTGATTTTTAACCTTCAACACTGGCAGTATCATGTCTTATTACATCATTGACACTGACAGTACCATGTTCTGTCCTACCAGAGTTTAAATGGATTTGATTTTTTATTAGTTTGGTTTGTATTTGTTTGTTGATTAGTTGGAGTGTTTTGCTGATATTTGATTTATGTAGTAGAATATAGATTTGGATTCTAATAATATTTGAGTGCGAGTTTAAACTTATCATCTTAGATACGATATTTTGATGTTACTGATACGCTTTATGTATTAATTAACTACATCCTTGAACTGTATTACCTACTGATTCCATTTTTTTTGGTTCAGCTAAATATAAATAAATAGACGTAGTAACGATGATGGATGTATGGCGACCAATCGAAGCTATTATTAATTTTGCATGGTAGTGAAGAAAAACCGAGTGGATCAGAAGCAAGGAAATGTAAAGGAATCGAGACAAAGTACTAAGGTAACTGAAGTATGTCTTGAGTTACTGTGGACGAAGGTAATTTTTATTTGTTTTGAAACATCTTAATTGTTGGTAATTGGGGGGGTTTAGTTATATCATGGCTTAAAAATGGAATTGTGTTGTTTAATGTTGCTTAAATGTAGTAGTAGGTTTAACAACCATTCCTCATGCTTATTATGGAAAATTTTGTTCTGGAAAATGAATGCGTCATTTTTTGAAACAGGTTATGTACTGTTATATTTTGTGTTGATATTATTATGATACTTGAGTGGAACTATACATGTGTAATTCATAAGGTATAAGTAAAAACACAAATTTAATGTGATTCAAAGGTCGAAATACCTTTTAAATTCGAAACAATGCTTCTTTATACACAACATTTGTCGTTGATTTTGTGTATTTCCCATCCTCGTCACAACAAAGGACTTTCAAACCTTTCTTGTTCTTCACTCGAGACACTGCTACATAAAGTTGGCCGTGCGAGAAAACAGGACGCTGGAGAAATAGTCCTACATGTGTCAACGTTTGGCCTTGGCTTTTATTAATTGTCATTGCGAAGCACGGTGATACTGGGAATTGTCTTCGATTAAATTTAAAAGGCATTTTGGTATCTGAAGGACTTAAAACCATACGTGGTATAGCGCAAACAGTACCAACACTTCCGCCCGATATTATTTTAGCCTCAATTATATTAGTACCAAGCCTTCGAACTTGGAGCCTGGTTCCATTGCACAATCCAGCTATTTGATCAATGTTTCGCATGCACATAACAGGTGTGCCTATTTTCAGTGTCAATGAATGACGTGGAAGTCCAGATATTTTAATGCTGTTGAGAAAGTCACATGTGTATAAGTCCTGATTGAAAGTGGAGTCTTCATCAACAATACCAATTGAATCAGAACTTAGGTATGTTTTTTGATCTCCTTCAAGTAGTGTAAGCATCCTGTCATTGATCATATCCACAAGTTCATGTGTAGGCGCCAGTATGGCCCTTTCCTGAAAAAAGGTCGGGTTATAGAGGTTTTTGACCACATGCGGGTAAGTCTCTTCTATTATTGCACCAACATGATCTTCGGAGTCAGGAATCAACATATCGTCCGTGAATTCAACGTTTGCCTCTCCATCGTTTTTACCTCCGATCGTTCCATTGCCAATTGATAATATACAGTCCGCAAAGTCTTGTATTTCTTTACGTTCGGATTGATTTGTACCTGTTCCAAGTCTCATGTTGATAGTCAAGCGTAACACTGTACAATGGTCCCATAGATACGAAGAATTTATTGCCGAGTGTACAACATTGTGTCGTGAACCACCTGTGATGACCGGAAGAATTTGTCGAAAGTCACCCCCAAACAAAACTACTTTTCCTCCAAATATTTGATCCATTGGGGTTGAATGATGTGTCCTACATATGTCTCTCAGTGTCCTATCGAACGCTTCGTAGCAATGTCTATGTGTCATTGGAGCTTCATCCCATATGATTAGTTTGCACTCCCTTATCAACTCGGCCAGTTCACTATCTGCTGGGATATTGCACATAGAATCATCGACCACATTTATGGGAATTGCAAATCGAGAATGTGCAGTTCTCCCTCCTTCTAATAAAAGTGCGGCTATACCACTTGACGCGACATTTAATACTATATAGCCTTGTGATCTGATTGCAGCGGATAATGTTTTGTAAAGATAAGTTTTACCCGTGCCTCCATATCCATATACAAAGAACATACCACCCGTTTGGCCATTAACAGCATCCATTAAAGTATTATATATATTTTTTTGCTCGACGGTCAACGTACCAAAGAGTTTATCGTGTTGTTCTTGTAATTCTTCTGGGTTGTATCTCAACTCTTCTGCTATCAGTCTGTTGTAATTCGCCATAGAAAACATTTCGTTTGGCAAAGGCATGTTTGGGATACTCCTTAAACTTTTATTGTTACAAAGAAGCATGTGCTCAATATATGTAAGGCATATATTCTTTCTTTGTTCGTCCGAAAGTTCCAAATCTGCAAAAATAAATTTTATTTTTTTTAGTTTCATTTTATAAAACATATATATATCAAATGCATGTTTAATATCTTAGAAGTATTTTATAGGTTATCATTGTGGCTATTTAGTTTATTGTTTTGACTATCATCTTTAACGATTTTTTCATTTTCTGAGACATGGCTTATCAGTTTTTATGAAGGTTGATTACTGTTATCGGAAAAATCAGGTGTGTAATAATTTGTGGTTATTGTGTACATAGTAGAATGCTTAATTTGATTATGTGCTTTGTTTCTCCAATATTTGTTAATACATAAATCTAATTGTATTATGGTTATGTTGTAGACACTCCCTGAATGGTTTCATGAATGTCAAGAATGTTATGGACGACAAAGCTATGTTGTATATAGGGAAAATGAAGCCAAGATTCCAGTGTTTCATGTTTGCTGATGCTGCTTTTGGTATGTTTTTCTGGGTACATGAACTTTTAATTTGGTTATGGCGACCATATGTTATGATAAGTATTTGTTGCGTAATGTGGACACGATAGTGGTAGTTTCCTTTGGTTATGGATATAATCTGTAGACTTATAGACAGAGTTTGTGGTCTAATATAATGTCCTGCTTATTAGTAGTTATGTTGAATTACATTGTTTTTAGATAACAAATAGTGAGCGTATTTTTTATAAATCATGGAGATATGTTGTTTCCAATTTAATGTTTTACATTAAAAATATCATACCTGGATCATTCCTTTTTATTCGTTCTGCATGTAACACGTCAGTAGCCATTACTTCCCATGTTTTTTCATAAACAAACTCTGGTCGAGACATACAATCTGTCAGGATTAGTATGACATAAAATTTACGCAGGTAGTTTCCGGACCCCCATAGACTGGCTTCTAACAACCCATCAATATATTCTTTGTCATCTTCCAATAGACCCCGCGCTTGGCAAGCCTCCTTGTAGGTATTGTACGTAACATTTTCGAATTTTCTAAAGTCAACCCAATCTTGTGCGCCTGGGACTTTGTTAATCAAGACTCGTAAATAGAACAGCTCCCCGGTTGACGGCGACACGTGATGTACGCGTCCAATGCATGTGCCTTTCTGTCTTTTTACCCAAATTTTCTCTTCTTGTTTCCATACATAGTGTTGTGGAAATTCGTGGTAAAGTAGGCTTCTCGCTTCTTGATCTGTCCTATTTGTTTTCATCCATTGGACAAATTTCGTATCATTTACGGATGCTTTATCCAAAGTACAGTCAATGCTTTCTGAAGCATCAAATATAACCGACTGTTCGCCTTCCAAATGAAACGGTAAGCGTTCAACGGGAGGAAATCTGTAGTGGATGTCAAATTTGTAAATCCTCCATGCCGCCTCGCACGCTGAAAGATAGCGACAATCGTAATAGTCCTTGACTTCATCTACATCTTGGTCTTCTACGGCCGCCGTGGCCCTATCTGGACCCTTGTTTATATACTTGAAAAGATATTTTATGGACGTCGCCTGATTGCACCACTCCACATTAATATGTGATTGGTAGCGTCTCAACAACGCTGGATTGTAAGGTACCACGTATCCGTTGTGTAATTCTGACCCGCTCTTTGTTACTGTACATCCATCGTTCCTCCTTTTATAAAGTGCGTATCCACTGTCATCTATGACTGTCGAATCGTTAAATTCCTTAGGGAATCTCTTTGTGCACTTGTTTTTTACGGTACAGGGGCAAGTTGGCCGTTGGGGGCCACATGGCCCATGCATCATATGATCAGTAACAATTTCATACAGTTCCGGGTCTTCATTTTTATCCGGTATCTCCGCTGAAATAAATTGATCAATTTGGCTTGTTGTCTTGATTTTATCTTTTTCTTCCAAGAAAAGCAGTATATGAGCATGTGGTAGACCTCTTTTCTGGAACTCAACGGTATAAACAGCTGCATCAAGATGATAATGTTAAGTAATGTATATAATCAATGATAATTGACGCAGTTACTCTACATTTTTATAATAGAAATATGATAATACCTGCTTTTAAATGTCCAAAAAAATGGCGGTCTTTAAAATCTCTCATTAGCCTGTCCAACTTTTGTTTAAATACCCTGACTATTGCATCAGGCCTATCCTCAGACTTCAACCCCTTATCTGCGACAAACCGTGCAATTTCTGGCCAATTTGGATTGCATGTGAATGTGATAAACAGGTCAGGATATCCGTAAACCTTGCATATTGTCATTGCATCTAAATAGTTTTGCATCATATATCTTGGGCTCCCAGTAAATGACGATGGTAATATAGCCTTTTTCCCACGTAATGTCACCCCAGAATCTTCTTGCTCTGCCAATTTTGCAAGTTTAGAATATGTTTCACTCCTCAAATCCTTCTGTTGATTTTTAACAAACGACATCCTTTCAGATTCTATCATAGTGTAAGCGTCAACAATAAATTGTTGGCATAGCCTCCTTGCATTGAGTATCATCGAGAAAACTCCTGCCCTTTCTTGTAGCCGATATGCAAAATACTCCCTCATTGTTACGCGAGTTTTTTTGTTTGTTGGTGTGTAATCAGTAATGCCTACATGATATATGTCTGTCCAGTAACCATCTTCTGCATATGGGAACAACAATGGGTACTGTAATGCCAGGTATGACGGGTGCAATTCACTAATTCTTCTAAGCCCTCCTTCTTGTAAGTGCAAAATAATGTCTCTTTTGTGTGTTGTAGCGTCAAAGTCCCCAACTATGAGTCCTCCAATTTCATCAGCTGTGGGTAGGTTATAATTTCTACCATCTCGTTCTCGTGTACCGATAAGGCGTAATTTGAATTTGTTTTCGTCACTTTTCCTGACTAATCGTTCCCCAGCCATTCTGAACTGACCAACTAATGGATTGATTGTATCCAGCATGTCCCGTAAATCTACAGTCAGCTGGTGGTCTATGTTATAGTTGGTTGATTTCGATGTGCTGTCGATGGTACTGTATGAAATGAATATAGTTATATTAGTATGCTGTTGTTTATGCAAGTAATATATAAACGACATGTACAAAATGAAAAAATAATCAACGTTATCATACCTGACACAATTAATTCTATTCTGTATTTCATTTTTTGAATCGTAAATATATAACTGTGCAAAAACAGGAGGTTTGTTGCCCTCTGGTAACAGACTCCCCATTCTATGATAATTTTCACCTTGTATCCTGTAACAATATGCTCCATATCCTTGATTAACAGATTTGTCCTGTCTTGCACCCATGGATGTGAATGAAAACATCGAATTATATCGTCTGATATTATCAACAAAATCCTTGCTTTTTGGATGTTCACCATCCATAAGCTGTCTCAACAATTCAGGTGGATTCATAACTTCATTTCCTAATTTCACTTTTCCTTTTCCACAACATATAGAGTAAGTATCTTCGTTTGAAGACGTCGATCCTACCATAGCCTCAGCATGCCACAGTAATGCATCGCACGATTGACATGTGTAAATAGGATCTCCATGGTCAAAATAATCTGTAAATGTATAATGAATTAAATTAATTATTATTTAAAAAAAAATGAAAAAATAAATAAAATAAAACTTATATATTTTTTGTACTGAATGGTGTTTTTTTATACGGATTTGTCTAATGGCTTTACCATTAGATATGCCTTTAAATTGGTTTTTATGTGCTTCTTGATTGTTTGCAGAAGATGTGGTATTTAAACCCTCCCGTCTTGGTATTTTATGCACGGGTGCTTTCATTTTATCATGTAGTCTCTGTGATTTGCGTTTTGCAATGTGTACACCAGGTTGAATAGTTCCAAGATAGGTAGGCTCTTTAGGCATGGCTGTAAAAAAAACGAATAAATAAAAATACGAAGCGGAAATAACTGTTAACTATTTGCTGGAGGAATTGTAACATTATTACGTGTTTTGGTTAGATCTTTGAATGGACGTCCCCTCGGTCTTTTTGTGGTTTCTGTGGCTGTTGTTGTTTTGGGTTGTGAAATCGTGCGAGTTGGCCGTATGCTTATATCGGTAGGAGCTGTTGTAAAATGAAGTTGTATTAACATGATCAAATAGTTTTCATTGCAAGCAAATATAGTGTGTAAATATCATGTTGGATAGTTTCAGTTAATTAAATGACCTGTTTCGTTTGGGTATATCGGTGGTCGGCCTATGCATTCAGATTTTTTTTTTTAGAGTAAACTACAAAATACATCCCTGTGGTTTAGACCTTTTGGCACATTACATCCCTGTCAGAAACTATTGGCAATATACATCCCCCGTTAGGCAAACGTTTGCCACATTACATCCCTAAGTTGGATGGGCGTTATCATTCTCCGTTAAGTGTTTGCATCGTTAGTCCCTCTGTTAAAATGTTTGCACCGTTAGTCCTACGGGTTAAGTCTATTTGCACCGTTAGTCATTCGTTACGTTTTCATCCGATTTTTTACGTTTTCGTCCGGTTTTTTACGTTTTCGTCCGATTTTTTACGTTTTCGTCTGTTTTTTTACGTTTTCGTCCGATTTTTTACGTTTTCGTCAGATTTTTTACGTTTTCGTCTGTTTTTTTACGTTTTCGTCCGTTTTTTTACGTTCTCGTCCGATTTTTTACGTTTTCGTCTGTTTTTTTACGTTTTCGTCCGATTTTTTACGTTTTGTCCTCTTTTTTTACGTTTTCGTCTTGTTTTTTTACGTTTTTCGTCTGTTTTTTTACGTTTTCGTCCGATTTTTAACGTTTTCGTTTGATTTTTTTGTTTTCGTCTGTTTTTTTACGTTTTCGTCTGATTTTTTGCGTTTTCGTCTGTTTTTTTACGTTTTCGTCCGATTTTTTTTGTTTTCGTGCGATTTTTTTCATTTTCGTTTGTTTTTTTACGTTTTCGTCCGATTTTTTTCGTTTTCGTCTGATTTTTTTCGTTTTCGTCAATTTTTTTACGTTTTCGTCTTTTTTTTACGTTTTCGTCCGGTTTTTTATGTTTTTGTCCGATTTTTTACATTTTCGTCTGATTTTTTACGTTTTCGTCTTTTTTTTACGTTTTTGTCTGTTTTTTTACGTTTTCGTCTGATTTTTTTACGTTTTCGTCTATTTTTTACGAATTCATCCATTCTTTTACGTTTTCGTCTGTTTTTTTACATCTTCGTATGTTTTTTTTCATTTTCGTCCGTTTTTTTACGTAAAAAAAAAGGACAAAAACAAAAAAAAGGACCAAAACGTAAAAAAAACTGACGAAAACGTAAAAAAACAGACAAAACGTAAAAAAATGGACGAAAACAAAAAAAATCAGACGAAACGTAAAAAAACAGACGAAAACGTAAAAAATCGGACGAAAACGTAAAAAAAACAGACGAAAACGTAAAAAAACAGGCGAAAACGAAAATTAAAAAAAGACGAAAACGTAAAAAAACAGACGAAAACGAAAAAAATCGGACGAAAACAAAAAAAAAAGACAAAAACGTAAAAAATCGATTGAAAACGTAAAAAAACAGACGAAAACGAAAAAAAATCAGACGATAACGTTAATAATCGGACGAAAACGTAAAAAAACAGACGAAAACGTAAAAAAATCGGACGAAAACGTAAAAAAAAAAAACGGACGAAAACGTAAAAAACGCAGACGAAAAACAAAAAAAAAAAAAGGACAAAAACGAAAAAAATCGGACGAAAACGAAAAAAAACGAACGAAAACGAAAAAAAACGGACGAAAACGTAAAAAAAACGGACGAAAACGTAAAAAAACAGACGAAAACGTAAAAAATCGGACGAAAACGTAAAAAACCGGACGAAAACGTAAAAAACCAGACGAAAACGTAAAAATACCGACGAAAACGTAACGAAGGACTAACGGTGCAAATAGACTTAACCCATAGGACTAATGGTGCAAACATTTTAACGGAGGGACTAACGATGCAAAAACTTAACGGAGAAAGATAACGCCCATCCAACTTAGGGATGTAATTTGGCAAACGTTTGCCTAACGGGGGATGTATATTGCCAATAGTTTCTGACAGGGATGTAATGTGCCAAAAGGTGTAAACCACAGGGATGTATTTTGCAGTTTACTCTTTTTTTTATTTGAGAAGGCATGCGAGTTGGCCGTAGACTGAGATCATTAGTATCTGTGTCAAATTGCATCATGAATGTTAGTTGAAACTACAAAACATGATATTTACATGCTGAATTATATTACAATGATAATTATTTGATAACGTTAATGCAAATTCAATTTACAGCAGATCCTCATGATATCAACATACGGCCAACTCACACGCTTTCACAGCCCAAAACAACATCAGGCACATAAACCACAAAAAGACCGAGGGGAGGTCCATTCAAAGACTGAACCAAAACATATAACATAGTTATTATTCCATCAACAAATAATTAACAAATATTTTGTATCGTTGTATTTTTATTTTTCACATCTGGTACGCATGTTACTGGCATATGCGTTAAGATGTTGTTGTCATTGTTTGAAAAAGGCGCGCATGTTGGCCGTGTGCTGAAACTATTGGTACCTGTCGTAAATTGAAGTTGAGTTAACACAATAAAATATTTGTCATTGAACATAGCCAGAGTATATAAATATAATGCTGTGTAGTTGTAACTAACTGAATTACCCATTGCGATTGGATATATTGGTGGCCGTCCTCTGCTTACATTTGTTTGTTGCGCCTTTTGTTTTGGTTTTCCTCTTGGTCGAATTGCTAAATCATTTGATATAGTTGCCATGATGCTAATAAATCAATTATACTGTAAACTCGTTTGAACTGTTCACAGTATCAAATGGTTGTGGAAAGATATTGAAAATATTTAACTTGTAAAAAAATATATAATCTATAATGAATATCTTTTAAATTTAAACAAAGTTTGATATGCCATATATATCTATTACTATAAAGTAGCAATTTTATCAATGTGTTTTCAGTATAAACTTATCTTTGGAAATTATTTAAGCATATCATATATGTAGGGTATAAGATAATTGACAAAGTTTAAATATATTTAGATACTTCTACTATTTAAATACAATAATATATCATGAAAGATGCCGATCAACTGGCATAATGTTTCCAATGGCACAATTCCAAATTTTAGATGATCTGATGAAAATTTCTGGCTCGTCCAAACTGCATGATTGTATGCGCGTGTGGTTTGTGCAGCAGTCACATGAAGACTCGTTCTGTGCAAAATTGATACACGCTTGTTGTGAGCATCTCAGGAGAGTGATGGCGAAGAACCGAGTGATGATAGCTGACATGGAAGCATTAGGGCACCGTGGAGTCGCATTAGACTCACTCGATGCTTTGAAAAAAACTCAAGAGAGGCATCGGGCATTGCTTGAACTGCTAGTTGATTTGTGTGCTCAAGCCAAAGCCGGTGTCCGCGAGGAAGAGGGTAATGCCATGAAGATGAACGATTTTAACTAAGTTGTTTTAGTAGTATTTTCCCTATACAATGTTTGATTTCGATATTTGCTTTATGTATTAAGTAAGTCAATTGGATTGATCTATTTATTTTGTCGATTTGTTACAAAACTTACACGAAACTCAATGATTATTCACAATTGTGGTCAATGGTTCTAATAGTATGCACAATAAAAAAAAAAAAAAAAAAAACGGCACATGACATCTACAATCAAAACAACCATTTAAATAACATAATATTCTGAACATAAAAGAAAAATTAAGAAATAAACAAACTGTTTTCAATATCTTTGAAAACATCAGCAATTTTTTGTTGTGTTTCTGCTATTGTTGCATTCCGAGCAACAATGTTCTGTTGTCGATGCAGGATGATTTCTGCATCTATTCTGTTCCGTTCTTCATCCCTCCTGTTCTGTTCTTCAAGAGTTTTTATACGTTGATTGTAAAGATCAATCAACGTTTTTTGAGTCGCATGAGCGCCGTTTGAATGCATTTTATCCCATATATGCTGGGGTATGTCGTAAATCTTGTACTTCTCGGGCATTGGAGGAATATCACCACGTTTTGGTTTTTTAGCCTCATTCGATTTAGGGTTTGATGAGGATGACGCCATTGAATAATCAAGTAAATACTGTAGTAACTTAGAATAGTCAAAAGGATAATAAAAAGTGGTTGTTATCTCTTTGTATTTATAGACTCCTTAAAAGTCACAATGTTTATATTGAAAAGACACGACATTTAATTGAACAATGGCTTTCTTTCCAGATTTATGTTGTGTATACATACATTTATGCATATACAATAAACATAATGTTAAATATTAAGATTTTATTCAAATTGAATAAACATAACCTTTATTGTGTCGAATATATTCAATTTGAAAGTCGATTTATTTCCAAATTCGTATTTCCTATAAATATGTTAATTTATATTAATTAAAGTTTTTAAATTTAAATGGAAAGCCGTGTTATTTTTAAATTGGTGCTTCGTATAAACCTGTTTATGTATTATAGATAAAAAAACTAAATCATAATTTTCCTATTTAATAATTATGATCGCACATCTGCACAAACAATTAGTACTGTTGGATAGACGTCCCTTTAAAGTTTCCGCAGCTCATAATAATAAAGTTTAGTACTGCTATCAATATATTTGTACTGTTAGATAGACGCTGGTACTGGGCCGAATTAGTGACATATCCGTTGAGGACTTATGTTGATTGTGTACATGTTATTGGGTACTGCTCTTCTTATTTGGATTATTTATTTGTTTCATTAATACTGCTGGCTCAAAAAAGTTAATACGTTTTAACTCATGAGAACCAAAAAATGTATTTTTAAAAGAATCAACCAACAATCTACCAACATTAAACATAAAAGATGTATTTTTAAAACAATAAAGGCTGACAAATACGATCGAACATGAAAAAAAAACTACAAACAGTTATAGTTGTCCATCTGTTTTTTAACATTCTTTATCGTCTCTTGATACTCTAATATCTTCTTCTTTTGTTGATCAATAGCCTCTTTACACTCAAACATTGTTTGTTCATCGCGTGCGATTCCTGCCTCCATCTCTGCTATATGTCGTCTAAGTTGGGAAATATATCGTATTGGTAGGAAATATCTCACAACCGCTGCGTCTGTTTTTGGATCTGATGAAATCTCCTTTGTTGGGGAAACGCTTCTCGGACGTTTGTTTGGCGGATTTGATGAGGAAAAAAACAAACGACCCATTGGAAACTATTATTGTTAACCTAAAGTAAAAAAGAATTGTAATTGTTTGATTGCTTTCGAATTCGATCCAGCATTTATAGGTGCGGAAAGGGTGTATAAGCTATGATGAGTATATTTTAAATTTAACCAATATCCTGTATACCAAAGGGTGTATAAGCTATGATGAGTATATTTTAAATTTAACCAATATCCTGTATACCATGTTTATCAATTACCATATATTAGCATGCATATTATCCTATTTAAATATAAGATTATATCCCGGAATGATTTACGCATATTATGTATTTAGAATAAAAAATAATCGTATTAGAGTAAAAAATAGTGGTATTATTTGCATCTAATGAAAGTTAAACACGATGTATAAAACTACTGAACAAAATCGATCATACACTTGTTTATAAACACAAACCATTGTTAGGTACATTAAAAGGCGTAAAGGTTGTATAAACTATGAGAATATATTTTAAATTTAACCAATATCCTATATACCATGTTTATCAATTACCGTATATTACCATGCATATTATCCTATTTAAATATAAGATTATATCCCGTCATGATTTACGCATATTATGTATTTAGAGTAAAAAATTATTTGCATATAATAAAAATTAAAAACGATGTATGAAACTGCTGAACAAATTCGATTAACTAAAAAACATTCAAATCGTTAAACATCAATGAAAGTAATGCGTTATTTGAACTACAATTGAATTTGGCTGTGAACAACGATTACTAATAAGATGATAAAATTTCAATCTTCATCACTAAAGAAGTTTAAATCCACAAAATAGTCATCAGTTAGTTCATGACCCATCCCACGTAATTCGTTGATCATAGTTTCCGCCTTTAGGACCTTTGATTGAACCGCATTGAGAACTTGTAAAGACTCTTGAGGATCTCCAACGTTCAATTTAAGCCAATCAAGGAAAATAGACTCAGGTAGCTCATCTAATCAAAAAAAAAAAAATAATAATAATAATAATGGACTAATAAGCTTAACATGAAAACATAAATCTATTTAGAAGATATTATAAGCATTATATACAATACCTTTATTACTTTGAGAAGATCCACCTTCTTCAAAAACCGACGTAAGAAACCTCAATGCATCGTCCACCTTGGTATTTGGATCTTTACTGTGTCGATCATGTACCCCATCGTCAATGCTTGGTTCTGTCACATATTTTTTTCCACGAACCGTTTGCTCTTCGCACTTTGAATCAGTGCGAGGCGCATGTGATTTTTTATCTTGAGATATTTTAGGGTTTGATGAATCCATAGGAAGAGTTATTTTACATATAGTTCATCATTGTATAATTCAATTATATAGCTCATCATTAATTCGGAATAGTCATTACTGGGCTCGTTTTGTTGGGCCAGGGTTTTTCATATATTTATTAAAGAGACGCATGGAAACCATATTGATACATGGTAAAATAAACCAAATTAATACATGATGTATTAAAACTTATATAACAACAAAAATACTTCATGTACTTTCAATAGTAAAAATACTAAGATTAATGCACAACGCATGAAAACACATTCACGGTATGTGGACGTTTACATATTATACAAACATAAGCATAGACATTAAAAATATTACGATATATTAATAACGCATGTAAACATATACAACAATTCGATACTCATTTAGACGGTGTAAACTTTTCTTCTCGATCCAAAAAACATCAGAATAATGTTGTATAGGATTGCCTGATACAAAATGATAAATTTACAAGGTAATATAGTGTCGTACATGTGCTTACCACTGCCATACTATATTGATACCGCTAGATATAGTTCATACTGCTTTTGTTTATTTATCTTACATGTTGTTGGCACTGCCATAATGTGTTAGTATTGGTCGATATACTTGTTTCTGTTTCTGCATGTTTATGCAACAAAAACATTACATGGCTTCAACAACAACATCATTAAAAATACTACAACCATACGAATAGATTATTTGTTAATCAATGATGGTCTATGTAAACATTAGATTAATTGTATAACGATTACATAAAAATTACAACAACCCAATGGTTATATTATATGTAACAAAACATACCTTCTGAAAGCAATTGTTTCTTCTGAATGATAATATCTCTGTGCATTGAATTCCTTCAAAAAAACAACATCGAAAAGAATATAACTTACAGATAGATGTTTGTTAAAAATATCAGAATCATGTTATATAGGATTGCCTGATACGGAATGATAAATTTCCATGTTAATACAGTGTCCTACATATGGTTAGTACTGCTATACTATATTGGTACTGCTAGACATACTTGATACCGCTTATGTGTATTTATTTTACACATGTTGGCACTGCCACAATCTATTAGTACTGCTCGATATACTTGATACTGTTTATGCGTGTTTCTGCAACAAAACATTACATGGCTTCAACAACAATATCATTAACAATACAACAACCATAAGAATAGATTATTTGTTAATAAATGATGGTCTATGTAAACATTAGATTAGTTATACAACAACTACATAAAAATTACAACAACCCAATGGTTAAATTATATGTAACAAAACATACATTCTAAAAGCAAGTGTTTCGTCTGAATGGTAATGTTTCTGTGCATTAGATTGCTTCAACAACAACATCAATAAGAATATAACAACTTACAAATAGATGTTTGTTATATTTACGACTGTACATGCAACCATTAAATTAATTATACAACAACAACACTAAAATTACAGCAACACATTGGTTAAAGTATATATAAAAAACACACCTTCTGAAATCGTTGTGCAAGTGTTTTTGGCTTGAGAAGAAACGTTATATTTTCATCCACATATAGTATAAAAGTAGGTATATGATCTTAAATATAGGAATAAAATATTTACACAAAATACATTCTAAACTTATCTTTAAGATCATATCTTCTACAAATTAAACATATTTTTGAAAAAAACCGGAATACATGTTTAGAAAATACATATATAATTCCAAAAATTCCGCATGGTCATCAAATAAGAAGATTATAGTTATTTTTTGTGGTAGCTATATCACAAAAAATAATTTGGTCTAATGGTAACATTGATATATACTTAAGACATGTAAACAACCCAAGTTCGAATCTTTAGAGACTTTTTTAAAATTTCGGAATTAAAAGTCAACATACGAATTTTGTTCGGTCAAATGTTGCTTAGGTGGACTGCTTAGGTGGAATAAGAGCATGATTACTCATCAATCCAGCGCTTATTCATCAATCCTGCATTTGATGACGTCATACGCATCCTGTTATATATATATATATATATGTAGATATATATATATGGGGAAATCATACCTACATTAAAAATATAGCCAATTGGCTACATTTCCTTTGAAAAAAGTTTTAAAAATGTACAGTTCAGTCCCTGCGGTAAGTCCCTGATACATGTTTTCCCCCTGTCCCTACCCTTTTTTTCAAAGGAAATGTAGCCAATTGGCTACATTGTAATGTAGCTATGCTTTCCTCATATATATATATATATATATATATATATATATATATATATATATATATATATATATTATGGGTATGTTTGTCATACAAGATTGTTGAGAGATTATGTTTATTTTTTTAAAAAACAAGCTACTTCAAAAATAATCTTTGTTTGACAGATATAACTTATAAGAGATTATGAAAAAAAAAAAAAAAAAAAAAAAAAAAAAAAAAAAAAAAAAAACTTTAATAATATCTTAAAACCAAAGGCTAATTCATGTAGCTTATAAAAATAATATCTTTTTATAATCTTCATTTCCAGCATCATCTGCAGTTCCAGCAACAGTTATTACGAGAAAAAAAAATATGGGTTAAGCTTCATAATATACATACAAACACCATCAAAAACCCTTTCTTAATATAAATAAAACATTTTTAAGCTTGAAAATATTTTTTTATACAAAAACTATATAACTAAATGAAAATTATGTAATTCGGGTTGATCTGAAAACCAAACCGAATTCTAATTCGGTTTTCAATTCAGTTGGGTTTTCGATTTTACCCAGAAATTTTTTTAACGAACTGACGAACACCTTACTTATATGTAGACTTATGGGCTTATTTTATTTCGGCTTATATTTCATAAGCCCTACTTATCCTCTTACATCTTTTAACTACTTATCCTCTTACTCACGTAAAAAATCTATCATGTGTATTTTGCTCATTATCTCATTTCATCTAAACTGTCTTTTTTTTCACATGTAAATAAAAAATCAGTAGGAATATAAAAAAGAAATAAATATTTATATTGTATTGTATATTTTTTTTTTCACATCTAAACTGTCTTTTTTTTCACATGTAAATAAGGGAAGATGAATTGATGACTTAATGATATAACTCCGTATTGAAAGCCGCGAGTCATGACATGATGTGAAATTTCAGAAGAGTAAGTGAACGATAAAGGAGACTGTACGTTATGCATCATGATTAAACAATTACTTCGTGTTATTTATGATTTTATCTTGTATATGATCCGGCATAGAACTTTATTGCATTGAACGTTTTTAATGGAATTATTAACTACTTTGATGTCAACCTATCACTAATTTTTTTTTTTTTTTTTTTTTTTTTTTTTTTTTTTTTTAATTACTACGTTTTCACACACTATAACACTTATCTAACAATGTCTTTAACAAAACTTTTGATTGGTTTACACTCACATATCACTAGGCTAAAAACCTTAAGTAAAGATACGTTAATTCTGATTGCCGATGGTAACTGAGGTACCGATTGTCTTATACAAAAGTTTATGTAATTACTAAACATATAAAATAATGCATTTTTCTAATGATATGGCTCTATAAAGTTATATATCGTTAATCTCTACATTATATATAACATGAGGCATTACACGTAGATAATGCCACATAAATGCCACCTCAATGCCACATAATCATAAACTATGCCACTTGGCATTTCTTTGGGACATAAAATCGGTTTGTGTCCACGTAGCATTTTTAATTCGTTTATGTTCTTTTTTCTAAAAAAAACTGAGATTCGAACTCAAGACCATGCATGTATCATATGGTATCTTAACCACTCAATCACCACATTTTTTTGTGAGATTCTGTAACTCTAATTCTATATAGTATAACAAGTTGTTATCTCTTTAAAACACTAAACACCCACAATTTTGCACTAACAATCCGGAATCAATTAAAACTTATCATAAATCACACCGTCAGAATTGCCCTTTTCCTCGCCCTCTCTAAAAAACCCTCATGTGCTTCTTTTTCATTCAATCCCTCCCAAATTCCTAAAACCCTAATTTTCCTGTTTCGAATGTTAGTAAAGTGTTGAATTATAAATGCTTATGTGTAGTTTGGTTGCAAGTTAACCTCTGTTATGTTAATATATATTCACTATATTCACTATAAGGCTCACAAGAAATTCTCGAATAAAGCATGGTTTGCCTAATTATGAGAAATTATGTCCTATGAACAATCTTACAAGTAAAGGAGGCGGTGAAATAAGTAGGAGCTGGAAGAACTCAGAAAAAGAGGAGTACAGTTATACTTTGACACTAAAAGACCAGTAACCAGGTACCATCCCTTTATTTATTAAGCACCTCATTTTATAGATCTTCTACTTGAGTGATTATGTGACGGAGTTTGAGTAAGCTACTTTATCCACTATTACATCTAGGCAAAATGGGCGGGGTTGGGAAATGCATCAAAATGAAATGGTTTAAAGGGTACTCATCTAATTCACCCACCATGAGTACCTTTTGAATATGATCTAGACTAGGTGTTGTCAGCCAAAGCACATTAATAAGCCAAATCCCCAGTATTTTGAAAATTTAGCTATGAAAATAAACGTAAAGGTAGGGGGAACCAATGCAATCTTGGCCAGGCTGATACCAATTATAGATGAACGTCCAACAATTACTTTTGGTGCAGATGTCACTCATCCTCAGCCAGGGGATGACTCAAGCTCTTCAATAGCCGCGGTAATTTTTTGTTCCTACTATATCATATACCTAATCAATATTTTAAATAATCATCATCTCACTAACATCCAACTTCATATATCGGTTTCTAGGTGGTAGTTTCAGTGGATCGGCATGCTACAAAATATCGAGCATTGATGTCTGCATAGCCTCACAGACAGGAAATTATAGAAGATCTCTACTCAATGATTAGGTATACAAGCTAACATAGTATATCTTATTCTATGAGATTAGAAGTTGTTTTTATCTTCTTATTGCTTGAAACCACGTATGCTATTTGAGATTGATTATCCAAACTGCTTATCTTCTTTAATCAAAAAGCAATAACCAGATACATCATATCAGTTAGTAACCCAAACACACCCTTATTTTATTTATTTATCTCTAACTATCTACGTGTTAGGAGGGAATTCCTTTGTAGTACATCTAAGGCTCTGAAGATGGATGCAAGTTTTGACTCAACTAATGAGAGAGAATGCAGTGTATTCTTTAAAAATAGTTAAAAGATCAAGGGTCCAAATATGATCCAAACACTCATTTAAAAGGATATTAAAAAAAGAAAAAAAAAAAAAAAAAAAAAAAAAAAAAAAAAAAAAAAAAAAAGAAACCATTTTTGGAACAACCCGGCCTTAACTTTTTATAACGTGATGCCTTCATTGAGGTATGCTACTTTCCTGATCTTGAGAACACAAGACACTCGAACTCGCCTTAGGCTTACGTTCATTACATCTTAAAAAAAGTTTATTGCCCATTGTTAAATTGTAATTCTAATTCTACTTCATAGCAGATACACTTAGTTGTCATAAATATAATAACATATCAAATAAAACAATCCAGCAAGCTCCTTTCCAAAACTGCAAAAATCAGGAACCGTATCAGCTTATATAAAGAAGTGTATATGCAAAAAACAAAAATGTCTAATTGTACTCCCATCTGTGTTAAAAGAAGACAACAAATAACGGCAACAAATATTTGTCTATAAAGATGTGGCTTCAGTAGTTTATATATATATTATATATTATATATAAAGAAACACCATAGATTGTAGTTGCTCCAAGCTATAGCGAAAAGGGTCTTGAGATCCTTCGTGGAAAGTCAAAGACTTTAAGAATTCTTGAAGCAAAGAAAAACAACATAGGGAAACTCTCACTTAGACAAGTAGGTGGAGGTTGGTTAGCTCAAGATTCGGATGATATTTGTAATGTCATGTATAAACATATTCTAACTGGGTGTGGCAATGTCGATCTATGTACTTAGGAGTGGGTCGATTCATACTAAGTTGGTTAAGTAATTATGATAAAAAGATGGTCGGCCTTTGCGTAGGTGATCCGTATATTCTTTATTACAACATAGA
Source organism: Artemisia tridentata subsp. tridentata (assembly GCA_021014915.2). Classification (NCBI taxonomy): domain Eukaryota; kingdom Viridiplantae; phylum Streptophyta; class Magnoliopsida; order Asterales; family Asteraceae; genus Artemisia; species Artemisia tridentata. The sequence continues at coordinate 304,236,879 of CP139505.1, read as the reverse complement.
TTATTAATAAAAAATATTTTATTACCCGACAAAGTGTTCTTGGGTTAATCCCACCCGCACTAAATGACCCCTGACCTCAAATCTGCAATTTTCAGGTACTCGAGCTTGATTTTTTTGTTCTTATTAAGGGTAGAGACAGCCATGGGGAGCGTTTCTGCTATACGGACCTCCAGGATCGAGAAAATCCTAATTGGCTAAAGATGTGACTATGAAAGCAGGTGCAAGTGTGCAACCTTTTTCAGGTAACATTACATGGTCATATCTATATTAACACCTTTCTAAAATGTTGTTTTCCTAAGAATGCTTCAACCGTTTTATATGTGTAGCTTTGTATATAGGTTTTTAGAAAACTTATACCTTTGGTCACTTTTTAGGATATAATATTACTCAAGCATTCATTTTTATAACTTTGAGTTTGAGTATGGCCTATATGACTTCAGGAGGTGTGTTCAGGGGGCGGGTTCCGGGGGTGTATTCGGTGGGTTGGTTCGGGAGGTATGTAAAGGTGGTGTGTTCAGGGGTGGGTCCAGGGCGTGGATTTAGTGGGTTGGTTCAGTTGATATGACAAATACTCAAGACAAAAGCTGTTGATGCTTGCTTTGCTGATACTTTATTAGGAGCTGTTTGAATAGCCTATTTCTACAGCTCCGAAGCGAGGGCAAGTGTTGGACTACTAAGGTGAGCATTTTCACTTTACTAATTTTGGCCAGTTTAAATACGCACAGATACACACAGATAGATTCAGATACGTTGATGTAAAAACTTTTAACGCATTAGTAATTTATATAAATTTTGGACATAATTAAGTATTTGCGGGTCAAATGTGACTGTGGCACACTTCAAAATGCTGTATTAACCCCTGTTCTTCATCTCCATCAGGTAAATGATAAACAATGAATCAATGTGTATAGTGTACGCTGGTTTTTGGATGAACTAATCTTTATCATTACATTGTAACAAGTCAGTTGGCATTATATTTTGTTTATATATAATTGTTATTTGGATTCAACAGGCAAAAGAAGCAACTAAGGCACAAAAAATGTTTAGTGAACAGCTATAATTGAAAAAGAGGAATTTGAACTCAAAATAGAGCATGCATTTATAAAATTTAGAATGTTTTGACATTGACACTATCTCGATTACAACAGAAAATTTATCTTCTGAAAAACCTTTTTCTTATCTGTAGATTATGTCTATTGCTCAAAGAGTGTATCATACCATACAGTGGGATGTTGAGTGTCAGAATCTTCTTTAAAGGTATGTCTAGGAGAGTCTAAGATTCGAGAGAATGAAGGGACATATCTTTGTGAGATCAAACCAGGTAAAACGGTTTTCGACCAATTATAGAAGGAAGTATGATACTGCACTCATTTTAGCTGAGGAAATAGTAATGTTAAATAATTTTGAAATTGACATTGGTTTAGTATCTGTTATAAGACTTGACTTCCTCAAAAGGAATGACTCCGCTCGGATTGGGGCGGCTTTGCCAAGCGAGATTCATAAACGGTCTGCCCTATAATTTGTTCCCTTTAATTTTCAGTTAAGAATGATTCTATTTGTTATGTTAAATCTAACATGCATGTAAAAATTTATACCATATTATTTTGTCAGGTTAAAGCACTATGTAATGACTTGCATGTTTTAAGAAAACAAGACTTTAAGCATCTGTTGAAGTAAGAATCACATTGCCTTAACTTAATCATAATTTTTCTATCGATTTAGTTGTTTCTTAATTTCGTTTAATTGACATATTTAGTTGTCGTATCCATACGAGAAAGGCATTCTCCCTGGAAAAGGAAATTCGTATACCTAAAGATGTAGAACCTGAGAGCAAAGCTGATGAGGATGAGGATGGCCATAGACTTTAACAAATGTAACTCAAGCGTATTTGTGATCAAAGGTATGATTGTTAATAGTATAGCTACACAATTCTTACATTACTCTCTTATAATTTATTTGCTATTATTATAGAAAATAATCATAATAATCTGTACAAGCATGAAATTCATCCCTTATTTCATTTAAAGATATGAACTTGATAGATTTAACTGTATCAAAATAGTCTTACACTTTGCGTATGAATATATCAAAAAGAGCGTAAACCTCACTAGAATCCTAAGTTAGATATATGATTATTACCAGTTTCATTTTATAAGTAGCTATGGTTGTAAACTTACCATTTTGTTTAAAGCATTAGTGGATTGGCTTACGGAGAGTTATACAAAAAAAATAGTATTAATGTAGTCTTTCATTGCAGGCTTATAATTATGAGAAGATATCCCACTAGATGAGCCAAACAGCATGAATGTCCTAAAAGTAATTTGCTGCAACAAAGATGGTAAGAAGTAAGAAAAGCAGATGCATCCGAGTAAAATATACGTAGAACACTTTCAATCTCAACAATATATATAAGGCGTGTGAACGTTTGCATAACAAAATAACCAAACAATTCTCAGGTCAATAACATGGATAGAACTTCTAGATTCTTTTTAACGAGATATTCCAAGGTTTGATACCAAAAGAACTTGGTATTTCAACAGGTGTCGTACCTGCGGACGCAAGATATTTAAACAATTCCCACATATGCAGTGCCAGGAATCAGGTTCACAAACCACGCCAAACTGCAGGTTCAGTAAAAAATACTACAACCATAATAAAGATACTGACTACTGCCAATCCTCTAAAAATTTGCTATACTTACTTACCTTTGGTCTGTTTCCTTTTTCAGTTACTGTTTTAAAGCAGTCATTTAAGACGGCACTGGTTTAAATAACAGTCACATGTTTCAGTCACGACACACACTGACGCAGGGAGCACGCTGGCAACATTGACGACCACTGATGTCTCCCCAATAAAGAGTCTGAAACATGAAATACCTGAAAGATCGACACCAGCAACAACAGAGGACACTGACTGGATGCAACTCTCGGCTGTGAAAATTGAAGCAACAAAAAGTTCGACCCGTAAAGAACTCTTTAATGATGAAAAGGAGACTGTCGCGACGCCGAGTGTCAAAAGAGCGAAGCACCACGACTAGCAACAATGATGTAAGTTTCGTAATATGCTATATGTGTATATAACAACTTTAGTATCAACTAATCGACTGTACAAGACAATATCGTGTTGTGGTGTAACAGGTTAGTGATGATGTATGAAACTACCTACGTATGCAGTAATAGTATGTCTTTCGCTTTTGTTAAACACAAACTGACTCCAAAGAACTATCTAAAGATGATAAAAAAGATACACCAACACCAATTTTTAAAGGAATGAAGCATTGAGATCAGCAGCAGACAACAACAGCCGCGCCTTTGTTACAAACACCGAAACACATATCATAATTTTCTATATTATAATGTAAATTGTGGAAATTGTACTCGCTAAATTGCACGTTTAGTCTATATTGGTATTGTGTCATTCAAATTGAATTCTCTACAATAACACATAACTAGAGTACATCATGCATAAAAAAGATAGATTCAAAGTTTAATCTGTTTGTGTGATAATGGGTATGTGGACAGTAATTATGTTTTCGGTTATATGAATCTCTTTGGTGACATTTTTTTCCATGTGCTTTCAGATATGAGCATAGAAACTGTTGGAAAGTAATGACATAGTACTAAGACCGCACGCGATGGTGGCTACGGATGGGATTCGGCAGTTCAAGACCATAATGGGTGCGGAAGCTGGATATCAACAAAACCATGGGTCCATATAAGTTATTTGGTAAGCTTACATACAATAGTTAAAACAAAAAAGTAGCTGGATGACTTTTTTAAACTTTAAAAGCTATATTTCAATTATTACAGGCGGCACAACATGTAACACCCCCAATTTCGTGATACGCAGCGGAATTCAAATTGGGTGTTACTTCATGGCACAACAGTTGAATAGTAGAAAACGATCACTAATTCAGTCATTTTAAAAGATTTATCATTCGAATATCAGAGTTTACAAAATGAGGTCCCAGTGGTTTCAAAGTTTATTAAATAAGTTTTCGAATGATAGTAAAATTTATAGCCTTCATAAGTATCCGTGCTCCTCTGTGCCATCCCTGCTCATTTTGGACCTGAGATAAATACATGCTAAAAGCGTCAACACAAAGGTTGGTGAGTTCATAGAGTTTGTAAGTAAAAACTGTTGATTTCCAAAATCAAAGAGTTTGTGAGTCCATAGCAGTTGTAGATAAACAGTTGATTATCGAAGTCAAAGGGTGAGTAATACCATAGTATTTATAGTTAAACCAGTTGATTGTCAAAAATCAAAGTGTGAGTGAATCCATAGAGTTTGCATAAAATCAGTTGATTATCAATAGTTCCAAGTTTAGGTAATAATTGTAATAAATGCAGTTATTAATAAAATAAGCGATGGGTTACGATATTATACTCCCATAGTTGGTTTGTTATAAAGTAAGTGGTGGGTTAAGTTTTTATACACCCATAGTTGGTTTGGTTGCCCTAAATGGGTCAACACAAAATAGTTATTGTTTACCAAGTAGTGATTTTCTGCTATATAGTAAATTCAAGTTCAAGTTTGATAAAATAATGGCAATACTGTATCATGACTATAGTATCGTTATATTGTCATAAGCCTCATGACACTCAACGTTTAACTGACATAAAAAATGATGTAAAGTATATAGGCCCTCGGGATAGGTATTTGCCAATAACCTATAAGTTTGTTTAAATAAAGTGCGCTTGGGTGGCTCATCCTAGCAGACCCAAACGGGGATTGTCAGTCCCAAATAGATCTATTCACAATTATTTACGTTCACTCGCAAGTGATTAAGGTTCATGATATGAGGGACTTCGAACATGGCAATAAAGGTAAACTTAGGCAATAATGAATCAGGTATAGCATACAGTTGAAAATCACTTGTGATCATGGTTATAATAGGTACCTCTCCATGAGATATAAAAGCGTATAAAAGTGTATTCATAAGTTCAAAAGTTTATAGTGTCCTTGTAAGTAAAAGTAAGTGTTACGTTTCAATAACAAGTAGAGTGATTTATCAACTGAGTATAAAGTTAAAGGTAAACTAGTAAAGTTTATATGAAATACAAGCATGTATTTCCACCATCAGTAATTCAAAATAGGTAAAGGAGTGGTCTATGGAACTCACAGTAACATGTATATAGATAAGAGTACTTGTAAAAGTATAAAGCATGGATCTTCCCCAAAAGCATTTATAAAACAATTATAACGAGTAGAAGTGGGGCCATGATTTACGGTAGTATGTAAAAGTGCTTGTTAAAGTAAAAGCAAGTAGTTTAAGCATGTATCTCCCCCAAAGAGTTGATAAAACAGTTAAATGAGAAAAGAGGGGCTATGAAACTCACCTTGAGTTGTCAACGATTGAGTTGAGTTGTTGGTTGGATAGAGAATTCAGAACGGTTTCACACACAACCTGGATAATAATAACGTTTGAGTATTCGACTTAGCATGAATAACGAATGTGATATGAGGAATCGTATGACGATTTGATCGGTGATGTGAGTGTGAATGGTTTAAGAGGTTTGGAGTTCAAGAATAATATTCTAACAATATTATTCAGAAGTCATGAGGATTGTTGTTTCGAAATGGGTGGAACGAAATGTTGGTTCAAAATCGTTAAGATCGTTATATAACGTATACTTAATTATTCGTGTTCGGGTTTGGAATATTACAAAATATGAGGGTAACTGGTGAAAATTCATTTCTTTGATTTAGAATATGTTATTGTATTGATCAGCCCCTGATGTTTCATAAAAATTACATTTTAAACCTTAACGGTATAGGTTTGCACCGTTAGTACCTTGTTAACCAAAACTTACATTTTTGGTCCATATTTAACCCAAATGACAAGCTGAGTTTATACTTTAATATAAAATCATTTTTCACCCTAAATATTCTGTTTTGACAGGTTCAAACTCTAGTTTTAACAAGTTGGCAAAAACAGCCCCTCTAAGTGAAAAGGTTTACATTTTTAGTCCAAAACGCATAAAAACTTGTGGAAAAATTCTACAAAAATTTCCGAAGCTTATTTAGGCTTATTAAAGCTTAATTTAGCAGCTAGTTTGACCAGAATAATTTATTTTGTTATATTGGGCCTTAAAACGAAATAAAACAAGGCCCGTTAAGAAATTTGGAGGCGAGGGCATGAAAACACTTTTGGGCCTGGACTTGGGCTATTTTTGTGATTCTAAGAATATTTCATATGGGTCCAGTGGGCTGATAAAACGCCAGTTCTTATTGGGCTTTTGTTTAGCCCATTTATGGAAATAGTTTAATTTTCTGAATTTGAAGTTTTTAGAAAACTAGTGATGGCGGTTTAAAAGGGTGATTTTTAAGTGACGGCTTCAAATCATTTCGAGATGCTTAAAACACGAAAAGTGTAGTATCTTAGGTCGTCTTTGAGATGGTGTAAAAATAACGAGTGGTCACGTTTACCAATTTGAAAATATCACGTGAGTTTGTAGCCTAGTTTCCACGATTTGAAACTGAAAATATTAAAATTATTCCAAGTGTTTAAGTCTGGTTACGTGGCTTAGGTTTTGAACGTTTTTGATGGCTTTCTAGTGCTTTTCACGAAAAGTTCAAAATATAAAAATTAAAGTTGGCTATATAGAGGTTCGAACTGAAGAAAAATATATGTGGGTTATTCTTGTTATTTCGAAGATATAAGGCCATTTATATGGCGAGTTGGGCTGTTTCCTAGTGTCAAAAAGACTTAGAAAAATAACTAAGTATTTTATAAAATTCGAATGTGGCCAAGATGACTTGGAAACGTGTGATTTTTATGGTTGACACATTTATATAAGATTCGAATGGTTGTTGTTCTCGATAGTTAGCATGACAAACACTTAGAGTGTCGAATAAAACATACGTGTTGTAAATTAAATTAACGAAATATTCGTCTAAAGTAAAATGGGTTTGCGATAGAAAATGAAATTATAAAAATATATAACATGAGAAGAGTTTAAAGTGTGTTCACTTCACCTCAAAAGGTGGGGCGTATCACGATATCGAGACTGAGCTAGGCCAAAGAAAATGTGGGGCTCGATTCTTTATCCTCCAAAGATATAGGAATGAGTTTGATATGGCCCTTGGCTTGATTCGAATGCCTCGAAAATTAGGCTAAGCTATACGAGCTCATCAGTTGGAAATACTTAGAATTATTTTTGAGTTGTATATGTTTGTGGTTGGTTGAATGCCGAGAGTTTTGAAGGTATTTTAAGAGTGAACATTGAGTATTATATTGAGTATAATGATGAGGCATGATGAGGGTGTAAGAGATGACATTGAATGGTCACAGTGGAGTGTGTAAGTGAACCAAATGATGGTTTCTTGTGATGCTCTTGGCAGCCGGTAGACACCAAGCAAAAGGAGACAAATTGGTTTTTTTTTAGAGGATTTTAGGTGGTTCGTGGGTATGTTCCAAGGGTCAAGGTGATATAGAAAATGTTTCCAAGTTTGTTTGTGGCTCGTTAGAGTCCTCAAGGGGTCAAGCAACTTAGCAACGTGACCAAAACCATGTGTGGCTCATATGGTGTGGTTTTAGAGTCGAACTTTGATGAAATTTGGGCTAGTAACTGAGCGAATAAATCCAAGTGGTTTGTACCACTCGATTCTCAACTGGAAGGATTATCGAGTTGGGCAAAGATATGCTGGAGTCTTTAAACTAGATCGTGAGATAATTAGTCAAAGTAAATCGGGTATAGAATGTTTTTAAAATAAGTTTTTATAAATAAAATTTAGTTTTGAGTTTTTGATCGATCTAAGGTACGTGGGTCGAGCTTTGGTAGATTTTAAGTAGGTAAATGTTCGAGTTAGGATGTGATGTTTGTTTCACTCGATTCTCGGCTGGGATGAGAATTGAGTCGTGCAAAATAATAACGTGGTTGTTAAGTCGAATCGAGAGAAACTGTGTCAAAGTAAACGTGCCTTGAACATGTAATTCGAAAAAAATGAATATAGATTATGGGCTTTTGTTTTGGGTTTGGGTTTGTGTTTGGGCTCGTCTGGTGGTCTAGGCCCAATGAAGAAAAGAAAAGAAATAATAAGGGTCCGTTTGGTGTGTATTGGGTATTGGGTCGAGGTCTAATGTCATTTGTGAGTGATTAGGGTGATTTTCGTAAGTTCGGAAAATCATTTGAACGAGTTTGGTTATATGACGAAACGTACAACGTTAAATGTTAAACGTTTTAATTCGCGATTACTAGACTATCAAGGTTCGCACAAATGAGGGTGACATAAAGAATGTGCGAACGTGTTACGACATTTAGATTAACATAGTTGAAAAAAAGGAAAAAAATTTAGCCCGTAAAATGGTTAATTAAATCGTGACGATAGATTACTCTCGTTAATCATTTATAATTAGGTGGGAAATTTTACGGGATATTACAGTACCTACTCGTTAAACTGAATCCCGTCCCGGGATTCCAGGCTAAGGTAGTTGTCAGGGTTGTTTTGCAATAAGTGGAAGTCATTGGGATGAAGATTCCCGCATGATAAGTTGTTATGAAGTCGTATGCTGTGCAACCCTCTATACGAGGTGTTGGAAAGAGTGTACGCATTAACAAAGGATCTGAATCCATATTTATTTACTTAGGAGTCGAATTTATTGTGGTACATGTGAAAAATCACTATTCCCATAGTCAACTTGTCTTGAGAAAAATTTCATTTTTGAATGAAGATTGTTATTCTATCGCGTTTTGAAAATAAACATGGTTCATCAAAATCTATGGGGGTAACCTACCCGTCAAACAAAGAGTTTGTAAGTAATAGATTTTTAACAATGAGGGTTTCGGATGATAACGTGATGAATGTAAAGAAAGTTGTTGAACTTCAGCTTTTGTAAAGAAAAACTTGTTAAATAAAGTTTTAAGTGACAACACAGAATCGGTTCCAAGTTTTTTTTGTAGATGATGAATCAGTTTGCTTCTGAGTAAAAAGTATACACACAATTTTTTATTTATTTTTTATTTTTTTATTTTTTTTTATTTTTTTTGAAAGTAGTAGATAGTATTGTGGTATGAAATAAATCTTTGTTATGTTTCCATGTAACCCCCTTACGAATGTGGAATAAAACTTGTTTGCTTTATATATAAAATCGTGTCTTACGTTAATAATTTGTTTGTATCTATCGTTTCAAAATATCCAAATTGTTAGATAGATATGGAAGCTAGGAGGGGAAATCAATATGCCATAAGATAAAATGTGTTGTAGCTCAAAAATCATTTTGTTCCTTGGGGTTGTTAACCGTTGCTGGGGACAAATGAGAATCACGAAAGTTGGGTTGTTTTGGTTGTAGTCGAGTCCACAAAGGATCCAACAACATGAAACAGGACTAAATAATTGGGTGGGGGTTCGTTTGAGTTTGTTGAGGTTGTTTGGAACTCGAATGGAACAAAGTACTTTGGCAATATATGATTTTTGGCTTAGTTGAGGCAATTTGTGAACATGACAGTCGGGCTGAGTTTTGATGATAACTTGGTCATCACATGATCGAGTAATTGGAAAAGACTTGTCACACATGATTCTTTGGTAAGTGCTTAATCGAAACGTGTAAAAATATTGATAGGTTGTTAAGTGAATTTTTACATAAAACGACCTAAAGTAAACGGGCATGAGCCGATTAGATTTGAAATAAATCTTAAGTCTTTGAGCTTAAATAGAGTTGGGCTCGAGTTTTTTTTTTTTTTTTTTTTTTTTTTTTTTTTTTTTTTTTTTTTTTTAATGATAAAGGCCCAATGATAAACAAGGGTGCGTTGGGTTGCTGTTAGCAATGGGCCGAGAATCAATGTTTCAAGGGTGTGTTTAGTTTGGCTTTCGTGAGTCCGAAATGTTTAACCACACGCGTTTTATTATTTCACGATACATAAAGTTATAGGTGGTACTTGGTTTATATTGTTTGCGATTGTTAGACTATCAAGGTTTGTACAAATGAGGGTGACATTAAGAATGTGGGAACACGTTACGACATTTTGATTAGTAACCATGTTTTGGAAATAAATGCGCCCATTGTTTCATTTACAGTGTTTGGAATGTAATTGAGATTACTGTAGGATTTACAGTACATGAGGTTGAAATATAGGGACCACTGTATCACTTACAGTGTCCAAGAAAAGTAGAGGCCACTGTATTTACTTACAGTGTCTGCTAAGGAAAATAGAGACCACTAGAGTTTTGTGATAAATTCAAAGTGGTAAGACTTAAGGTTACGAAATAATTTTGAGACCATTGTAATCACATACAATGTCTGGGAGTTTAGAGGGAGCATCATGAAATTCACAACGTTAGAGGAATAAGTAGGACCATTGTGTAGTTCATAATGTCTTAATAGTGGATGGAACCATTGTGATCTCATGTGAAATTTACTATTTCCACAGTTAACACAACTTGGAAAAATTTCTTTTGGAATGACTATTGTTATTCCTTTATGGTTTGAAATTTCACATGGTTTCCAATTACCAGGATCTGTGCGGGTAACCTACCCGTTAAACAAAAGAGTTTTGTTGATAACAGATTCTTACATAGAGATATTCAGATGAGGATTCGGTGTATGTAGAGAAAGTTGCTGAATCCCAGCTTTAGGGGATGAGAAATCTTGTTTGTCCTTGTGGGAGGAATAGTAAACACAAGTGGTTAGAATAGTAGTCTATCGGCTGAATAGTAGTCTATCGGCTATTCTTTCCATAAATACTCTGATTTCACTCCTCATCACCCACATTTCTCTTATCCAAAATTTTCAAAATGTCTTACACCTACACCATTCTTGTAATTATGTACGCTGCTGCAGCCATCTTCTTGGCTTACGTCCTAGATGAAGATCTGGAGTCCCTGGCCGAGGTCATAGCACTTCTCATAGCACTCGTGGCTTTGGCCGTCAGCGCAGATGATATATGGGGGTAAGTGATAGTATTTCGATAGGAGTGTTGCTTTGAACCCGTATAATAACACCATGTATTAAGGTTTTATTGCGTTAATACTTGTGTATTCTTGTCGTATAGGATATTCAAGGTGTTGCACCCAGTCGTGGTTCTTGCTCTTGCTGGTGTAGTGGTGTTTTTCATTGGCATAGCGGGTCAACCGATTGGTGATGTTATGCCTTTCTTAGTGATATTCGTAATGTTAGCATTACCAATGCTAATCATATCATTATGTATCAATATTTATGGTTTCTAATGAGAGTTATGCTGTGTGTTTGATGAATTTTCGTGATTATCGGTTTCATACTCGTGTCATTACAGATACAAATAAGCCCACTTATTTATAATTCGTTATTTACATAGAGAGGCGTCCCAAACAATGTAAATAAGGAAATATAAACTTATGGTTCGGCGCTTTACAATTTCTTTATTTAAATAAAAGGCATCCCAATCATTCAAATAAAGACATTGTAAACCATCCTACTTAATAATTTCTGATTTAACACTCATACTAATCCACAAAATAATCCAGGCGCGGATTTTCTGGGAATACGGGAAAAGTATTTCACACGCATCTATAAAGATATGAGTAAGATAATTAAGAATGGTTGGTATGGTACTCGAAATAGTTGATGAGTATATATATCAATATATTAGAGTGTTGGTGTAGCAAAACTATCTAGAAGTCACATAAGCGTCTGGCGGATGGAAAGCACGGAGAGCGAAAGGCTATAAAATGTTTTGTTTGTAAAAGTAGTTATAGTTCGGACCTCTTTTAGACCCGTTTCTCTATAACTGTAGCTCTGATACCAATCTGTAACACCCCCAATTTCGTGATACGCAGCGGAATTCAAATTGGGTGTTACTTCATGGCACAACAGTTGAATAGTAGAAAACGATCACCAATTCAGTCGTTTTAAAAGATTTATCATTCGAATATCAGAGTTTACAAAATGAGGTCCCAGTGGTTTCAAAGTTTATTAAATAAGTTTTCGAATGATAGTAAAATTTATAGCCTTCATAATTATCCGTGCACCTCCATGCCATCCCTGCTCATTTTGGACCTGAGATAAATACATGCTAAAAGCGTCAACACAAAGGTTGGTGAGTTCATAGAGTTTGTAAGTAAAAACTGTTGATTTCCAAAATAAAATAGTTTGTGAGTCCATAGCAGTTGTAGATAAACAGTTGATTATCGAAGTCAAAGGGTGAGTAATACCATAGTATTTATAGTTAAACCAGTTGATTGTCAAAAATCAAAGTGTGAGTGAATCCATAGAGTTTGCATAAAATCGGTTGATTATCAATAGTTCCAAGTTTAGGTAATAATTGTAGTAAATGCAGTTATTAATAAAATAAGCGATGGGTTACGATATTATACTCCCATAGTTGGTTTGTTATAAAGTAAGTGGTGGGTTAAGTTGTTATACACCCATAGTTGGTTTGGTTGCCCTAAATGGGTCAACACAAAATAGTTATTGTTTACCAAGTAGTGATTTTCTGCTATATAGTAAATACAAGTTCAAGTTTGATAAAATAATGGCAATACTGTATCATGACTACAATATCGTTCTATTGTCCTAAGCCTCATGACACTCAACGTTTAACAGGCATCAAAAATGATGTAAAGTATATAGGCCCTCGGGATAGGTATTTGCCAATAACTTATAATTTTGTTTAAATAAAGTGCGCTTGGGTGGCTCATCCTAGCAGACCCAAACGGGGATTGTCAGTCCCAAATAGATCTATTCACAATTATTTACGTTCACGCGCAAGTGATTAAGGTTCATGATATGAGGGACTTCGAACATGGCAATAAAGGTAAACTTAGACAATAGTGAATCAGGTATAGCATACAGTTGAAAATCACTTGTGATCATGGTTATAATAGGTACCTCTCCATGAGATATAAAAGCGTATAAAAGTGTATTCATAAGTTCAAAAGTTTATAGTGTCCTTGTAAGTAAAAGTAAGTGTTACGTTTCAATAACAAGTAGAGTGATTTATCAACTGAGTATATTGTTAAAGGTAAACTAGTAAAGTTTATATGAAATACAATCATGTATTTCCACCATCAGTAATTCAAAATAGGTAAAGGAGTGGTCTATGGAACTCACAGTAACATGTATATAGATAAGAGTACTTGTAAAAGTATAAAGCATGGATCTTCCCCAAAAGCATTTATAAAACAATTATAACGAGTAGAAGTGGGGCCATGATTTACGGTAGTATGTAAAAGTGCTTGTTAAAGTAAAAGCAAGTAGTTTAAGCATGTATCTCCCCCAAAGAGTTGATAAAACAGTTAAATGAGAAAAGAGGGGCTATGAAACTCACCTTGAGTTGTCAACGATTGAGTTGAGTTGTTGGTTGGATAGAGAATTCAGAACGGTTTCACACACAACCTGGATAATAATAACGTTTGAGTATTCGACTTAGCATGAATAACGAATGTGATATGAGGAATCGTATGACGATTTGATCGGTGATGTGAGTGTGAATGGTTTAAGAGGTTTGGAGTTCAAGAATAATATTCTAACAATATTATTCAGAAGTCATGAGGATTGTTGTTTCGAAATGGGTGGAACGAAATGTTGGTTCAAAATCGTTAAGATCGTTATATAACGTATACTTAATTATTCGTGTTCGGGTTTGGAATATTACAAAATATGAGGGTAACTGGTGAAAATTCATTTCTTTGATTTAGAATATGTTATTGTATTGATCAGCCCCTGATGTTTCGTAAAAATTACATTTTAAACCTTAACGGTATAGGTTTGCACCGTTAGTACCTTGTTAACCAAAAGTTACATTTTTGGTCCATATTTAACCCAAATGACAAGCTGTGTTTATACTTTTATATAAAATCATTTTTCACCCTAAATATTCTGTTTTGACAGGTTCAAACCCTAGTTTTAACAAGTTGGCAAAAACAATCCCTCTAAGTGAAAAGGTTTACATTTTTAGTCCAAAACGCATAAAAACTTGTGGAAAAATTCTACAAAAATTTCCGAAGCTTATTTAGGCTTATTAAAGCTTAATTTAACTGCTAGTTTGACCAGAATAATTTATTTTGTTATATTGGGCCTTAAAATGAAATAAAACAAGGCCCGTTAAGAAATTTGGAGGCGAGGGCATGAAAACACTTTTGGGCCTGGACTTGGGCTATTTTTGTGATTCTAAGAATATTTCATATGGGTCCAGTGGGCTGATAAAACGCCAGTTCTTATTGGGCTTTTTTTTAGCCTATTTATGGAAAAAGTTTAATTTTCTGAATTTGAAGTTTTTAGAAAACTAGCGATGGCGGTTTAAAAGGGTGATTTTTAAGTGACGGCTTCAAATCATTTCGAGATGCTTAAAACACGAAAAGTGTAGTATCTTAGGTCGTCTTTGAGATGGTGTAAAATAACGAGTGGTCACGTTTACCAATTTGAAAATATCACGTGAGTTTGTAGCTTAGTTTCCACAATTTGAAACTGAAAACATTAAAATTATTCCAAGTGTTTAAGTCTGGTTACGTGGCTTAGGTTTTGAACGTTTTTGATGGCTTTCTAGTGCTTTTCACGAAAAGTTCAAAATATAAAAATTAAAGTTGGCTATATAGAGGTTCGAACTGAAGAAAAATATATGTGGGTTATTCTTGTTATTTCGAAGATATAAGGCCATTTATATGGCGAGTTGGGCTGTTTCCTAGTGTCAAAAAGACTTAGAAAAATAACTAAGTATTTTATAAAATTCGAATGTGGCCAAGATGACTTGGAAACGTGTGATTTTTATGGTTGACACATTTATATAAGATTCAATGGTTGTTGTTCTCGATAGTTAGCATGACAAACACTTAGAGTGTCGAATAAAACATACGTGTTGTAAATTAAATTAACGAAATATTCGTCTAAAGTAAAATGGGTTTGCGATAGAAAATGAAATTATAAAAATATATAACATGAGAAGAGTTTAAAGTGTGTTCACTTCACCTCAAAAGGTGGGGCGTATCACGATATCGAGACTGAGCTAGGCCAAAGAAAATGTGGGGCTCGATTCTTTATCCTCCAAAGATATAGGAATGAGTTTGATATGACCCTTGGCTTGATTCGAATGCCTCGAAAATTAGGCTAAGCTATACGAGCTCATCAGTTGGAAATACTTAGAATTATTTTTGAGTTGTATATGTTTGTGGGTGGTTGAATGCCGAGAGTTTTGAAGGTATTTTAAGAGTGAACATTGAGTTTTATATTGAGTATAATGATGAGGCATGATGAGGGTGTAAGAGATGACATTGAATGGTCACAGTGGAGTGTGTAAGTGAACCAAATGATGGTTGCTTGTGATGCTCTTGGCAGCCGGTAGACACCAAGCAAAAGGAGACAAATTGGTTTTTTTTTAGAGGATTTTAGGTGGTTCGTGGGTATGTTCCAAGGGTCAAGGTGATATAGAAAATGTTTCCAAGTTTGTTTGTGGCTCGTTAGAGTCCTCAAGGGGTCAAGCAACTTAGCAACGTGACCAAAACCATGTGTGGCTCATATGGTGTGGTTTTAGAGTCGAACTTTGATGAAATTTGGGCTGGTAACTGAGCGAATAAATCCAAGTGGTTTGTACCACTCGATTCTCAACTGGAAGGATTATCGAGTTGGGCAAAGATATGCTGGAGTCTTTAAACTAGATCGTGAGATAATTAGTCAAAGTAAATCGGGTATAGAATGTTTTTAAAATAAGTTTTTATAAATAAAATTTAGTTTTGAGTTTTTGATCGATCTAAGGTACATGGGTCGAGCTTTGGTAGATTTTAAGTAGGTAAATGTTCGAGTTAGGATGTGATGTTTGTTTCACTCGATTCTCGGCTGGGATGAGAATTGAGTCGTGCAAAATAATAACGTGGTTGTTAAGTCGAATTGAGAGAAACTGTGTCAAAGTAAACGTGCCTTGAACATGTAATTCGAAAAAAATGAATATAGGTTAGGGGCTTTTGTTTTGGGTTTGGGTTTGTGTTTGGGCTCGTCTGGTGGGCTAGGCCCAATGAAGAAAAGAAAAGAAATAATAAGGGTCCGTTTGGTGTGTGTATTGGGTATTGGGTCGAGGTCCAATGTCATTTGTGAGTGATTAGGGTGATTTTCGTAAGTTCGGAAAATCATTTGAACGAGTTTGGTTATATGACGAAACGTACAACGTTAAATGTTAAACGTTTTAATTCGCGATTACTAGACTATCAAGGTTCGCACAAATGAGGGTGACATAAAGAATGTGCGAACGTGTTACGACATTTAGATTAACATAGTTGAATAAAAGCAAAAAAATTTAGCCTGTAAAATGGTTAATTAAATCGTGATGATAGATTACTCTCATTAATCATTTATAATTAGGTGGGAAATTTTACGGGATATTACACAACATGAACTAATAACACTTGAAAAGGCTGTAAAAGCAATAAGCTGGAACATGGATTAATAACCATTTGAGCAAGTAAAGGTATGCAGAAACAAATATTACACATACTTAATATATTCGGTATAGTACGTTCTTCGAGTTTCAATTTCATTAGCCAAGCCTACCAAGATCCTGAGCTACATCTCTTCCTTTAACTCGGCTTTCTTTCTTTCAGTTACCATCACACCACATTTAGACATTACATCATGCAATGGATTACACTCAGTTAACTTAGTAATTTCAATAGGCAGAACGCATTCTTTGCAACCATGAGCAACTAAAGCTGATTCAACATTTGTAAAGTGGTTGTCATCAAGAAACTCATCAATTGGACACTCCTTGGAGACACAACTGATCAGAAGTATCCTATTTATATGCAAGGTATGATAGTCAAACCATCTCAATAGATATAAATATAAAATCATTATTCACATGTTAATGATATCTAAATTGCAAATTTACGGGTCTGACCCTTTACACGCTATGTACTGTTGTGATTGATTTGCATGAAAGAACGGGGTCAACTATTCCTCTTGGGCTAAGTGGTGCCACAAGGTAAATTGCAGTCTCATTACATGCTCAAGGATCTACATGTTTCCTCTTAGTCTAAGTGGTGCCACAAAGTAAAATTTTTAATAGGAAATTGACGAAGCCGAAGACGAGTATGGCTTGCAATACTAGGTTGAAGTATTATATTTTTTATTTTTTCTATAGAAAAATATACCAACGATATTCGTAAACCAGAAGAAACTTGACAATGATGGATTCAGTGACTAATGTAGGTCAGCGAAACTTGGAGATGGCAAGACGAAAATATATAAACATACGTAAAAAAGAATGACGGCTCATTCATCTATCCTACAACTTAGGTAACCCTAATCTTAAACATAAACATACGTTTATGTGGGTTTTTTTTGCAGGTTTTTGCATGTTAATGGTGAAAGCAAAGGCAGAATCTATGAAGAAGAAATTGCCATGGTTAAAATATGATATGAAGAGGGCTGAGTATCTCGAGGCTAAAGATCATGAGATAGAAAGCGAAGAAAAAATGGAGGAAGCAGCGAAGATCGCTCTCTTTTTTTTTTCTTCTCAAAACCCTAATATGTTCAAGTTCACACAATTAACTAATAATGTTTTGTTTTTACGTTTATGCAAATTCTGCTAATGTTTGTTATTTGCATGAAATGTATGGCTATTGTTATTCATGGTAGTTATTTACTATTCCAAGCAATTGTTTTATTCATCAAATAATAAAGTGCCGTTAAACAAGTGCAACAAATAGTTTCAGCCCAACAAACCGGTGCACTAATAACAGTGCCGTTAAACAAGTGCAACATATAATCTTTTTAGTATAAGCATTGTTGTACAGTGTTACTTGCATCCAGATCATAGTTTGAATATGCCATTTTTTTGTTTATATCACATACTTTTTTTTTTTTTTTTTTTTTTTTTTTTTTTTTTTTTTTTTTTTTTAAATTCCCATATATAATCTATTTTAAAATTTGATCAAATATTTCGGTTCCATTATGGATATTCATAAAAGTTGATCAAATATTGGGCTTTGGATAGGAATATTCATAAAGTTGATCAAAGATTGAAGTTATCACTATACCTGATCTTGCCTTCATAGTGCACTTTTAGCTTCTATGACAATAGAAGAAAATGTATGTCAAGTTGTAGCCGCTTTATGAAACTGCTAATTGACCTCTGTATTCTAAACACATTAAGCTTTTAGGATGTTTTTTGAGCTGTGTGAATTGTATTTGTATGTATCATATGATAATGTGTCACTTCTATTCGACAGTTACAAGGTGCTTCTGCGGAAGTACCAATTTAGGAACTTAATAAAATCATGACTGGGCTGAAAGGGCAATATAGGAAGTGGTGGGCTTTTGTTGTGGACATATTTCACAGTACATGAGGTATTGCAGAACTTACCCACCCGAACACCATGAACTATTACTCTAACCAATTTGTAAATCTTAACTGATTCGGGCCAACATATTGAATACTTATTAAAGAGTGTTTCACAGGTCATTTTGAAATAGGATTAAGCACCTGAAATCAGTTACATTTACGTGCATTTCTATACAAACATAAACCAACATATGTTAATTATAACTATACAATATAGATGATATCCGTAAATTATAAAATAAAGTTATAGCTATACAAGACAACTTATATCCTTACATGTGTAAGTTAAAATTAACATCAACTGATACTAAATTGTACATAAATAACAATATCATAACCATATTTACGTAAATTACAAGTCATGACGGCCCATCGGGTTTGAGGGTCTTGAGATTTAGTTTTTCCTTCGATCGGAATATTAATAATGTTCACAATAGTCGATATAACCTCATAAACCCTCATTATCACCTTCACATTCATTATCACCTTCTTCTTTGGATACTCCTCTAACCGATTTAATGAAGTTGCACACGTCTATTCCATCTTTCTTATACATTCGTTTAACATCTCGTGAACAACCATATCATCTTGGCATTCACAATAATAGTTTGTCCAAGAACTACAAATACACTAATAATGACAACGTAAAACAAAATAAAACCAAATAAAAAGAATATGGACAATTTCTACAATACATAACGTGTAAATTACAAAAGGACTATTACAAAGCGTGCCCGCCCATTAGGCGGGCTTCGACAACTAGTGTATATATATATATATATATATATTATATAATATATATATATATATTATATATATATATATATATATATATATATATATATATATATATATAGGGGAGCTTTATTTTCAGAACCCTGTTAAGTGCGGGAACTGCGAGAACTCCAATTTTGCATTAGAAAACATGCATGTTCATATAAAACATGTATATTTTCTTACATACACCTTAATACGCAAGTATGTGTATTAAGGTGTATGTAAGAAAATATACATGTTTTATATGAACATGCATGTTTTCTAATGCAACATTGGAGTTCTCGCAGTTCCCGCACTTAACAAGGTTCTGAAAATAAAAACCATTTTGCATTGATCTGTTGCACTTAACAGGTTTTATATGAACATGTGTGTTACTCAAGTATGTGTATTAAGGTGTATGTAAGAAAACATACATGTTTTATATGAACATGCATGTTTTCTAATGCAAAATTGGAGTTCTCGCAGTTCCCGCACTTAACAGGGTTCTCAAAATAAAGATACACTATATATATATATATGTATATATATATATATATATATTTTTTTTTTTTGGAAATTGAATTTTGAGGCTCCATGTATGTAAAGTGCACATTGATTGTAGGCGAAGGTCAAATGGCTAAACCACGTTAAATTCTTGTACTTTTGCAAGTGTGTGGTTATTTGTTTAATTGTTTGTCTCTGTTATCGAGTTATGTCTAACAAAGTTTACGTTTTTGTAGATAGATTATACTGCGTATGATGTCTAGAGTTTCGTAAAAATGTCATATAGAACAAACAAACACATTTGCCCACGCGTTGCTGCGGGGCGTTTGTTTTTTTGTTTACTTTGATTATGTAGTATAAGTTTTGTGTTATGTTATTTTTGAAGTATTGGTTTAGACGTTTTGAGTAGTTTTTTTTTTTTAGAAAACAATTATTGTTTATTTTTATTTTTAAAAAATTGTCTAAATGTCCATATATGTCTGTAAGTTTTTATTATATTTAGAATATACATTTAGTGTTATTAATTTGAAAAGTAAATTATGTTTTTTTTATATTAAGATAAATTTTTTTAGTATATGTTTTTCTTGTGACGTGGTTTTGTTTATGCTTAGTAGAAGCAATTATTTTTATACATGGGGTTTTTTTTGCCGTATTTTTAATTTTTTTTTAATTGAATAGAAGTATTGCAAAAGAAGATTTATTATTATTATTATTATTATTATTATTATTATTATTATTATTATTATTATTATTTTTTGTGTCAAGTTTGGTATGTGTTATATTTTTTTTTTTCACATTGGTTAAAATAAAAAAGGTTTGGTCAATACAAAAGACAAAGAAGTGTTGAAAAGGTATATGATACAATCGGGTAAAAAAGAATCTTCAGTAAGACTGTGGTTTTTTTCTCTTTATCAAAACTTGATAATATAACATTAGAGACAATTCGTTTGGCTGGGGGATTTAATTCGATCCATTAGTGTTTCTGTCCCAACGGTTAGTATTCATCATTTTGCCAAATATTTGTCTTTTAAAAGGTCAATTCGTACATAAATCAGAAGCATATGAGGGTACTGAAAGAAATTAGGAAATCAAATGAGGGTATTCTAATTTTTGCATTTCTTTTGTGTTTCAAGATTCTTTAAATTGTTGTTTCATATTTGAAGTAATTGTGATTCAAACGATTTTGCTGATATTGTTTGGGTTTTTTTTAGTCAATAATGGGATTGAAGTTACTTATGTGTTATTTGATATAAGAATTTGCAGAATGATTCTAGCTATGGGTGTCAATTCAATATTGGTATTTCATATATTTGTTTTTAGTGTGGTAACAAATGTGACTAAAAAAATAATTGTTGCACCAAATATAGGTTTGACTACCATTGAACAGGAATGTTATGGTTACAATGATGTTGGTAGTAGTTATACAAAACATAGAGCGAACCATCTGGTCAATGCACAAACCTACATTAACATTATTGATGCTAGTATTTGTAGATATTTACATACGTTGTTAGGAATATAAATATTCATGTGAAGACTCGGTCACCCCGAGTATCTGTTTAGCATTTATGTAGCTCGTAGGATTATTAGTATTAATAGTATTAGTTTAGATATATTAGTATTTGTGGAGTGGGTCGGGTCTTTACCCACTGTCAGCTCACTCTACAGCCCGCTAGGGGCACCTAAACATTGTAGTATATATACCCCTTCCCACACATGAAGGGTTGGAGCTCTTAATCATTCAACACATATTTTCTTTCATTCTCTCTCTCTAGAACTCCCACTCTCTTATCTTTCTCTCTCTAGAATTCTTCTAACATCAAATCCAAGTATGCATATGTTACAATTGGTATCAAGAGCCAAGGTTAGGTTCGATTGATTGTGTGTGCTTGAATTTGTGGTCTCTATTTTGTCTTTTTTTTTTATAATTTTTTGGTTTGAACCATTTTTCTTAAATCTTTGTTGTTCAAGTGTTAAATCTGTTTTGGTCAAACCGTTATATTAGTTCATATGTCACTTACTTAAATCTTGGGCCGTAACTGTTTAAGGTGTTGTCTTGTTTTGCATAAATCTGTGTTGGGCTTTAACACTTCATATAACGATTTGAGGCTGACTTTTTTTTTTTTTTTTTTTTTTTTTTTTTTTTTTTTTTTTTTTTTTTTTGTTCTTTTTGTTCGAACACTACTTTGGGATTTATCACTTCATATAACGATTTGAGGCTGATTTGTGCTTTTGGTTCACATATCATTATTATCTTACATTTTGGTCTACAAGTCCAGTGTGTTGTTCTTGGTTGAGGTGTGATTCACATAACGATTTGAGGTGTGATTTACTAACATCACGAGTTGTTTTAGTCTGTCACAAGTTTGAAGTGAAAACACCACGAGTTGTTGTTCTTATTCTTTTTCTTGTTGGATTGTTTTGGCTTATTTGTGGATTAAAGTGTATCTTTAAAGGATTGTTCTTGGTTGTGGTTTGCCAAGCTTCTTGACTGCGGTTTGAGGTGGTCTTACTTTTGTCCGAATTGGTAAGTACTCGGAACCTGTTTGTAGCTTGTGGTTTTAACTGCTTCTTGGTGAAAACTTCTTGGTAGCGGTTTGTCAAAAGAAGCTGTTCTTAGTTGCGGTCTGGACTTGTCAAGGAAAACTTTTTGTTGCGGTTTGACTGGTCTAATTTGGTATATTGTTGAAATTGGGTATAGAGACAAAACAGGTGAAAGTGACTGTTGTACTTTCTTGAAAGTGACTTGCGGTTTGTCAATTTGCAGTTGCGGTTTGGCCTGAGTTAAAAGTGTCTTGCGGTTTGATATATCTTTAGCGGTTTGATATATCTTGCGGTTTGATATATCTTTAGCGGTTTGAACACAACTGCGGTTTGAACACAAGAACATCATTTATGACCTAAGTTTAAACATAATCATCTAAATTCGTCTCATCTCAACAGATCCACAATTCTTAAACAAACATTAACCAAGACTCAAAAAAGAAAACAACAAATCCAGTCGAGTAAAACAACAAAAGTTATTTGTTTGTAACTTACAAAAACCAATTACAACAAAACAAATCCACAGTTCCTAATCCTTTCAGAAGAGAAACTGCTTACAACAACAAACTACAAAAACAAATCCAATCTTATTTCTAATCTTCATTCGCTGTGAAATTGATTACAAACAACGAATCCAAACAAACATCTCATAATCTTCGAACCTTAAAAGACAACAAAACCATTCAATTTCATCCCCTTTTATTCGGATACAACAAAACGAAAACAATATCAAAGAGGGTATTGTGATTTGTTTTAGGTGGATGATTATCACAAGTAACGAATAACAAGGGTCGAATTCTTTGTTGTCGGTTGGGATAAGAGTAGGTGAGAGGAGTTTTGAAGAGTGGCTGCGTTTGTTTAGGGTTATTAAGATTAAGGGAAGTGTGTGATTAGGGTGTGTTATATACACTAAATTAGGGTTAATTAGTGTTGGACTGGGCTTGAACCTGATACTTCATTGGGTCGTGTTTAATTGAATTGCGTGTGTGGGCTCAGAATGATGTCAATGGCCTTATGTTGTTTGGACTGTCAACACAAGGTCGATTGTGTTTAAGTTTTTGTTTTGGGCTGAACTTTGGTGTAAGTATCACAAGGACGAATTGTTGTTTTCTTCTCTTAAGTTGGTTGGTTTGGGATATAATTTTGGTCAACGATTTCGATTGAGCTTCAATTATCTGAGATTAATTTTAATCTTGGGTGAAAATTTTCAGGTTCGTTGGATATAACTACCGTGCTAGTTGTTAGATATTTTCGGGTTTATTGGTAAGCCATGGGGTTTATTCGGATTTCAAAACAAGTGCGTTGTCTGAAATTCACTTGTAACTTTTCTATCTCATCACTTAAACTCATTTCAACCAAACCGAATCATAATCATAACACATTCAAGTAATCATTATCATTTCACGGTTCATTCTTGATTTTTGTAAAATCCTGCGAAAGAATCTATTTCTCGGTTTAAATCATAGAATTGTAAAATCCCGTGCACGTTTACATCATGTCTACTACTTCAGATTCCTTCATATCTGAGATACTCAAGTTGTACGACACGAATGATAATCATAAGACTTCCAATCTTGTACAACAAATAAACGTGTGTGATTCTGAGATTACTAATGTGGAATCTTCGTGCTCGAATTCACAAGAGAGAGAGTTGATTCAGTCACTAATGTTGCCTAATGCAAAGGAAAGTTGCATTGAATGTTTTCGATTACTTTAGTCACATCTCAAGGTTCTCTTTGAACAGCCCGGATACTTGGGAGGATACAGACGTGCATTCGCATCACTTTTTGGTCAGGATGTTCAGACTTTCATAGTCAAGATGATTCTGTATTTAGATCAACTTGAACAACAACTTGACAATGGAGAATTCTCTAAAGATAGATCCATGGCTGCTTTGGGTGTGATTAACAACCAACTCCAAGCGTTCATTGATTCGCAATACACTGAGGATTATGAGTCTGACAGTCAAATGACGAAAAAGTGTTTTGCTAATTACACTGGAACTGAGGTTGACGTGTTCAGAAGGACATTACTTCAACTTATGAGTAATGTTAATGGGTTCATTAATGAAAGGGCTCAACATGTGGGAAATGGGACAGAATCAGACAAGCATGATGATAGTAACAGCTCAGGAGCTGTTAACACACTGTGTGTGGATGCAGCCCTCAAACCAGAAAATCACCAAGTACTGTCTGCTGAGGTACATCTGTCTAATCAAGATAATGTTCTTTCTAATGAACAACAACATACTGATAAAATTAAACCTACTTATGACACATATCTGTTGGAAAAGATTGATAGCAATATTACCTCTGATTCAACAAATATGAGTCATAAGGGGGGAGAAATTGATCAGGATGCTGAACATGATGATGCTTCAAGTTCTTTGCCTACGGCTGAGCTTTTCAAATCAAACGATATGGTTGAAAAAGAAGTTTATAATGAACTTTCAAACAGATTTTTACAACTTGAAAAACATTGTATTTCACTTGAAATCTCAATAAAACAAAAGGAAGAAAGTCTTCAAACTAACCAACCATGTAGGAATCCGGAATTTCCTGAATTCCGTGAATTTTTTATGATAAACGATTTGAAAGCTCAGCTACAAGCCAAAAACTTAACGATCAACAACCTGAAAAAACGTATTGCTGAGATGTGCGATAAGTGTAATGAAGATAAGGCTAATCATGACAATGATGTTATTGCAACAAATAATGCTAAATTAGAACATAAAGTGGCTGTATTGATTAATGAAAATGAGACTTCGAAAATTCATTGCAAAGAACTGTGTGACTCAATCAAAGAAGCGAAAACTAAGACTGTAGAGCAAACAACCATTTTGATTGCCAAAAATGATGAATTCAAAGCTCAACTTCAGGAAAAGGGTTTTGCAATTGCAGCGTTGAAAAATGAGTTATGAAAAGTGACAGGAAATGGTGTGAACACTAAGTTTGCAAAACCATCAATCTTGGGGAAACCACCACTTAGAAACCAATCAGTTGTTAGACAACCGACTGCATTTAGATCTGAACGACCAAAATCCTCAAAACCACGGTTTGCCTCCCAAGTTGATTCGAAACAAGTTTTGTCGAAACCAGTCACTTCACAGTCTAGACCTAAGGAAAAGGAATATACGCTTGCAAAACCTCATCATATGAGTGCCTCTAGCTCTTCTAGGATTAGTTCAACGCGTGGGTCATGTGTGACACCAAAGGAACATGTTAGACATAAAAACAGTGTTTAGAATCACAACCTAGAGGATGCTAAGAAAAACATACATGAAAAGACTAGGAAGTTGCCTGCTTCTAAGAGTAGTTGCGTATCGATTAAAACGATTCTCGTAGCTGATCACTCTAAGAATTCTAGATCTTTTTCTGACTCCAAACACTATGCTTGCTCAACTTGTCAGAAATGTGTTTTTAAGGCAAACCATGATGATTGTATAACAAAATTCCTGACGGAAGTGAATGCTCATTTTAAGGTTCAATCCCCTAAGACCAGAAGCCACAACAGGCCCGTAGGACCAAAGAGTCATGCTCAGAAACCTAGTGGGTAGATTGCTGTAGGACGAAAAGATTCTCCCAATAAGCATTCTAAGGTGTATAAGAAATCTAATACTTCGAGATCTTGCCTTAGGTGGTTACCGACGGGTAGAATTTTTAAGATAGTTGGTCTTAGATGGATACCTACTGATACATAAAGCACTTCCAAGAATGATTGCGATAATCCAAAAAGTCGAGATACCAATGTCACTAACCCATATATCTGTAAGCAAAATTATCGTGTTAGTGCAGGGAATTCTCACTTAAATGCAGGTACATCTACCATATCCTTCAAGGAAAAACTCATGGTGTGGCGGCCAAAAGGACTGAAATCTCCTAATTTGGGGGTTCAAAAAACTCAACAGTGATGTTCGTGCATAATGATGTCTGTTCACATCAGTTCAGGCCTCGTTCTTCAACGACAATGGCGTTTGAACACATCAGTTCAAGCCTCGTTCTTCAACGACGATGACGTCTGTTCACATCAGTTCAAGCCTCGTTCTTCATCGACATATGACGTTTGAACACTGCAGTTCAAGCCTCGGGCCTCATTGTCAATATAATGGCGTCTGCTGACAACTCATCAGGCCCCGTTCATCAAAGAAAAGAAAGGCGTACACTTGAGTGCGCTTTATCTTCGGAAGATGAGAAATCTTCTTGTTTCTGACTATTCTCATCAAAAAGCTTCATACTTGCTCCATGCTCGTTCAGACATCAAGTGGATCTACTTCCATCAGATTGGATGTTTATTCACTCGATCAAAAATGGCAACTTCAAATGCAATTTTTGAGGGGGAGAAGTGTGAACAGTGGATCAACCCCATATGCAATTGTTTAATCAAAAATGGCATCCTCATATGCAATTTTTTAGGGGGAGAAGTGTGAACAAGTGGATCGACGTACATTTGATTGTTTGTTCACTCACTTGTTGGGCATTTAATTGTGACTATGGAGTTGATCGGGTATCACTTATTTGAGATTGAAGTTGACTTTCACATAGGCGTGATCTTATCTTATCTTGAAGTCGGGGTTGGTTGGATGCATGACTTTCAATGATAACTTGCTCGTGCTTAAGATTTAAGTTGAAGACTTAGTTTATCTAGTTATCAGCAGTCGGGGTAAATGTTTGAAGACCTGGTTAACTATCACTTAAAGGAGTTACGTTGTAGTACTCAATGTCACACATCGATGACGTTGTGGACAATCACAAGAGGTGTTAATGTCTCATACTTTGGTTGGGTATTGAGTACTTAGAGATTTGCTTGGAGCATAAATTCTCTACACCGTTCTTCTAACATTAGTGCAAGCTTAAGTCACGAGAACGAGGAATTCTACTTCAGTTTCAAGTTTGGTATATCGGGTTTGCTTCATCAGTTATCGCTTCAAATAGCCTACTTAAAGGGTTGGTAAAGATAGTCAGGAAGAGTTTCGGTAGCGGTTGATTCTCACTTGATACATTTGAGCCAATTGTGTTCTTCTCACAAGATGTCATGTATATGTGCGTAAACTGTGTTGCTGATTCTGAGGTATCAAAACCAGCAAGGGGGAAGGAGACACACATCTGGACGCACAACGAGTACACGTGATGAACCTTATACTTCTTCTGAATTGAAGTTATTCCGGGAAGACAGATGTCATAACCGTAGAGAAAATTAGTGTTTTAACTCGTGGCCTCTTGGTGTATTATTCCAACTACGTGGGGGAAGAGATGTAAGAAACAGTTTCTGATGATTAAAGAGGTACACAATTGTATGATGATTCCTCTAGTTAGTCGGTGCCCAACAGAAGGAAATGTGTTCATCCGGGACTTACTTGATTCCGGTGCTTCTGGGGTACTGTCTTGGTGTTATCATTTAGAATACATACGGGATAAGTTGCTTACACTCGAGACTTAGGTGACTTTGGTGTAACAATTCTCATCTGCAATTTCCTGAAGGGAGAAAAGGGGATTTTCGGGTCTTAATTGATCTTGATGTTACTTTTTCGATTTCATTAATGGGATTGAGTGTGTACTTCGGGTTTTTGGGCTTCATACAATGAGATTGATTGCATCACTTCAACTACTTGAGGGAAGTGGTCTCTGGATACTTTCGGTATGCATTCCTTCAGTCTTCAGCAGGAAGTAATGTGAGAAGAATTATTCAAGTGTGAGATGATTCACTGCTGATCTATTTGATGATCCCCCGAACGGAGAATCACGATGATTATTATTAAAAGGAGCAGCAATATTTGATGTGGTTTGCTACGGTTTTCGCTGTACACTTACCTTTCGTAAGCTTGAAAGAGAGCTTTGAAACTGCTCAAAGGAAGATTGTCGGTTTAGGGGGAAGCTGTCAAAGCTTCAAATTGAGAAGGCTTGAGTTCAGTCTATTATTCAGGAGCCTCGAAAGCTTTGGTGGTGAAAGTTTAAAAGATGTTGACTACAGACTTCTACAACGTACAAAACGATATCCTTATTTCGGTATTCATGTCAACATCGTCTTAAATAGAGTAACATATTTTGTACATATCTTATACCAAAATTGTAAATAGAAAATTATAAATCCAGAAAATTGTAAATAGAAAAATATTAAAACCAAGAGAAAACCATAAAAATCAGAAAAATATAAAATACCAAAAATAGTTGTTCTAGGCATGTCTTCTGTTAATCGATAAGATTTACGGACCTAGAAATGTCATTCAATAATGAAACGGGTCTTTAAATGAAGCTCGAGCAGAAGTTTAAAAGGTTTATCAAAACATGCCTAAATGGCTTGCTATTACTTCAGATAGCAACCCGCTTTTTCAAAATGGGGAAAGCACGTCGCCAAAAAGACGGCTGTTCCTCCCACTGGGTGAAGTTCACCCTGGCATGGATTACTTTATATCCATGTTTCTTCGATTTAGTGTACGCTTCAGTGCATTACTTCCTGATTAAGAAGAGAAGTCTTCTTTATATGCAAATAGTTTTCATTCTATGATTCTTCTGAAAATTATTTGTGAGACACATGGTGGTAACATGTTGTTTGAAATTCTTTTTGAATTGGATTGTTCATAAAATTTGTCACTCAATCAATGACTACAGCTCTTTAACTAGAATACGGGTCATCGATTGAGGGGGAGAGTGATTTAAAATTTTATATCATCTAATGGGTTTCTTGGTTATCTCATAATTGTTAGAAGAGGTTTTGTAGTTAATGGGGTATTAGTTGAAGAGGAACTTACTAAGCTTTATCTCAAATGGCCAAATATGTTAGTTGCTAGAAAGATTAGGGCATTATGTGCCATTTTCTTTTAGTATCCTAGCTTTATGTAACTAGAAGGTTCATTTGTGTCACTTTGGAATCCTCGTTTAATCCCCTAAATACTTTAAAAACCAAAATCTAAAAGGAGTTAGATAACCCATTGTGCTTGATGTTCTTTAATACTCCACTGGCATTTGTATGATCTGATTGAATGAGTTTCGAATGTTGATTGACTTTTGTTAGTCGATAGCTGTTTAATTATTGTTGACATATTGCTTGTGCACTCAGAATATGTTTAGGTATGTAGCTATCGTGTTAGAATCATGTCCCTAAGATCCTGAGTTGAATGTTGAAATGTTGAAATATGTGTGAATTGCCATGTTCATGATTGCTTATTGCTCTTCATGCTTGATAGCGGTTTGATGTATTTCCTGACTGTGGTTTGATTATGAGATGAATATGGTATTATGAGTTGGCAAGCTGCTACGTGGTAGCTATTAATGAAGAGTGAATCTGTATGTATGTATATCTGTGTTGATATTCTCATGCAGATTCCATGGCCGATATGAATGTGCCTGCTCCCACTCTAACCATTTGATCAGATGTTCAAACTCTATTGACTGGCTCTGAATTCACCACAACGACAACATCAGCAACAACAACACTGTCATCACCACCACCACCTTCACTTCAACAAAGCATTACTAATTTTGGTCTCACTGAGTGGGGATCTACAATACTTGGGAAGTTTTGTTGGTGGATGGAAAATTGATGTTGACTACTGACTCCCTCAGAGAAGCGAATGATCACACTGTCTGTGCGTAAAGGTCAACATCATCTGTGTCGTAACAGTTACTTTTTACATAATAAGCAGTAAATAAAATGTGGATGTTATGTGTCAGTGTATGATTGTTTTAATTCAAAATCTTTCAAACCTATCATACCTGACACTAACATTCTCCCTCATTGATTGAGGGGGAGGAGTTGTGTGCTCCATCATCAGAATATATTAAATCTGACCATATTTTCTCCCACATTTTCTAACTTATTTAAATCAATTGGGATCACAAATCTCAAAAGGTTTGAAATTTTTGATCAGGGGAGAGAATGTGATTTAAATATGAAACCTGATGAAAATGTGATTCTTTGGACTTAAATGTAAGCTCTCCCATATGTGCTAAACTCTTTCGCATATCAATGCACATATTGAGGGGGAGCAAATGGTTTGTGATAACAAAAAGGATGTGGCATCTTACGTGAGCACGACTCAGACTTCACCAATGAATTGACGAAACATAAATTGTCATTAATCGAAAGGATGCGTCCAGGCTGGGTAATAATTTCAAGCTGGTCTAACCAGTGATGTAAGCGTGTCTCGAAGAGGACGTATCTGAGTAGAGTGTACCGTTTCGAGAAACTTTCTATGGACTTGACCAGGCCGGGTAATAATTTCAAGCTAGTCTAACTAGTGATGTAAGCGTGTCTCGAATCGGTCTTGTTCACTGAAAGTGGATCAATTCAAAAAGTGCAAACTTCACCCAACATGTGCAAATTTATAGTATAATCATCCGAGCACATGTTAAGGGGGAGCATTTGAAAATAATAAAACTCTCAAAGTGTTAGCAAAATGTGTTTAATAATCATAAACACTTTGAGAGATTTTTCAAGGATTTGGTTAATGGCAACATAGGATAGTCATGAAGTTATAAGGTGGCTAAGGGTAGGAAAACCGTCCTATGATCCGCCAGAGCCGGAGGGATCTACCCAAGGACAATACCAAGTATTTAGTAGTAGAAAGTCCTTAGGTATGATTATGAAAAAGGAGTAATATGAGAAAAGAGAAAGAAGGGGTTGAAGAATTAAAAAGAAAAGTAATGTGAAAGGGTGAAAAGAAATAGCCCTCCAAATTATTCAACCTTAGGGCAGAAACCGGGTTCAATTCATATGCTACTGGTTGTTACTAAGGTGACGCCGGTATTGAAGACAAGATGTCATGGACCCAGTGACGCATTGCACTAAACCTTCTAAGCCACTCAAGTTCTCTTAAAAGGACTTGTTTCATTCTCACGGGGAACCCTGCATAATCTATCGACCGCTCATTACGAGTTATGTTGATATTGAAACAGGAGACACCGCTCCAGTCTCCGACTACCAAAATTGCACTTATCGAGTCTAGAGCCACGAGATGCATCATAAGATCTCATAGGAACACGTGTTACTTCTACACTGATTGTTCAACATTAAGGACACCAGTTGTAAACTTATGAGTCCTACGCAGATCTTAGCAATTTGCCAGAACATTTATGAGGGAATTTACAAATGTAACTCTCAGTGATTGAATGGAAAGTCCTGCCAGGGTCAACAACAAACAGCCCTGAAAGCAGGTCACTTCGGTAATTCCTTGTGGATTACGCTTAGTGGTCGCGGCGGTTTCAAACGGTCTACAGTCATGGAGTGAACTCCAGCGACTCACCTAATCGTTGATTTACTACGGTAGATCTTGTAAGCCCTCTGTGGGTTTTCGATTTAGGAACGGCCTTGGTAAGGATTAGAGAGAGTTTTCACACTATGCTGTTAACAATCTCGAAGTCCGAACCTGTAAGTACCGGACGTTTTATTGCTAACTGTCGTATGCAGGAATTCCTGGCGGTTGTAGCTGATTGAAAAAAAGATGCCAATCCATTACCACATGCTCACACTACACCATCATCATATTCAAAGAAGTCATGATAAACTAAAAGACCTTCAACACTGCTTCTGCAAACTCTGATGCTGAAAATCATGACCCAGAATAGTGTGAGCATGTCGGCTCAAAGAGTACCACATCACATGGAGACATACTGCTAAAAGATGAGCTGTAGACATACGTTGGATGATGACATCAAAGAATCACCAAAGATCATCTATGACAAAAGAACGGTCATCAAAAGATCACTGCTGAATGTACAAAGAGTAATGAATTTGAAGAATCAAAGACTACGAGCTAGGAAGTTACAGTCATGTAATAGAATACTAGAATTGAAAATATTATTTCCAGGGTGATCTCCCTTAGGGGGAGATTGTTAGGAATATAAATATTCATGTGAAGACTCGTTCACCCCGAGTATCTGTTTAGCATTTATGTAGCTCGTAGGATTATTAGTATTAATAGTATTAGTTTAGATATATTAGTATTTGTGGAGTGGATTATAGGTGATGTAAAATATAAATTAACATATTAAATATATAAACGCAGCGGAATACATCACCAACAACGGATCCATATAGCCATATGATCAATCAATAAATTAAATACAAGATTTATACCTTTGTAGCGTGATCCGGGAGTCACCAACACAAGCTATAACCCACGACTTGTATAAGAAACCCAAGAGATCAATAAGGTTGATCTCCTCTAAGTGTGAAACACACTACACGTCACCATATGCCAATGGATGCTAGTCCTTTAACCCGTAACCGATCAAACACTCTTGAATAAGCAAGATGCAAACGTGAAAGATGGAAAAATAAAAACCCTAGATCTTTATTTGTTTTTGAGCCGTGGGTTTTCAAGGAGGGAGAGAGGAGGAATTTTTGGTAGTAGTTAATCACAATTATAAGGGAGTAATGGTGATTTATTTTTTACCAAAATAGTTCAAGTCTATCCCTTCTTTTCCTCCCCCTAGGCCGGCCATATGTGGGCTCAAAATGGGCTCACCATTTGTTGTTCAAGTCCAATGAATTAAGTCCATTACTTAGTCATTAGAAGCCCAACAGCGGTTCCTAGTTACGTACGGTTATTTATATATCGTAAATACAATAAACACGATATATAAAGTGGCACCTCAGTGTATATGTGTGTGACCCCATAGGCTCACATATTTCTAGCCATATAATTAGTAATTATGACACGAGCATACTCCAACAGCTCCCACTTGCGACGTCATAATAATCTAGTAATTATACAAGCAATGGTTAGCGTCTAGCAACACGCCAATACCCCTAGAAATATGTGAGGTTAGTTTCTTAAATGTCTCATTTTAGATGGTTTATATGTCATCTATCCTTTTGTTTCAGATACCGTGTTAAACATTAGACATGGATCAAATGTCATTCTAATAGTTCAACCATTATGTTTCTCGATATAGATATTGAACAAGATTACCAAGTGGATTAAGATTCATCTTAATCTCATTTGGGTACTGATCGATTAAAATCAATACGTTATTTTCCCAAAGGAAATACAATTGAAGTTGTATTCCCGGGTCGTTATCCCCGATGAAGGATGAATGGAATTGGTGAAATCGGGTTTGTGAATCGTGTTTGGAATATGAAAATGGAAAGATTTTGGATTTTGATTAAATTTAAAACTACGGGAAGCATAAATATTAACCCTAAGAATTCCAAATTAATTTTTCTACGTTCTAAATTATAAAATAAAATTTTAGAAAAAAGAATTATATTTTTTTGACTTTTTAATTAATTATTATGAATTAAAAAATAATCTAAACTATTTAATTGATTTAAAAATAGCAAATTCTTTAGGAAAAATGTGAAACTTTTCAGAAAAATCTAAAATGATAATTAGAAGCTAGGAAAAATTAAATCAGAACTCAATTCAACCCTAATAAGCAGTTTGGGCAGCAAAAATAAGCTAAACAGTCCCAAAATTTATCCAAGGCTCAACAACAGTTCAACATACTTATATAAACTTGATTCAACTTATAATGACTAGAGAAACTAGTTAAATAAGCCAATAAGCAGTTTTATGCAGTAGCAAAACTAGGGTAGAAAAAATGACTGAACAGCCCACTTTAGGCTGATCTATAAGCTAAAAAAAACTGATTGGGAAAAGACAAAAGCAGAACCTAAAAGCTTATACCAGAGACTGCTTATAAACTCAAAATGCCCAAAATCTAAAATCAATTGCTTATCTAATTAAGGCTGAGATCAGATGGTCATGAACACAAAAAGCTGATGCAGGCAAAGAACAGTCTAAATGGGCTTATTGTAGACCAGATTTAAGCTATTGAATAAGCTCTAAACTGGAAACAAATCCCACATATCTAAAGCCTACACTACAAGCTACTTATAAATCCAATTTCAATCAATCAGTCCAAGGAAATAAGTTGATAACAAGCACACAAGAAGCTGAGGTAATAAAAAAATGTTGCAGGTCTGCAACTGCTTTTCTGTTGCAGCAGTTGAGGTTTTGACCTCAAATCTTTGCAAAAATAAGCTGAAACACTACCAACTATTGGGAATTCACTTAACACACTAAGTTATACCAAAAAGAAGCACCAAAGAAGCCCCAGCTTATACATAGCTTATTATGGCAGTTCAAGCTTCTAGATTTGCACCTATGGGTTCAAAACCTGAAAGGCACTAAAAACAACCCAACACCTATCACTAACAGCTTATTTATCTTTAACAAATCTCAATCAAAACTAAGCAAAGGGGTCAATGAACAGTACATGAGCTTTTTAGCTCAAAACTGCCTTGTACCAAACACCCCTAATAGAACTTGAACATGCAATCTTACACTACAATTACCAATATAAGCTATGCAAACTTATCATTACTGATATTCTAACTTATTTAACCATTAAACAACAAATTCCAATCTTACATAAACACTTAACTAAGCAGTAAGCTTTTTGACTATTTTTGATCTTTTTAAACACAACTAGAGTTTAACCACTAAGACTTAGCAAATTATACTCAAATATTAACTGATAAGACAAATACTCACAACAAACATTAACAAGGACACAATTAAGCACTTGAATAGTAACAGTTGACTATCGTTGACCAAATAAGAAACTAGAATTTCATTAACAGAGGTTGTAAATTACAATACTAAAAGAAAAATACAGTACCTTAAACTATTTTAAGCTAAATTAATCCTGCCTTTTATGGCTTACACTTGACCTATTTATACTAAAAACTAAGACTAGGGGTCTTCACTCTTTTGTGCTTGTTTTGTGAGGGAAAACTGATTTAGACTCTCATTTGTGCTTCTTGGAGCAAATCCCATCCGTAGGATTAAAGTAGAAATGATCTCAGCCCTTAATATCACTTTGGCGCCCATATGTACACACGGATTGATGACATGGCATGGGATACATGTGAGGGGGTGGTATCTTGTGAATAAGTACTAGTCTGGAGCTAGAGGGGGAGTGGTTAGGAGGGGGGAGGTTGAGTATGGCAGTGGTAATGGTAGAGGTGGTGATGATGGGTTTTTGTTTGGCGGGAAATGGGAAAGGAGAAGTTGACCGGGTCAACTGGGTTTGTTAACTAAAAATGAAACCAGGTTGGGTTTTTGTGGAGTTGGGCTTAGGATAGTTTAGGTTGGAAATGGGTTTATTAAATTGGTGGGCTGGGTTTAGGGATTAGATTGGGTTTTATTTTTGGTTAAGGTTTAATAGTGATTAGGTTTAGGGTTAGGGTAATTAGGATTAGGTGTTTTATGATTTTTTGGTTTTGGGTTTTGGGTTCGGTTTTCCAAGCTGATTCCAATGCCGTGTCCTGAGGTTGACTTTGACTCCGTATTTTTTGACTTTTCTTGACCAAATGCACAATCGCTGTCGAATTGCTCCAAAAATGCCTGTTTTCGCTCCGTTTTCAATCCTTTGTACCTTAAACACATAAAAACACAAACCAAAGATATCTGCAATATAAATCGGGTGTTTTGGTCATTTTTGTGTCAATATGGGTATAAAATGATGAGTATTTACACACTCATCAGGTACGGCCATACTGTTAGGAATATGAATATTCAGCAGAAGACTCGGTCACCCCGAGTACTTATTAGATCATCATAGCTAGTAGGATTATCAGTAATATTATTAGTAGTTTAGTTATTAATTAGTATTGTGGAGTGGGTCGGGTCTTTACCCTCTGTCAGCTCACTCCACAGTCCACTAGGGACATAATATGTAGTAGTATATATACCCCTTCCCACACATGGGAAGGGTTGGACCTTTTCAATCTAATACATTACAAGTTTCTTTCTCACTCTAAAAGGCTCCCACTTTCTCTCTCTATAATCTCTTCAATTCGATCCATACAAGCCTCACACAAGTGATTCTTGCATTGTGAATACCCTACAATTGGTATCAAGAGCCATGGTTAGGTCCATGAGAGTTGGTATTCACAGATTTGTGTAGTTTGTGAGGTTTTTACTCTTGGGTCGATTTGTAGTTTTCAAGATTTTTTTGGTTCGGCTTGATTAGTAGCATACATTTCATTTTGTGCTTTGTTTAGTGATTAGAGGTTGTTTTATCTTGTATTTGTGTAGTTCTTTAGGCTTTTTCTTGGTTAGATTTGTAGTTTTTAAGTTTTTTGTTCGGTTTGATTAAGTAGCATAAATTTCATCTTTGTACTTTGTTTAGTGATTAGAAGTTGGTTTTCTTTGTACTTTCTAGCTTAAGAATAGTATTAGAGTGGTATTTAGTGTTTGGATTCACAGATCTAAGAACGGTGTGGTGATTTTGGGAAAATTCGTGGGTAGTAGTTGAGTTGTTCTTGGCAGCGGTTTGTCTATTTTGGACGATTATTGGACTCGGTTTGTGTCAATTCTTGGACACGGTTTGTCCTATTACTCGTTTAGGCAAAAGGACAAAAGGCAGTGAAAGTGACGTGCCTGGGAGTTTGTGTCTACTCGGTTTGTCCCTGCTGCGCGTACTCGGTTTGTCCCTGCTGTGCATACTCGGTTTGTGTAAATTTACTAGGTTTGTGTCTACTCGGTTTGTCCCAGCTGTGTGTACTCGGTTTGTGTAGACTCGGTTTGTCTCCGAAGAATTTACTCGGTTTGTGTCTACTCGGTTTGTCTCAGCTACGTAGACTCGGTTTGTCTCTGTTGGATCTACTCGGTTTGTCTCTCAGACTTGTATGCGGTTTGTGTCTTGGTGATTTTAGAAATTCCCGCGAAAGATTCAATTTCTCGGTTAAATCACAAGATCTGTAAAATCCCGTAGTTACTATGGCTACCACATCAAGTACATCATCAGATGATATTCAAGCAGCAGGATCTGACACTCGTCCACCTATGCTAGATAGGACGGATTATGAGTCTTGGGCACAACGAATAAGACTTTACTGCTTGGGAAAAGATAATGGTGTTAACATTCTTAAGTCAATTGACGAAGGACCTTATCAGATGGGTACCACCAGAGACGTTGTTACAACTGGTGAAGATGGGACTGTAACTTTGGGCATTGATAGACCTAGAAACTATAATGATCTTAATGAAGAAGAAAAGAAGAGGTATGATGCTGATATTAGAGCCTCAAACATAGTCATTCAAGGTCTTCCAAAGGATGTATACAAGCTCATCAATTTTAACACTGAAGCCAAGGCTGTGTGGGACAACGTTAAAATGTTGTTGGCAGGGTCAGAACTCACAAAGGAAGATCGTGAGTCACAGCTGTATGATGAGTTCGAGCACTTCAAAATGAACCCAGGAGAGAATATCACAGATTACTATGTGAGATTTCATAAGTTGGTGAATGATATGAGGATGATCAGAATGACTATGCCCAATATCCAACTTAACTCAAAGTTTGTGAACAACATGACTCCTGAATGGGACAGATTTGTTACTGCCGTCAAACTCAACAAAGGTTTAAGGGATACTAACTATGAACAGCTGTATGCTTACCTACAACAACATGAGAAGCATGCTCTCTATGATCGGGTGCTGAGAGAAAAGTTGAATCCTTCAACTACAAATGATCCACTGGCATTCATGACAAACATACAACCAACAATCCAATCATCATCCAATCCAAGCTATCACCAACTTCACTCACAAGTACCTGCTATGAGTTCACAACTTGACTCAGGCTACTCTCAGACCGACAAAATGATTGACAATCTCACCAATCAAGTATCTCTACTGGTTCAACAGTTTCAAGCATCACTCCCTCAGACCAACAATCAGTTAAGGAATTCTTCCAACCCACGCAATCTAGCAATAGTGGAGGATGGGAAAATTGTGGTTCAGAATGTGCAAGGGAGAGCTGGTAGAAACATGGGTCGAGGGTATGTGCAGAATAGAGCAGGGAATGCCAATCAGGGGCAAGGGAAACAGATCAAGTGTTATAACTGTGGGGGGCTTGGACACATTGCTAGAAACTGCAATCAACCTAAACGTCCTCAGAACTCAGATTACTTCAAAGACAAGATGCTGTTAATGCAAGCTCAAGAAAATGGAGCTGTATTGGATGAGGAAGAGTTATTGTTCTTGGCAGGAGATGGAGGAAATACTTTTGATGAAGATGTGGATGAGAAACCTGTTCAGGATCTTGCACTTAATGATCCTAACATCTTCAAGGCAGATGACTGTGATGCATTTGACTCTGATGTGGATGATGAACCTACTGCTCAAACAATCTTCATGGCTAACTTGTCTTCCCTGGCCTCATCTCGTCAAGCTGGTCCTTCTAATGCATCCGTGATATCTGAGGTACTAAAAATTTATGACACATATAATATTGTCGAGGGACAACAGATTCCCGAAGAAGTACATCAGGCAGTTGTTTCTGACTCAAGTAATGTTGATATGGAAAATAGCAATATTGTCTCATATGAACAGTATTTGAATAGCAACAACTCAACTGATGTACCAAGTGGTGAATCCTTTGTCAATAATGATGTGTGTGCTATGAGTAATGTATGTGCCTTAGATAATGCGGGTAACATAGATAATGCATGTGTATACCATGAGAACAATTTGCCTGTCCCTGATGATAACTTGATCACTAGACTAAACATCTATAAAGAACAAGTTGCTATGTATGAACCGCGTGCAAAGTTTGAGCTTAATGATCGTGAGCAGAAATTAGAAGGTCAAATGAGTACACTTATTAAAGAGTCTAGAGTGCGAGAAGAAACATTAAAATTAGAGTTGAGTTCTTTGAAAAGTCAGCTAGAACAGTCTGTCAAACAAAAACAGGAAGCACAAAAGTGTGTAACAACACTTAAGCAAGAATTCAAACAAAAAGAAACAACTCTTTTAAATGATTTCTCTAAACTCAAGACATTAAAAAATAAGCTTGAAGATAAGTTGTACACACAAAATCAAACCATACAAACTGCTCAAATGATTCATAAGCACAGAAAGTTGAGTGATAAGCATAGTAAAATCATGATAGGTGAACCAAAGTCAACCATCCTTAAGGGCATGCAAGTACTTCAACCAGCCCTATATGATGGTAATGTGATGATTAAGCCTATTCATGACCAACCTGAGCATATCTACACTGATGAAGAGGATGAGTTAAGTGATAAAACAAGGGAAAAAATGAATGAGAAAATGAGGGATCCCGAGTGCATAGCCAGACGAATAATAATCAAACCCCATGATTATT
This sequence comes from Artemisia tridentata subsp. tridentata, assembly GCA_021014915.2. Classification (NCBI taxonomy): domain Eukaryota; kingdom Viridiplantae; phylum Streptophyta; class Magnoliopsida; order Asterales; family Asteraceae; genus Artemisia; species Artemisia tridentata. Next base: position 304,197,713 of record CP139505.1, on the reverse strand, counting down.
ATGAGGAAAATCGTTTGACTGTGTTTGCTCCTCAAAAGAAGTTAACACCTGAACAGATATTTTGGAAACAAGATAGTGAAAAACTTAAGGAAGATAAACTTAAGGCCAACACCCCCCTCATTAGAAAAGTTGTGTCCATAACGGTGTATCCTCCCAATACACCTAGGAATCTGGTGCCTTTGTCTCTTCCCACTGAATGCAAAACCTTTATTAGCTTATATGTGCTTTGGCAACTATTTGCTGATTTTGATAAAACATGTAAGAAGAGAATCACACCAACCGGCATTACTGAGGGGGAAAGGTGTTTTGAACATGCAAAAAGGTGTTACTTAACCGAGGTCATGCCATTCTTTAAACTACTTAAAGAACATTTTGAAGGGTTGCAAACTGCCCTTAAAGTCGAAATAAAAGAAATGGAAGTAGTATTTAAAGACATGGAAAAAGAGGTGAATGAATATGCAATAGAGCTTAAGAGTCGAGAGATTGAAAGAAAAAACATACTCATTACTAACGACAACTTGATTGCTAGATGTATTGCACAAGATGTATTTTACACTGTTACTGATTCTGCATTGTCTGCTTGTCAATTTAATGAGTATGCTATTGCGTTGAATGTCACCCAGAATCGTGTTGTTGAGCTTGAGGGGGAGAATTTAAAATTGCTTGAAAAAATTCAAAATGATGACCATGATACTATGGTTAAACGTTTTTCAAAATTGGAAGTTGAATACCTTAATTTACAATTGAAATATCAACATTTAAATGAAAAACATAAGATATCGAATGACAAGACATCCTTGGATGCTCCTGAATTTGATACTTATTTTGAATTAAGCAAACGAGATGAGACAATTCAAGCTCACACGAACACGATTCGACTGCTGAGGGCCCAAATTGCCCAATTGAAATCCAACAAGTGTGAAGTATATGGCACCAATAAACCTTCGCCTTCAGATTCTCAGAATTTTCAATATCAAAACACCATAAATAAGTTACATTATGAAAATGAGTGTTATCGAGAAGAAAATTCAAAGGTTAAACAACATTTCAAAGAGTTATATGATTCTATTAAAGTTACAAGAAGCAATCATAATGATCAAATAACCTCTTTGACAAATGAAATTGAGAATCTTAAGGCTCGGGCGAAAGGTAAAATGCCATGCACCACTTGTAATTGTGATACACCAAAGGCTACTGATTGTAAAAAGTATGATGTTGATGTTGGGCGTATTCCGTTTAAGCTTAGAAATAACAGCCTTGCCCATCAAACATATCTAGATCATCTTAGAGAAGGCCTTGACACACTTCGTGAGGTAGTTGAAGAGGATAGGAATGATAAGCCACTTGATCAAGCAGTTGTCTATGCATGCAAACTCACGAAAAGGATTCAGGAAAACTTAGAATATGCCATAGGCTCAATTCCTAAGTTTAGAGGCCATAGAGATAGATTTGTTGCATCATCATCCAATGTTGTGAACAAGCGTGTAGCCTTTGACCTACCACCCAAAACATCAGAACCCAACACATCATTATCAGGAAGGCATGTGACAGAAAAACAAACTAATGTTACCTTCGATGCTTCTACAGGAGTAAAAAGTGATACCCAAGCTAGCGGGTCAAGGTCTAGAGGAAATGAAAGAAAGGATATGACTGCGCCAGCTAAGAATGATCACTTGAAGAATGTAGAAGCCCAACCTAGGAACAATAAGTTTACAATGAGTAGGATGAATCGTGTTGATTCTAGTATCAAAAGTACTGCAATTAATTCGAATTCTAATGCTATCTGTAAAACTTGCGACAATTGTTTAATTTCTGCTAATCATGATGAATGTGTTGTGTCTTTCCTGATGTCGTCTGCATCATCCCATGTTAAGAATGGTAGGATAACTGAAGCATGCAAAAAGGTTTGGAAAGCAACAGGAAAAACATTTGCTAGCATAGGCTATCAATGGAGACCCACTGGAAGGAAATTCTATTTAGGAAAACAGTGCACGTTACCTAAAATGAATAAGCATAAAATTGTAAAAGTTAAGGAATGGAGACCCACTGGAAGGAAATTCAATTTAGGAAAACAGAGACCATTACCTAAAATGAATATGCATAAAATTGTGAAGAATAAGGAATGGAGACCAACTGGTAGAATCTTGCCTTTAGAATCACAATGCCTTCCATCTAGGTCTTGTCCTGTCTCAAGTTCTGTCTCCACAGTAAAGATAGTAGCATCTGTGAAATCTGTGGTTCCTGAATATGTGTGTGCTGACCAAATGGACCCCAATTGCACTTGGGGATCCACATTTTTCAGTTTTCCATTGTTGTCTGGTTTCAAATGCAGGTCGTACAAATCGTCCTGTGGTATTTGGACTCAGGCTGCTCAAAACATATGACTGGAGATCGCTCACGGCTCAAGAACTTCGTGAAAAAGTTTATCGGGACAGTTAGATTTGGGAACGACCACTTTGGTGCTATTATGGGTTATGGAGATTATGTGTTTGGTAATAGTGTAATCTCAAGGGTATATTATGTGGAAGGACTAGGACACAATCTGTTTTCTGTGGGTCAATTTTGTGATTCAGATCTGGAAGTGGCTTTCAGAAAGCATACATGTTTCGTCAGAGAATTGGATGGTTTAGATCTCCTCAAGGGCTTGTCGGGGCACCAATCTATACACCATCTCAATTGAAGAAATGTTGAAGTCCTCTCCAATATGCTTGCTTTCTAAAGCCTCTAAAACAAAATCATGGCTGTGGCATCGTCGTTTGAACCACTTGAACTTCGGTACCATAAATAATCTTTCCCGTAAAGATCTTGTTAGAGGGATGCCCAGACTGAAATATGAGAAAGATCATCTCTGCTCTGCATGTCAACTGGGTAAAAGCAAGAAACAAACCCACAAGCCTAAAACCGTCAACACCAACTTGGAAGTTCTTCACACCCTCCACATGGACTTGTGCGGTCCGATGAGAATACAAACCATAAATGGAAAGAAGTATGTTCTGGTGATAGTAGATGATTATTCTCGGTTCACATGGGTAAAGTTTTTGAGAACCAAGGACGAAACTCTAGAGGTTATCATTAAACTGATAAAACAGCTGCAAGTAAGGCTAGATAAAACTGTCAGAATCATCCGCACAGATAATGGTACAGAGTTTGTTAACCAACAACTCCGTAATTTCTATGAAAGTATTGGCATCACGCATAAGAAAAGTATCCCTCGCACGCCTCAACAGAACGGGGTGGTTGAACGAAGGAACCGTACTCTGGTGGAGGCTGCAAGAACCATGCTTATATTTTCAAAGACACCGATGTTTCTCTGGGCAGAAGCTATTGCAACAGCATGTTACACTCAAAACCGATCCCTAATTCATCCGGCTCATGAGAAGACTCCCTTCGAGTTAATTCATAACAAGAAACCAGATCTTTCCTTTCTGCGTGTGTTTGGTGCTCTTTGCTATCCAACTAACGATAGTCAAGACTTGGGAAAGTTAAGAGCTAAAGCAGATATAGGTATTTTCGTTGGATACGCACCAGACAGTAAAGGGTATCGAATCTACAATAAAAGGACCCGTAAAATCATGGAAACCATTCATGTTACGTTCGATGAGTTGAGTGAGCTACCTGTTTCAGGACAAATCAGTTCTGGACCCGATCTTCACCTTTTGTCTCCTGGACCCATTAGTTCAGGACTTGTAAAGAATTCCACGCCTGCAGATTCTTATGTGCCACCTACATGTGAGGAGTTGAAGAAGTTATTCGATCCTATGTTTGATGAATACTTTGAGCCAACAAATGGAACCATCCCGAGTGAATCAGCTATAATTCCTATGGATGAGGTTCAAGCCCCACAAGATTCAGAAGGACCTGTAGCTTCAGTATCAGTCAGTCACAATGCTCCTGCTGCCAGTCAATCGCCTTCGTCATCAAACACTCAAACTTCTCCAGTAATGCAAGAATCTTCAGATAATAATTCTTTGGAAGTTAATCCTTTTGCTCCTGTTGAAGAGGTTCCTTTTGAAAACATATTTGCTCCTGAACATTCATCAGACACATCCTTACTTGAAGATCACAGCGCTGCTTCGTCTGTTCACAACCATCAACCTCACGACCATCTCAGGAAATGGACCAGTGATCATCCAATCGACAACATCATAGGCAATCACTCACGTCCAGTATCCACTCGTAATCAACTAGCCACTGATGCACTATGGTGCTTCTTCAATTCCGTACTGTATAAAGTCGAACCAAAAGATGCCAAAGAAGCAATGACTAAAGATTGCTGGTTCCAGGCTATGCAGGATGAAATCCATGAATTTGATCGACTTGAAGTATGGGAATTAGTGCCTCCTCCGGAGCGTGCAATGATCATTGCTTTAAAGTGGATCTTCAAAGTGAAGCTTGACGAGTATGGTGATGTCTTAAAGAACAAGGCACGGCTAGTTGCTAAAGGGTTTAGACAAGAAGAGGGCATTGATTTTGAAGAATCGTTTGCTCCGGTTGCTAGAATTGAAGCTATAAGAATCTTCCTAGCTAATGCGGCTAGTCGTAATATGATAGTCTACCAGATGGATGTCAAAACGGCATTCTTGAATGGTGACTTAAAGGAAGAAGTTTATGTGAGTCAACCTGAAGGATTCGTGGATGCTGAACACCCTACTCATGTTTACCGCTTGAAGAAGGCTCTTTATGGGCTAAAACAGGCGCCAAGGGCATGGTACGATACATTGTCCAAGTTCCTCCTAGCAAACAGATTCTCCAAGGGTGTTGTTGATCCTACACTATTCACCAGGAAGTCAAGAAACCATCTACTGCTAGTTCAGATATATGTAGATGATATCATCTTTGCTTCGACAGATCCTGGTGAATGTGATAGTTTCTCAAAGGAGATGAATTCCAAATTCCAAATGTCCATGATGGGACAAATGTCATTCTTCTTAGGACTACAAGTTTCTCAAAGTCCCGGAGGCATATTCATCAATCAATCCAAATACGCCAACGAGATCCTGAAAAAGTTTGGATTCCATTCAAGTGAACCTGTTGACACTCCCATGGTTGATAGAACGAAGCTGGATGAAGATCCTTCAGGGATTCCAGTTGATATAACACAGTATCGAAGCATGATTGGATCTTTGATGTACATCACGGCTAGCAGACCAGATCTTCTGTTTGCTGTGTGTATGTGTGCTCGGTATCAATCCAGACCAACCAAGAAGCATGTTGAAGCAGTGAAAAGGATCTTCCGATATCTTCAAGGCACGGTTCATATGGGTCTCTGGTATCCTAAGGACACTGCAATGGAGTTAACGGCATACGCAGATGCTGATCATGCGGGATGTCAAGACACTCATCGAAGTACTTCAGGAGGAGCTCAATTTTTAGGGGAAAAGTTGGTTAGTTGGTCTTCTAAGAAGCAGATGAGTACTTCCATATCATCTACTGAAGCTGAGTACATTGCTATGTCTGCTTGCTGTGCACAAATCCTTTGGATGCGATCACAGCTTTCGGACTATGGATTCTCATACAACAAAATTCCCCTATATTGTGACAACAAAAGCGCCATTGCTCTTTGTTGTAACAATGTTCAGCACTCCAGGTCAAAACACATCGACATCAGGCATCACTTTATCAGGGAACAAGTGGAAAAAGGAATTGTGGAACTGTACTTCGTGAGGACAGAGTTTCAGTTAGCTGACATCTTCACCAAGGCCCTCCCAAGAGAAAGGTTTCAGTTTATTCTCCCACGCCTCGGCATGAAAAGCATGACTCCTGAAACCCTCAAGTGTCTGCAGGAAGAAAAGGAGGAGTAAAGGATTGTCTTCTTATATCCTTGCACATAGTTGTATATACCTTTAATCAAAAAAGAAAAATACAAAAATATAAAATCTATAAAAACCATAAAAATCGAAAAATCAGAAAATACCAAAAATAGTCCTACCTAGGCATGTCTTCTGTTTATCGATAACATTTACGGATCTAGAAATGTCATTCAACAATGGCACGGATTCTTAAATGAAGCTCGAGCAGAAGTTATACTAATCAGTTAAAACATGTCTTAATGGCTTGCAGTTACTTCATACTGCAACCCGTGCTATACAATGGGGAAAGCATGTCGCCAAAAAGACAGCTGTTCCTCCAACCGGGTGATGTTCACCTGGGCATGGATTACTTTATATCCATGTTTCTCCGACTTGATGTACGTTTCAGTGCATCACTTCGTATATAAGAAGAGAAGTCTTCTTTTCATCAAGATTCTCTATCTTGTTAGATCCCTCAAGAGAGTCTTGATGTTACACAAGGTGGTAAAATGAACTAAATTTTCACAAATGTCCGTCGCTCAATTGAATGACTACAACTCTTTTAATGGAAAACGGGTCATTAATTGAGGGGGAGCATATTTGTTCAAATTTCCGACACCTTGCCATATTTGTGCAAACATCAGCAGTGACACTCTCTCGCTGTTTTAAGAGGAGCATAGTATGCTCCAAAATCAGAATACATTTAAACCTGACCACATTTTCTCCCAAATTTTTCTAAATATATTTAAATCAATTGAGATCACAAATCTCAAATGGTTTGAAATTTTTGATCGGGGGAGAGAATGTGATTTAAATAGGAAATTCTGATAAAATGTGATGATTGGAAGTTAATGTATGCTCTCCGTATGTGCTAAACCATTTTGTATATCAAGGCACATATTGAGGGGGAGCAAAATGTTTTGGTCATAAACGCAAGCTCCTCCATATGTGCGAAAATCTTTCTTATATCAATGCATATATTGAGGGGGAGCAAATGGTTTTAACAAAACAAAAAGGATTGGGCATCTCATGCGAGTGTGACTCAGACATAACTAATGAATTGACGATAGCTAAAGTCAGTAGTCGAAAGGACATGTCCTGGACGGGTAATAATTTCAAGCCAGTTTATCTGGTGATGTAAGCGTGTCTCGCAAAGGACGTGTCTGAGTAGAATGTACCGATTTCGAGCGATCTTCCTTGAATGTGATTTGGACGGGTAATAATTTCAAGCTAGTTTACTAGTGATGTAAGCGTGTCTCGCGATGATCATGTTCTTGGAAAATCAATCAGTTCAAAAAAAAAAAAAAAAGCGAGCTTCACCTGACATGTGCAAATTTATAAAACAATCAACCGAGCACATGTTGAGGCGGAGCATTTGAAAAATATAAAACTCTCAAGTGTTTACAAAAATGTGTTTTAGAATCATGATCACTTTGAGAGATTTTTCAAAGATTTGGTTTATGGCAATCGTGGAAGTACACCAAAGACCGACCATTTTAATTAATGCATGGAGTCATAAGGATGGTTAGGTTAGGCTCAAGTTCCCACGATCCAGCCAGAGCCGGAGGGATCTACCCAGGGACAATCCACTAGTTAGTATAGAAGTCCTTAGGTATGATTAAAAAGGAGATAAGTGAATAAGGGAATAGTGCAGACTGAGATGGAGCTAGTACTGGAACAAACCCAACAAGGTGCTAGTTATGAAGTCTCGGTAAGCACTGAAGGGGTTGAAGAATGAAAAAGAATTGTAAAGATAAAGGGTGAAAAGAAATAGCCCTCCTTACAACTTAGGCAGAAACCGGGTCAATACATATGCTGTCAGAATCACTTAGTTGATTGCTGACATTGAAGACAAAGTATCATGGACCCAGTGATACGCTGCACAACCCTCCCTAGCCACTCAAGGTCCCTCAAAGGATTCTTTTTTCAATTGTCACGGAGTTCAATACATTCCTATCGTCTCTCTCACTCCGAGTTAGATGATATTGAAAAGGTGGCAGTCCTCTCCAGCCTCCGATCACCAAATCAAAACGCACAATTGAGTCTCGAGCCACGAGATGCATAATAAGATCTCATAGGGACACGAATCATTTCTACACTGGTTATTCAACATTAAGGACACCAGTTGTAATCTCATGAGTCCTACGCAGATCTTAGCAATCTGCCAGAACATTTATGAGAGAATTTACTTATGTAATTCTCAATGATTGAATGGAAATTCCTGCCAGGGTCAACATCAAGCAGCCCTGAAAGCAGGTCACTTCGATAATTCCTCGTGAATTACGCTTAGTGGTCGCGACGGTTTCAACCGGTCTACAGTCGTGGAGTGATCTCCAGCGACTCACCTAATCGTTGATTTACTACGGTAAAATCTTAAAAAACCCTTTGTGGGTTTTCGATTAGGAACGGTCTTGGGAAGGATTAGAGAGAGTTTTCACAATATGCTGGTGACTATCTCGAAGTCCAAACTTGTAAGTACCGGTCGAATTATTGCTAACTGTCGTATGCAGGAACTTCTGGCGATTGTAGCTGTGGAATGCTGTAGCTGGTTGCTGTTGTAGCTGGTTGCAGAAAAGATGCCAATCCATCACCACATGTTCACACCACATCATCATCAAAGAAGTCATGATCATCCTAAAAGACCTTCAACACAGCTTCTGCTAACTCTGATGCTGAAGATCATGACCCCATATCGTGTGAGCATGTCGGCTCTAAGTATATTTCATCACATGGAGTATTACTACAGAAAGATGACTTGGAGACTCAAGTGGGATGATACGTTCACAGATTACTCAAAGTTCATCCAAGACAAAGAGAAGTCATCTTCAGATCACTGATGTTTGCACAACAATCTATGACATTGAAGATTCAATGAGTACGAGCTATGATGTCAAGATCCAAGGAAGAAGTGCTGAAATTCAGAACATTACTTCTGGGGTGACCTCCCTTAGGGGGAGATTGTTAGGAATATGAATATTCAGCAGAAGACTCGGTCACCCCGAGTACTTATTAGATCATCATAGCTAGTAGGATTATCAGTAATATTATTAGTAGTTTAGTTATTAATTAGTATTGTGGAGTGGGTCGGGTCTTTACCCTCTGTCAGCTCACTCCACAGTCCACTAGGGACATAATATGTAGTAGTATATATACCCCTTCCCACACATGGGAAGGGTTGGACCTTTTCAATCTAATACATTACAAGTTTCTTTCTCACTCTAAAAGGCTCCCACTTTCTCTCTCTATAATCTCTTCAATTCGATCCATACAAGCCTCACACAAGTGATTCTTGCATTGTGAATACCCTACACATACAAACATCTGTCTAATTCATGGAGGGGCCTAATAGTATCTAACTCCATAAAATGTGGAGGAAAAAATCCTATTTTGACTGCACGTGTCATTCATGTGCTTCATATCACTCCTGATAATGGCTTTTATAACTATCTTATTCAGGACAGCGTTTAACCATATCAAGGAATGAAATTCCACACATGCAAGACCTGCTTGCATCTCAAGTCTAAGGATAAGAGACATAACCTCTTGCGAGATTCACTATTGACGACGATCCATGTAGTGAATACTCGTAGGTTGGGTCAATCCAATGTTCATCATAATGAACAACATGTGAGTGTGGCAAATAAATCACCAACACGCTCACATTTGCCTTAATTTGATGATACTCCCGTATCGTCAACCGACAATGGATAATTTTAGAATAAATAAATTATTCATGGATTAAACATGCAAATATAGAACACAGTAGTATAAATGAAGACGATCATACTAGGTATATCAATTTATTATAATACGACTGCTTACAGTTCCATTATCCAAATACTAAAAACAGATATGCATAAGACTACTCATAGGTAGGAATCTGATGTTCCCACCATGATCAAATTATGTTGTACAAGACAACAAGTAGTCATCCGAGTAAACTTTGAGAATACTTATTTCAAAACTCATAAGAGGTTTGAATGATGATTGTCATTTGTATGTGTGCATTCAAGTACAAGACGAGTGTTGCAACAATACATTCCATAGGGTGTTTGAAGCCAGCAAAACACCTATATTAGACAGTCATTTGTACAGTTTCTCAAACTATAAAGTATTCTTATTCTTTTAATGTATAAAGCACTAGTGCTCTCAGTCGAGCACATCTAGTCAGCAATGTCATCATTCATGATGACATCCTACCACGACTAGGGTTGAGTATCATCTCAGTTAAATAAGCATTAGCGTATGCAAACAAAACAGAGTTCCTCAAATATTCGTAAACGTTTGAACATATCTTTGGTCCTTTGTAGGTCCATTATAATGTTCTTTTAACAATTATTTAATGACTTTCACTTAGATATTTGTTGTTATCAAATCATCTTGCATTCATGCAAATGATATATACATAGTCCAATGCGTAATATGACTTACATGATGAATCCTTTAGTTGAACTTAAGATTTTCACTCATGTGTTCAATCTCATCAAGTGAGATTGATCATTGAGACTCCCCTCAATAATGTGTCATATTATGTTTAGACTTAATAACCGTTTATGTTTATTCTAATAAACATATACATAACAAGGTTGTATGTCTTATTTTATAAATCCCTCAAGAGAAACTTCATTCCAAGCTAAGGATTAAAGTTTAGCTTAGATGGAATATTGTTTCTAATATGTTAATGACATATGAGATTTAAGAAAATAAATACAGTGCTCCAACTTGCTCTTAGCGCACTTAGGAGTAATCTTATTAATCAAAATCAAATTAATGATTTTATAATTAACTCAAGATCTTTGCTCCTAGATGCATGATCTAATCCACACATGGATTATTTTATCTTGTATACATAATAAAGATTATATGGATTCATAAACCCTTTTGATTACTCATCGTCCTCGCAAAGGTAATCAACAAGAAAAGTGTTTTGATATCCTATTGTCATATTTCATTTACATAAAAACAGGTATGACTATTAATCATCTTTATACATTTAATGTTTCTAGGTAGAAAGATTTAGTCATAGTCAATTTCTTGAGTACGAGTAAACTCCTTTTACTAGTCGTGCATTAAATGTGTGTACAAGTTTTCCCTTTTGAGTCTTCTTATCAAGAAACTCATTCTTAACCTCATAGTTTAACTGATTGGTAAGAGATCAATCAAGCTCCATGAGTGATTGTCTTTCAAGGGCTGCATCTTAACATTCATAGTTTTGAGCTACTCATCAGATACAATATCTGATAATGCATCTCAATAGTTAGCAGGTTCACCATGATCCTCTAACTTATGTCCCTCAGCATTGATATAAAAAATATATCGTTCAGGTGCAAGAGGTATCCTTGCGGATTTATGAATGAGAGATATCAATCTATGGTTTAACATATGCATGTTCAACCATAGTATGACATTAGCAAGTGTACTCAGAAGGTTGTGTATTTAGTTCTTGAATAACTTCAAGGTCTAAAGGTACTCCCACTTGCTTTTGTATGTAGAGACTAATCTCTAGATACTCAGCATCTTGAGTAACAATAAATTGTTTTCAAGTGGGACATCCAAAATACACCGTTAGTTCTTGACTCTAGTTTGTTAATTACTTACTCTTAAGTAGTTAACAAATTCAGAACTTCAATTAAGACATAATGAGATTCATCCCATGCCATAATACAATGGTGTCTTAAATTCCTTCTGGGTTGGAATCATATTGAGTGTACACATGGCACACCCAATTTCTAACCTTGATAGCTTTGGAGGTAAAACAGTTTAAGTCATCAAAGATCAAACAATATCAATAGTGTTTGATTTTCCATGATGGACATACCATAAAGTTGTGGTATTCCATGAGGACTGATGTTGTGAGATTATCACACAACTCATTAGATGAACTTATACTTTTGGGCTTACATATCTACCAACCAAGTCAAACCAGATGGCATCAATAGTAATTTTAGCCTAATGCATACTTTACATCATGTGCATGTTTTGACTAGAAAACATAAACATTTAATATTATACGTCGTAAGTATACATGTCTTAACAAGAAGACATAACAAACCAACGTCTTACTTTACGTTATAAGTCTTTCAACAATTAACGGAAATTATGTTTGTGTCTTTACAAGAGACCTAAACATATTCAACTAAAGTAATTACGAGCGCCGACACTTGGCCTCAACAGTAGATTCAAGTTAATTTCATACTTCATGATTATGGCTTTACAAGAAAACATAATCATACTTACTAAACAATTCAGTGAATATGTTGAAGTAGCTTTTCATGTTATCTTGATATTTGTTCTAATTAGGGCAACCTACATTTTATGTGTAGAAGTCCTAGTAGAATCTTAGTTTCTTACCTTTCAGCCAAGAAAAACTATTAGTCATATTGTTATATGTTGTACCTTGCACACAATTAAGATTTCAAGATTTCTCCCACTTGTGCATGGCACAACATCATGAGAGCAATATGACAATGTCTAAGATAACATATGATTTTTAGTCAAAATCAAAATATAGATATGTAGAACTTTATCGTTTTAATAATGAATCATGCATAACAATTTTATAGATAACATTTCAGGAAGCAACATCAGGAACGCGACAAGTTATCTTATAAAATCTATGCAATGGTTCTTACATAAACTATGATGCTTAACTTGTGGAAAGTAATGTATTATTTCAAGACAATCTGGAAATAAGATGGGCAACTTGCAAGGTAATAAAGCTTACAGCTCCCACTGGATTAGACAACATTACATGTGTTTCGTCACCAGTAATATAATCACGTAGCTCCCACTGGATTAGACAACATTTAAAAGTGTTACTTCACCAGCGGAGAGTGAGTGGCGATTGGATACTTTCCATCTTTCTTTGAATATCTACACATTATTGCTAATGTGAGTCACTTTGACTAGTAAACATGTACTTAGGTATTCAAGGAAGTGCATCAAGTTCTAACATATAGATGATGGGCCATCCATCATTGCTATTTTAACTTGAAAATAGGCATGCTTTTCCTCTATAATTGGTCTACTCTACCACAAGGGTATGTAGGACCTTAGTAGGTTTATTGTGTTAAGGCAAACTGCTAGGTAATCATGCTAGTAATTGCCTTTACCACTTTGCGGTTTTATTGATATTTCCGTCTTCTAATTATATAAACTCATTTTAGTTGGGTAGCTATAGAAAACGTGTTCTCTAGTTATCCAAATATCTTATATTTCTTAAAGGTTTCAAAACCGAAACTAGGGTTATGAAACAATCTTGGAAGAATAAAATGTGTAACCATACTTAACCGTTTTGACTTTCACAAGACATCACGATTTCTAGAGTAGGTCTTCTTAGAGTTTTATTAGAATTAGGGAAATTCAAATATTCCTATTATGACTTTTCCTCATAAAGAAAAAGGATAGGAACAAATCTCTTTCTTACAAGGAAAGAGCGACTCAGTTCGTACTTTTAACAAGAAAAGAACAAACTTTCGTTTACGGTTGTGTTGCATTAATTCATTAATTGAATTTACAAAGTTCATTTTTAGTATTTTCGATAATTATCCTTTTATAAATTAACTACCCCATGTTTAGAATTTAAAACAATTAATTTTCGAAAAGGCTAAGATCCAGATTGTGCTTCTACTATCACATCAGTTGATCTGCTAGCAATAGTAGATTCAATTGGTAGGCGACGATCACCAATTGTATTACATGTACAACTCTTAGATCCTTATGGGACTCATGGCATCTAGTGTCAAACAACTAGTGTCATGTAGGCATGTTTAGTCCCATCTTTGCCTCGGGTCAGGGTCCGACCGCTTAACTCAATTAAGTCATCCAATTTGAAAACGTGTGAGAATATATCAGGGTCTGACCGCTTAGAGAATAGTCACCCTGGGTTACAATTCAGCCTAGGTCTGACCATGGCCAAAAGGTAATTGCAAGTGTTTTCATAATTGGACGGCATGACTTAAATTTTGACGGGTAAAGTGTTTTGATGTGGATCAAAAACGTGTACGAAAGAAGCATGCATTCATTCTTCGTAGCACAAGTTAAAAACTTTTCTTAACTTAAGTCTAATCATTGTTTTAATTTATGTGTGTCAAGTTGTCCATTTTCAAGACTAATATAAATCCTAAGTGGATTATAATTAAGTTTGGACAATACAATAAATAAATAAATAAACAACCTTAACTAGTTTAAGTGTTATTTAGAAAACAATGATTTTTAAGTTTCAAATCATATTTAAACTTAGTTAAACTAAATCATAAGCCTTAGTTCAAAATGGTTTATGTTTCGTTGAAAGTTTTAAGAAAATAATTTCCGTTTTACATGTAGTCACAACATACATAAAACAACCAAACAAACATACAACCACAATATACAACCACAATATGCAAAGCCTCAACCGATGAAAATCCTATACTTGGTCTTGTGAGCCATCACAAGAACCAAGAGTCAACTAGGGACATATAGCACAACCACACGGAGGGCTCCCACTTGCCCCAAGACAATCATGGGCAAGTAAAGGCCCATAATGCACATGAAAACATGATTCAGTCAGCCCAGTTTTTCTGTCTTGCGAGGCCCAAATCTCCTAGAAGATGACCTCCTCATGCTTCGGCCCAGTTGAAAAAGTTGTAGGCCTATGTCTTGTGGACCTGCACAAAAAAATTTAGCCAAAAATACCTTACCAATCTCCTGGAAATCGCATTTTCCCATCAGGTGTCCAGCAGCTACTTTTGGTCCAAAACTCTTCATTCTTTTGCCATTTGCTTCCAAGCTTATGGTTACAAGATATATAAAGTAAAGTACATCTAATCTAGTTTCTATCTACTGTAAAAATGCCCAAAAAATGGCAAAACCAAATTGAAATACATTACAAAAGCGCAAAAACAATGGCAAGCCCCCAAAACAAACAAAACAACCAACAATCACAACATCACAATGCATAAGTGGTCTAGGTTTTCATCGGCTTTGCATATACACATAATAATACATTAAAATTATGATCATTACAAGGTGTTGGCTAACTCCATGGACAAACATGCATGTATTTGCCATGGACAACAAAATAAATAACAAGAATTAAATTGTTAGCCAACGAATCGAAGAAATTAATTAACAAGAATTAAAACCCCGAATGGTACGCGTGTCAAATGGCCATAGACTCAAAACCCACTGATATTAGGACCTTCTTAACATCATTTTTACACATAAAATTAAGCCTCATGGGCTGATTTGAAATCGGGTTACAAATCTATCAAAAAACGCGTTTTAGGCCATTTTACGGGTACCGAACAAGTAAACAATTAATGTATGCATAACAAATGGCCATAGGATCAAAAAGTCCAGATTATTAGACCCCATATGGGTCGACATATTTACAAAAAATAAGCCATGGGGGCTGTTTAGAAATCATTCTTTTAAATCCATTAAAAACACACGTTTTTAGCTATTTTTACGCATACTTGATGGCTCGTGATACCCCTATAGGTGATGTAAAATATAAATTAACATATTAAATATATAAACGCAGTGGAATACATCACCAACAACGGATCCATATAGCCATATGATCAATCAATAAATTAAATACAAGATTTATACCTTTGTAGCGTGATCCGGGAGTCACCAACACAAGCTATAACCCACGACTTGTATAAGAAACCCAAGAGATCAATAAGGTTGATCTCCTCTAAGTGTGAAACACACTACACGTCACCGTATGCCAATGGATGCTAGTCCTTTAACCCGTAACCGATCAAACACTCTTGAATAAGCAAGATGCAAACGTGAAAGATGGAAAAATAAAAACCCTAGATCTTTATTTGTTTTTGAGCCGTGGGTTTTCAAGGAGGGAGAGAGGAGGAATTTTTGGTGGTAGTTAATCACAATTATAAGGGAGTAATGGTGATTTATTTTTTACCAAAATAGTTCAAGTCTATCCCTTCTTTTCCTCCCCCTAGGCCGGCCATATGTGGGCTCAAAATGGGCTCACCATTTGTTGTTCAAGTCCAATGAATTAAGTCCATTACTTAGTCATTAGAAGCCCAACAGCGGTTCCTAGTTACGTACGGTTATTTATATATTGTAAATACAATAAACACGATATATAAAGTGGCACCTCAGTGTATATGTGTGTGACCCCATAGGCTCACATATGTCTAGCCATATAATTAGTAATTATGACACGAGCATACTCCAACATGGATCGGGTCTTTACCCACTGTCAGCTCATTCTACAGCCCGCTAGGGGCACCTAAACATTGTAGTATATATACCCCTTCCCACACATGGGAAGGGTTGGAGCTCTTAATCATTCAACACATATTTTCTTTCATTCTCTCTCTCTAGAACCCTCACTCTCTTATCTTTCTCTCTCTAGAATTATTCTAACATCAAATCCAAGTATGGATATGTTACATACGTCATTGGCCATGAGTAGTTCTAGTAGTGATACTTGCTTACATAGGTAACCATTGTTAGGCTGCACTTTAGACGTGTGCAGTTAAGTAGCAAAAGGGTACATAAGTCATTGGCCATGACTAGTAGGCTAAAGTTTAGAAGTTTCCAGTTAAGTAGCAAAACAGTGTGCGTGCACCTTGCATATTATGCCTTCTTTTTTTTACTGTCTGTTGGTTCTTCTGTGAAGAGTGGTCGTTTGGCTGTTTTCTGACCAGCACTTGAGCTTATGTCTGTTTTGGATCTAGTTTGCATTCCTGAGTATGCTGGTGGTGGTGTCGCCATGTCTGTAATAGTAAAAAAAAAATTAAATAAGTAAATAAATAACCTATGGTTTAAGATTAATTTTTTAGTTTGATTAGTTCTTTCGTAAGTATGAAAAGTTTATTATTTGGTTGCTTTTCTTCTGTTGTTAGTTTCTGTTCCGTTGGTTCCTCAATAATGTTTTCTGTTATTGCTGAAACATAGTTGTTTTTACCCGATGATATGTTTGTTGTTGGTCTGTCCTGCATGCCGGTGTATGTTGCTGTTGGTGTTGCCATTTCTATAGTAATTAAAAAAATTTAACTCAGTATTTTAGATCATATTTAATGTGTTATGGTAAGTTATATTAATTGTGAAAGTTTATTACCTTTTGGATACTCTCCCTGCTCTATAGTCTTCTGTTGTTGTTCCATAATGGTTAGGCTTGCTGTTGTTGGAATGGTATCAATAACAACTAAAGCTTTTGTTGATGCTCTGGGAACTGTAATGTAAAATTTTTGATGTTTTGCCATTAGTTTTTTAGTTTTGAAAACTTTATAACTTGTATATTGAACTGTGATGTTAAATGGATATGTTTACGTGAAGGTTGTGCTTCAATTTGTCTTGTCATTCCTGTTTTACCAAATATTTCATCGACCACAAATTCGATGGATCCTTGTCTGCAACTTGGATTGTAATGAAATTGAAAT
Organism: Artemisia tridentata subsp. tridentata; assembly: GCA_021014915.2. Classification (NCBI taxonomy): domain Eukaryota; kingdom Viridiplantae; phylum Streptophyta; class Magnoliopsida; order Asterales; family Asteraceae; genus Artemisia; species Artemisia tridentata. The sequence continues at coordinate 304,180,519 of CP139505.1, read as the reverse complement.
GTATGCTTTGTCCCAACAATTGCTTCTAATTCTTCTAGAAAATGGCGTGGGTCACCATTCTGATTTGATGCAACCAAATTTGCACAATCACCAACAAATTCATCTGCCTTAGGTGTAAAGAATATAAATTGTGTTGTTGCGCTACCATCCATTAGAATTGCTCTGATATTGTATCTGTATGCATGAATTAGGTCGGTAAGTGATAGCGAAAAAAGTAATTCGTCTATTTGTTATTTGATTACCTATATTTAGGAGCTGGTATAAGTCCATGTTGTTTGCATTCATAGTTTCCATTGATTTTTGTAGCTTTGAAGTTGCAAAAAGTGCATGAAGTGTAGTGCCACCCTCTGTCTTTATTCAGCTCCATTATTGTTGCTTCACAACTAAACCGGACTCCCTAATAAATAACGAAAAGTGATATGTCATATACAGGTATTTTATGTAATAGATGGTAAACTATAAATGGACATTTGTTGTTGTAACAGACCTTGTAGGTATCTGGATTATGTGTAAGTAGTATCGCAAATGGGATGCGATTTTTGTTTTTTTCCTGTTCAATGTCTTGTAAACGGTACCTGGTCACACATAAGGGTGGCTTTTCTTGATAAAGTGCTCTGTACCTGTTGCATATGCATATTGGTTTAAGTATATAAATTTCAAATTAAACTATGTATAATAATGGTTAAGGATATACGAATATTACTCTGCTATATATTTTCAAGCTGTGGTATCTTAGGATTTATGTAATAGTATGTTGTTGGTGTTGATGATAGCTGCAGATCTATAAATAGCAAACAATTAGCTATATAATGTTTGTTACATTTATTTATAGATAAGGTGTTATTTTATATGAATGTTACTAAAAGTACCTCTGTTTTAATATTTTGAAACCCTGCATGAACTCACAGCTATTATTATTGGCCTTTCAAGTTTCTCAATAGCTTCTTTTTCAAATCTGTTGGCAAGCTCGTCCCATAATGTCAATTCAATGGAATTTCGAATGTTCATGTGAATAATTTCAAATGTATGTCATGCATTTAATCTATTGTATAAGTAATTTTTTTGGTTTTTTTAGAAAAATGACTTACTTCAGATTTTGTATTTCCACTTTGCGCATTCTTGATTGAGTTCTGTTAGGATTTCCAATGTCGCATGGTTCTCCGGATGTAATGTAACATCCAATATAATCTGCACATTTAAACATGGTTATAGATATACATTTTTTTTTTGTTATTATGGTAAGTGAAGGTATTTAAATTTGTTTGTTGGTACCTGTAAGAACTGGATATTCTTTTTTTCCTTTGTCGCGTAGGTCAAATATTTTGTTAGGCAACTGATTGTAGGATACAAAGTTGAAATAGTTGTTTGGGAATGATTCAGATGGTATAGGATCCAATTTTGTGAGTCTGGTAAATGAGAGTGAGGTTTTGTTATGAAGAGTTTGTTGCCAGTTTTCTGTTTTAATACAATGAAAGTCTGATACACGGTATGCTAGGCCAGGTTTAAGAATAGGTCTGAAATGATGTATGTCGGCAGCTAGCATGTTGGCTTGTATTGCAGTTCCCTAGGTATATAAAATATTGTTACAATAAAGCAAACGTAGTGATGTTTGTATAGTATTATGTATGTAAATTACCTGTTTGTCTAATAAGATTGCAAGGTAGCCTTTCTCAGTTGTATCTGGAGGATCTCGAGCGGTCCATGCACGGTATACTTTGACCTCAATCACTTTCTCTCTGTCTCTATGTTTAAGCTCTTCGATTGGTGTTAGTGTCATGCTGCAATAAGCAAATTATTAAAATATTAGAAAAATACATTTAATAATTAAAAAAAAAAAAAAAAAAAAAAAAACAAAGGGCAGCATATTTTGTTTTCAACTCTATTGAATGCAATTAAAAAAAAAAAGAAAAAGAAAAAAAGGGCAGCATTAAAAAAAAGAAAAAAAGAAAAAATTAAGTTAATGCAAAGCAAGACTAACGTTAACATTCATGTTTAGTATTTTGTGCAATATAATATTGGCTACTTAAACCTCCGTTTCAGCAATTGTGTTGAGAAAGTCTTTATATACTATGTTTTTGGTTGTGTTGGGTGGCTGGTCAGTGTGTTTTTTTGTAAGGATTTTGAGACCATTAGGCGTTGTAGCTCGTGAGAGCGCAACATAAAGTTGCCCATGTGCGAATATAGGTTTAGGTAGGTAAACTCCGATCTTGCTTAGAGACTGGCCCTGGCTCTTGTTGATTGTCATTGCGTAGCAAACCTTTACTGGAAACTGTTTCCTTTTGAAGATAAAAGGCATTTTGGGATCTGTGGCTTTCAACGTAATTCTTGGAACAAAAACTTTTTCTCCAATCCTGTTGCCTGTGATAATTTCTGCTTGTATCAGGTTTGACAACAGTTGTGTCACAACCATTCTTGTTCCATTGCATAGCCCACATCCTAAGTCCATGTTGCGAAGTAGCATAATTGGAGTTCCAATTTTAAGTGACAGTTTGTTTGGTGGGAAACCGGGAAATTTGAGTGTGTTTAGGAATTCTGGTGGATATAGCAGTTCATTTGCAGTACCTTCTTTTCCAAGAGGAATAGCCTCATCAAAACTTATGTATGTTGTGCTTTCTCTTTTGACCAATGATAGAATCTCTGTGTTAATTGCATCTGCTGTTTCATTCTTAGGACATATGATTGCTTTTTTTTCTGTATGATTTCTGCAGTTGGTGATTCCAATGTGTTTTCATCATAGAAGAAGTTAATAAGCATTCGTAGACCCTCGTTGGTATCTGGAATTAGGTATTCTTCAAGAATTGTGACCCAAGTGGCATTTTGGGCATCTTCTTCATCAGGGCTTCATATTTTACCATGTAACACCCCAACCCGACAAGGGTAGAAGTGTCACGAAAATGGTGACATATCAAAGGCAAGCATAACATACGACTTACATAATACAAATGGTTTACAATATTACAAAGGAAAATATACCAAATCTACATAGTCATACATAAATGAATACTAAAACTAGGGTATTGTCTTCATAAGCTAATCTCTCATCCCAAAGCAAACCCAAGATCCTGGCTTCCTACTAAAAACCTGCCGCAGGAAAAGAAATGCGGCTGAGCTTAAAAAGCCCAGTGAACAGATATATAGTAAACGGAAACAAAATCAAATGAACATGAACAGACATATCATAATGAACGAGATTTAGGAAAAGGAAATAAAGAATAAGGTTTAGGACAGTCATCCACCACGAGCCCATATCATAACATATTACATATCATATCATATCATATCTTCATAATCATATAGAGGGGAGACCTCTCAGATAATCAGATAATATGAGGGGTGTCCTCATTGTAGGGTATTCACAATGCATGAATCACTAGCTTGTGGCTTGTATGGATCGAATGGAGGATGTTTTAGAGAGAGAAATGGGAGCCTTTTTGAGAGAGAAAGTAACTTGTGTAATATTAGATTGAAAAGGTCCAACCCTTCCCATGTGTGGGAAGGGGTATATATACTACTACATATTACGTCCCTAGTGGACTGTGGAGCGAGCTGACAGAGGGGAAAGCCCCGACCCACTCCACAAATATAGATACTACTAATACTAATACTAATAATACTAAGCTACTGATAATATTACAGATAATCCTACGAGCTATGATGATCTAATAAGTACTCGGGGTGACCGAGTCTTCTGCTGAATATTCATATTCCTAACAATCTCCCCCTAAGGGAGGTCACCCCAGAAGTAATGTTCTGAAATTCAGCACTTCTTCCTTGGATCTTGACATCATAGCTCGTACTCATTGAATCTTCAATGTCATAGATTGCTGTGCAAACATCAGTGATCTGAAGATGACTTCTCTTTTGTCTTGGATGAACTTTGAATAATCTCTGAACGTATCATCCCACTTGAGTCTCCAAGTCATCTTTCTATAGTACTACTCCATGTGATGAAATATACTTAGAGCCGACATGCTCACACGATATGGGTTCATGATCTTCAGTATCAGAGTTAGCAGAAGCTGTGTATAAGGTCTTTTAGGGTGATCATGACTTCTTTGATGATGATGTGGTGTGAACATGTGGAGATGGATTGGCATCTTTTCTGCAACCAGCTACATCAGCAACCAGCTACAGCTTTCCACAGCTACAATCGCCAGAAGTTCCTGCATACGACAGTTAGCAATAACTCGACCGGTACTTACAAGTTTGGACTTTGAGACAGTCAACAGCATATTGTGAAAACTCTCTCTTATCCTTACCAAGACCGTTCCTAATCGAAAACCCACAGAGGGCTTTTTAAGATTTTAACCGTAGTAAATCAACGATTAGGTGAGTCGCTGGAGATCACTCCACGACTGTAGACCGGTTGAAACCGCCGCGACCACTAAGCGTAATCCTCAAGGAATTACCTAAGTGACCTGCTTTCAGGGCTGCTTGATATTGACCCTGGCAGGAATTTCCATTCAATCATTGAGAATTACATAAGTAAATTCTCTCATAAATGTTCTGGCAGATTGCTAAGATCTGCGTAGGACTCATGAGATTACAACTGGCGTCCTTACTGTTGAACAACCAGTGTAGAAATGATTCGTGTCCCTATGAGATCTTATTATGTATCTCGTGGCTCTAGACTCAATTGTGCGTTTTGATTTGGTGATCGGAGGCTGGAGAGGACTGCCACCTTTTCAATATCATCTAACTCGGAGTGAGAGAGATGATAGGAATGTATTGAACTCCGTGACAATTGAAACAAGAATCCTTTGAGGGACCTTGAGTGGCTAGGGAGGGTTGTGCAGCGTATCACTGGGTCCATGATACTTTGTCTTCAATGCCAGCAATCAACTAAGTGATTCTGACAGCATATGTATTGACCCGGTTTCTGCCTAAGTTGTAAGGAGGGCTATTTCTTTTCACCCTTTATCTTTACAATTCTTTTTCATTCTTCAACCCCTTCAGTGCTTACCGAGACTTCCTTACTAGTACCTTGTTGGGTTTGTTCCAGTACTAGCTCCATCTCAGTCGGCACTTTTCCCTCATTCACTTTTCTCCTTTTTAATCATACCTAAGGACTTCTACACTAACTAGTGGATTGTCCCTGGGTAGATCCCTCCGGCTCTGGCAGGATCGTGGGAACTTGAGCCTAACCTAACCACCCTTATAACTCCATGCATTAATTAAAATGGTCGGTCTTTGGTGTACTTCCACGATTGCCATAAACCAAATCTTTGAAAAATCTCTCAAAGTGTTCATGATTTTGAAACACATTTTTGCAAACACTTGAGAGTTTTATATTTTTCAAATGCTCCCCCTCAACATGTGCTCGGTTGATTGTTTTATAAATTTGCACATGTTAGGTAGAGCTCGCACTTTTTGAATTGATCCACTTTCAGTGAACATGACCGATTCGAGACACGCTTACATCACTGGTTAGACCAGCTTGAAATTATTACCCGTCCTGGTCAAGTCCATAGAAAGTTTCTCGAAACGGTACACTCTACTCAGATACATCTTTTTCGAGACACGCTTACATCACTGGTTAGACCAGCTTGAAATTATTACCCGGCCAAGACGTATCCTTTCGATTGATGACAATTCAAGTTTCGTCAATTCTTTTGTTAATTCTGAGTCACAGCCACATGCGATGCCATAATCCATTGTTTTGTAAAATCATTTGCTCCCCCTCAATATATGCATTGATATAAGAAAGATTTTCGTACATATGGAGGAGCTTGCTTTTATGTCCAAAACATTTTGCTCCCCCTCAATATGTGCCTTGATATACAAAATGGTTTAGCACATACGGGAGAGCATACATTAACTTCCAAATCATCACATTTTCATCATGTTTCATATTTAAATCACATTCTCTCCCCCGATCAAAAATTTCAAACCCTTTGAGATTTGTGATCCCAATTGATTTAAATAAGTTAGTAAATGTGGGAGAAAATGTGTCCGATTAAATATATATGTTGATGATGGAACATACTAAGCTCCCCCTTAAACTAAGAGGGAGATTCACTGCTCATTATACACATATTACACATAGAGTATTACAAGATTAGAGGAAATTACATTGTAGAAATTACAAGTGCCTAATAAACGAGTAATATTACTACAAAGACCACTTATGAAGCGAGTCAGCTCATGTCGTTCTTTCCATCAGTCTGTAATCTCCTTCACGAACTCTTCCCCCAACGAAGCTTTCCAAGCTGCGAAAGATCCTTCTTGTTTTCAGTCTACGCTCTATGGCTTTCATAAACTCTTTGCTCCTTTGTACATCCAGATCAGTCCAGAACTGAGTCTTCAATTGTGGGTTGTGGGATTTAGCTTGAAGTCTTTAATCCTGAAATCCAGTGCTTCATCGATCATCCTCAGGGTACCATCGCTGAATTTATGAATCTCACTGAATTGCATCATCATAGGAGTCCCATGCTGGTCAGTGAACTTGACAGCTCTTGGAGATTCGATTACTTTAAAGTCGTGAATGTACTCGAGACCCGCACGTTCCCAATATGGCTTAGTGAGATTGAGTTTGGTCTGATAGCTCTCTATCCCTAGTTGAAAATCACTCACTCTTTGCCTGATAACAAGACCCCGGATCCATAAGTTAACAGCAGCAGCGAGCGCCTTCTTGTCGCGAGGTGGAAGATGATTCAGGTGCCCTTGAAGATTCAGAAGAAAGAGATCCTCGAAGTCACTCGGAGATAAATATTTGAAGTCACTTTCAGAAATGATATACTCCTTTTGATCAGCACGACGAAGCACTATCCTTTTAAGATACTCGTACCCATACATTGGGTGAATATCAATTTTGATGACACTTAAGATTCTTAGATGTGAGCGTATACCCCGACGACTTCCCTCTCCTGCGTGCCTTTCTATGTAAAAGCGTTTCTTGTGGAACCACCAATGTGTGACCCCATAAGATGCAGTAAGATCAAACTTGTATTCTTCATCTGACCAGACTTGATCTGGCACCATTTGTTCTAGCCCAATGTCAGGGTAGTAAGCCGCCTTCATCTTGGAAATGGATAATGCCTGACGATCACCATTATTCCCAAACCGGAGATAATTCAGATCGTTGTTAAAGAAGAGATCTGCTTGAATGTTCTTCTGACCTGGTGGACCATCAAAGGGAAGAGGTTGGTTGATGTCGTAGGAACGGATCCGGTCATCAACTTGATCAGTAAATAGTCTATGACATTCTTCCATTTGATATTGGAGATGAATCACATCAGGATGAAACACTTTGACGATTTCATATGCAGGACCTTCCAAATCTTGGGGAGTGAGAGTTGGGATGCCTTTCTTCTTACAGAACCAACTAATGAATGCCCCCATGTCTTTTGTTTTCGCCAGCAGTGAGTTCTCTGGAGGTGGGTTGTGTTGTGATGCAATGGTAGCTGCCCAATTGTTATCAGGAACACTTGTGACTGATGATGGAATAGACCAATCTGTTTCAGGAACTGGTTCTCGTTCTTCTTCAGGTACAGGTTTTACCCAAGATTCCCTGTCTTCCTTGGTGAAGCGTTTACTAGTGGGGTTAGAGTCATCCGATGTATCTGTGCGTAAAAATTCCAACCACCATTTTTGATTAGGATCAACTGTTGGGATATTGGTGTTTGCAGAGACATCTTCTTCATCAGTTTGAGTAGACAAATCATCTGCAACCGATTCCTCATTCATGACAAAATCCTCAGGAGCTAGCGAGAACGAGGGCTTATATCTTTCATCAACGGTGGTCCACGCATGCGAGCCTGTCTTTGAAACACCCTTAGATGTGCTTGGGCCAGAAGAAGTAGTGGTTTGATCTTTACCACCAGAAGATTCAGTTGGATGATGATGAGCTTGAGCTTGGGTGGATTCTGAAGCTCCTGACAACTTTGCTGCTCCAGATCCACCACTAGGTGGAGGGGGTGGAGGAGGATGAGGTGGAGAGCCAGGGGGTGTTCCGGGTTTATCTTGTCTCCTTTTCTTCTTCTTCCGTTGTTCTTCAAGCTCAGCCATAAGGAAATCCTGATTATCACGATGCATCGATTTTTCCAATGCTTCATAAAGCAGTTGATGATCTTCGTGACCTTGATACTGACCACATTCAAACATTCGGTCATATAGGATTGATTTCATATCAGCAGTAGGAAGATCTCTGAATCGTGTCTTCATAGGAGCTTCCATTGCCCATCTGACTGCTTCTTCCACCTGATCATTCACAGCTTGAGCCACCTTTTGTTCTATATTAAGCTTTTCCACATTAAGTAGTCTCTGCTCATAATTCTTCAACTTTAGTGACATGTCATCAATGAGCTTTGTAGCAGCAGTTAGTTTTGATGCTAAATTAGATGGAACTTCTTGAGGAATGGGTGTCGAAGGTGTTGCTTCCGGTGAGGGATCTACTATGATAGTTGCAATTGTGGACACTGGAGTTGTCATAGGTCTAATACCAGACATGTCTTGTTTAATTGGTACAGACACCATTGACTCCACTTCTTTATCATCATGTGGTACGTTCGTCTCTATGGTGTTGTCGTTGGCTTTATCCAAGAAGAATTGATCACCATAGTTGAAGTCGGTGTCAAGGTTCTTCAGAGACGATAGAGTGCCAGTAGACCCTGTTGGTTCATTTAGGTGAGATTGCTCATCCTCCTTCATTTTTAGATTCTCATGAACCCCCGGGTATGTCGAAGCCACAAATTCTTCATGGTGTATTTCTTGTGGAGGTTCTGTAGTGGTTGTTGTTTTCTGATCATGAATTTCCTTAATGATGTTTTCAGACTCAGCTTCTTTATGAAATATCTCATCTTGACTCTCACCTTGATCTTGTGGATCCTTAATTTCAGTATGTTTGACCTTCATCTCCTCCTTCTTTTCTTTAATAACATTACCAGACTCAGCTTCCTTATGAACTTCCTCTTCATGACTCTCACTTTGATCTTGTGAATCCTTTACTTCTGTATGTGTGATCTTCATCTCCACCTTCTTCTCTTTGTACACCTGTTCATCGCTTTCTGTATCACTGGAATCTTGGGCAACTTCTATGCTTGGTGATTCTTCTTGATGTCTTTCAGAGAGATCAAGTGCTCTAGATGATCCCTGATCACGTTTCCTGAGCTCAAATCGTGTTGTTGTCTTGGATGCCGGAGATGATATGGTAAGAAGAGTTTTAGCAGCTTGTTCCACTGTAGCTACTCCTTTACCTTTGCCCTCTACTTCAGGTAATGGTTTACTGCTCTCAGCAACAGGTTCTCTCAGGACAACTCCTTTCGTAGTACTCTTCGTTGATTCAGCGTGTTCTTTAGCACTCAGCTCCAGGGCTTGTTGTAGATCCGGATCTTCTTCATCTTTTAGACCTAGTTCAGGAATCACCATCTCTTCATCATCATCTTGACCTTTCTTCTTGATTCTCTTGGATTTCACCTTCTTGCTCGATGCCTTCCTTTTGATCTTCTTACTTTTCTTAGATCCCTCAACCTCTGTGGGTGCATCCTTTCTTTTCTTTGATTTCGATTTAGATTGGGTTTGTATGATGGATTTCTGGGTTTCTGGTTCAGGGGTTTCGGCTTCACTTCTTACCTTCTTCGAGAGAGACTTTTGATATCCCTCTACTTTGCTCAGATATTCCGTATAATAGGAAGCTTGACGAATGTTATCTGAAATAAGAGGCTCAGGAATAAGCTTTCCAAAGACTTCTTGTTTGACCCCTTTAGCAGCCCATTTGAGATTTCCCAGAACAAATTCTTCAGAGGACAAATGGAGAGGAGAATCAGTTCTAGGATGGAACTTGTGACAAGAGTAGAGATGATGGATTATCATTTTAGTGAATCTGATGCTAGGAATTAACATCTTCCTCACTGTCTTCCTGCTGGCCAGATTAGATTCCAGTTTTGCTTTGTCTTCTTGGAAGGTGTGAATGGAGTGAACGAATTCTTCCCAGATCCGTTCAGCGAAATCTATGTTGGAACGTTTTATGATTCCCCATAGAATTTGAAGCACTGGAGCCCTAGGTCTTTCGTAAGCAGAAGTCTTCCCAGTAAGACATAAATTGAGAATGGTGGCGAATGTCCTCCATGGTTGATACATTTCACTGGTGACTACTGTTGACACCTTGAGGACGGTTGATGGATAACCCAGATCATTAACGAAGTGGACGAGAGCCTCGGATGTAGGAGGTTGGGTAAAGGGTTTATCAATGACAGCAGGTGATATTTGAAGAGCCTCTCTGATGGTGTCTGATGTCAGCTCGTACCATTGTTCATCTAACTGACAGTGATAATTACCAGTATCTTTGTTGAGTTCAATCGTATTCCAAAACTGTTGAATGTATATAGATGGAACAGTTGCACGTGCAGTGAATGCTCTGAAGAAGTTGGTCTCCTTTAAGATATCAACAGATATCTTGTAAATGGGATTGGGTTGAGGTCTTGTCTCATCGAGATAACAGTTGCTCCTTCCAATAGGGATCCATTTGTTCTTAGGAAGTATTTGTTCATCTGTACGGACAGGTGTTGGAGCTGCAGGGTTTGGTTCTGAGGAGGTAGTGATCCCTGTATCTGTCATTGTATCTACACACACATTCACAGGACGAAAGTATGTCTATGCAAGTTAGATGGGGAATCAATCCTTGAGGTTGACACAGAGACTATGTGTACATAACAAAAGACTACAGTATATCACGCAACACCCAATTGTGAGAGACCCAAAAGGCCGCAACCATCATTCACATTGTAAAGTATTAACTGCACAACTATGTTTGTAAGCATGTAGACAAACGAATATACATGGCATGACATTACATACAAATTGCATCCATGACCAAGTAGACAAACAGCATCCATAATCATAGACAAGCCGCATTAATGATCAATCAGACAAACCGCATTCATGACAGATTAGACAAACCGCGTTTGAGATTGTTAAGACAAACCGCGTTAGTGATTGTTTGGACAAACCGCGTTCGTGATTAGTTAATCAAACCGCGTTCGTGATTAGTTAGACAAACCGCGTTCGTGATTAATCTAACAAACCGCATTCGTGGTGAAACCGACAAACCGCGTTCGTGACTAAACAGACAAACCGCGTCTGTGACAAAATAGACAAACCGCGTCTGAGACTAATCAAACAAACCGCGTCTGAGATAGTTAAGACAAACCGCGTTCGTTATTGTTTAGACAAACCGCGTACGTGATAATTTAGACAAACCGCGTTCGTTATTATTTAGACAAACCTCGTTCGTGATGAAACAGACAAACCGCATTTGTGATCAAACATACAAACCGCGTTTGTGACTAAACATACAAACCGCGTCTGTGACTAAACATACAAACCGCGTCTGAGACTAATCAAACAAACCGCGTCTGAGACTAAACAGACAAACCGAGTCTGTGATGGATAGACAAACAGCATTCAAGAAAGATCACACAGATAGCACCGATGAACATATCATAAAATAACCTACACCCTAGATCATGTAGAGAGTAATACTAACAGATTTCACATTATGCAAACACCTCATGACATGCTAATCACTTCACACATGAATCACATAATTCCATACCGAGATTAATCACAACACATTGCAAACTATCGACCTATGCTGGACAAACCGCATTGAAGATTATATCATCACTTAATTATCAAATCATTCAATACTATGCGAGTGTATGCACATGCGACAACAACACACCAAGATCTTATATCAAACAACCCTATCACAGTCCACATTCACTCTAATTAAACCAACTATCATTCGACTTAATCGCATCTAACCATGAGAGAACTAACAATCGACTTAACAATTACTCAAATCAGTTTACTCATTTGATTAGTGATAAAAGAAACCCATTCTACCCTAGAGACTTATTAATCGAACACTGATTGAACAAATCCTAGACTCATGAGCGATTTTGACTTTTGGAGTCAAACATCGCTCGACTAATCTCACCAATCCAACACACAACTTGAATGATGAAGCAATCAGAGCATATAACACTTATCAATACATTCATAACTAAGAATCCCATCAATCAAAACAAAAAAAATATCAAACTCACCTAGGATCGAATGACGAGTCGAACGGATCAACCTAAAAAAAATAAGTAAGACATTAAGAATCTAGGAATGGAACTCGTAACGACCTACTGATATGAGTGAGGGTCGATCATTACCTAGGGAAATCTCGATGGATGGATAAAGATGGTGATCGTGGATTTGGTTAGAGAGAGAGAGAGGTTCGATCGATTAAATTGTGGAGGAGAGAGAGTGTTTGAGGGACAAACCGCGTTTGATAAGATTATTAAGTATCCTCCCCTAACTTTGAAGTTTACCTTATCGACACTTTTGGTCCCTGTAGTTGTTGGTCAGACAAACCGCATAGGCTACAAATTTTAACAACTTTCTTCTAATGACACATTTGACCCCTACCATTGTCGGTTTAGACAAACCGCATAGGTTACAATTCTAACCGCCTACTCCTAACTCTCCTCTTTTAACTAAATGACACCTGTGGTCCCTGACTTTCCGGACAATGTGCCTTCTAACACACATAAGCATCCAAAACAGATATGACACACTAAATCCCTAAGGACTTAATAATAGTCCAGTCAGATGCCATAGATTCAGAAATAACACAATGAATACTCATAGACGAGTCTAAATTGCTATTGTTCTCCCCCTCAATCAATGACTGAACTTCTGTAGAGAGATTTAGACATTGATTGAACAGCAATTTATCACTTGATGAGATCAACTGTGAAAGTCTTTAGGCCAACAAAAATCATCAGTACGAATGAACATGAATATGAAGTAATCCATGCGCAGGTGAACATCACCTTGTTGGAGGAACAGCCGTCCTTAAGGCGACGTACTTTCCCCAAAATGAAGCGCGGGTAGCTATCTAAAGTAATAGCAAGCCAAAGAGACATGATTTACTTATTAGGATTCTACTTCTGTTCGAGCTTCATTTAAAACCCCGTGTCATTATTGAATGACATTTCTAGGGTCGTAAATGTTATCAATATCCAGAAGACATGCCTCTCGCTGTCCAAGAACACATAATACTATATATATATACAAGAAACATGTATCTATCAAATAGGAGAAACTATATACACCAAGAAAAAGGATACTTGAGTTTTTCTTTGTAACATCTGTACGAGTTTTGAACTGAATTGTTCAAAAGTCATTGTCCCCGTACATTACCGGTGGGTTTTCCGAACCTCCTCTGTGGGAGTTGATGTCCCCTTTGGTAGCCACACCTTGAGTTTTTTCATGATGCATTCTGTGAGAGTAGCTGCACGCGGAAACCGTCTCCCTGCACTATCATATGGATTTTGTACGCATGGATATTGGTTAGTGACTATGAGGTCCTGTCTCTGTGATTTCTTGCAACCATTCTTAGAAGCATTATTCGTGTCAGTAGGTACCCATTGACGACCGACTTGCTTAAAGATTCTACCAGTTGGCAACCATCTTAGGCACGTTCTAAATATGCTCTGTTTCTGAGGCACCTTAGTGTTTTTACGAGAGAAAGTTTCTTGTTTTTCAGCACTAGATCTATTAGGCTTCCTAGGGTGCTTCATTGATTTTAGAGGCCTATGGTGATTGTTTGTCGAAGTAGAGGATGCAATGATATGAACATTAACTTCCTTTGTTATTGTCATGTGAGACTTATCCTGAAAGTGACTCTTCGCTAATGTTCTCTTATGTCTAGGTTGTGAAGTGACTGATTTTGGCAAACTCTTAGTCTCATCAACTTGGGGGGCACACCTTGGAGAAGGTGTTCCCAAGGCTGATGGTTTGACAGACTTAAGATTCGCCCTGTACTTGGCCGACTTCTTAAAGTCATTCTTACGAGAAGCTAATGACAAACTTTTCCTAAGGTTTTGTTCAGCCTGTAACTCAACAGTGGTTGAGTCATGTGAGGTTTTATCTTCATTGACCTTTTCTTGCAAATCACTTAGTTTGGTCCTTAACATGTTAATAGTCGCGTTCTTGGCCACCAGCTGATCTTTCAACTCATTTATCATGAAAAATTCCCGAATGTCAGGTAATTCTGGATTTTTTGATGGAAGGTTAATTTGGAACTTTTCTTTTAATTGTTGCATTGAAATTTCAAGATCAACACAATGTTTTTCCAGTTTTGAAAATCCTTTTAAAAGTTCATTGTAAACCTCTTTTTCAATCATATCATGTTTTTCAAAAAAATGTGATTTGAAAGAATCAGTCATAGGCAGAGAACTCGACGAATTAACATGTACAGGTTCATTAGAAACAATATTATCTAGATAAGACAGATGTACCACAGTAGATCGTGCTTGGTGATTTTCAGATTCTTGAGATTTCTTCTCACATCTTGAGAGGTCACTTCCTGTGCTAACACTATCATCCTTCTTGTCTGATTTTGTTCCATTCCTGCCCTGCTGACCTTTTCCCTCAATGAACTCATAGACATCCCTTATCCGCAGTAGCAGTGTCGTTTTGTACATTTCTATTTCAGACCCAGTATATTTAGCGAAACACTCTTTAGTCACTTGACAGTCACAATAATAGTCCCCAGTGTATTGAGAGTTGATGAACATTTGGAATTGATTGTTGATCACATTGAGAGCGTCTTTAGATTTACCTTCAGAATATTCTTCCTTGACCAGCTCCTGTTCTAGTTGATCCAGATATAATGTCATCATGACTGTGAAATCGCTAATTTCCTGACCAAAGAGTGAAGCAAATGCCCGTCTGTACCCCATCACATATTCAGAGTTACCGAACAAAGCCTTAATGTGTGATAGAAGTGAACGGAAGCATGCTACTTGACTTTCCTTTGCATTAGCCAACTGCATATCCTCAAGGCATTCATTCATGTGTGACTGCGAGTGTGACACATCAGTTCCAGCAGAATCAGTATCATTTGTTTCTGTTAGAGATGTGTAATCATAGTTCCCATGATCCTTAGTATCATCGTACAGTTTGAGAACCTCCGATATGATGGAGTCTGAGTTAGTTGTCATAGTGAATACACTATTATACTGATCTTGTGATTTAACCGAGAAATCGAATCTTTCGCGGGAATTTCTAAAATCACCAAGACACAAACCGCCTAGACAAACAGCGTAGACACAAACCGCGTATGTGCCTAAGAGACAAACCGAGTTCACACAGGAGACACAAACCGCGTGTGCGCCAAAGAGACAAACCGAGTTCTCACCAAAGACACAAACCGCGTATACGCCAAATAGACAAACCGAGTTCACACCGGATATACAAACCGCGTATGTGCCAAGAGACAAACCGAGTTCACAATGGAGATACAAACCGAGTTCACACCAAAGATACAAACCGCGTTGACACAAACCGCGTGTGCGCCAAATAGACAAACCGAGTTCACACCAAAGATACAAACCGCGTATTCGCCAAATAGACAAACCGAGTTCACACCGGATATACAAACCGCGTAGACACAAACCGCGTATACGCCTTAGGGACAAACCGAGTTCACACTGGAAGTACAAACCGCGTAGACACAAACCGCGTACGCACCGTAGAGACAAACCGCGTTGGCACAAACTTCCAAACCTGTCACTATCAATGCCGTTTGTCCTTTTGCCTAAACTAGTATAAAGACAAACCGCGTACCCGATGCTACACAAACCGCATTCAAGAACGACCAAACTAGACAAACCGCATTCAAGAACACTTCCACAAAAACCCACGAATTGCTCCAAAATCACCACACGGTTCTTGGATCTGTGAATCCAAACACCAAATACCACTCTAATACTAATCTTAATCAAGAAAGTACAAAGTAAAACAACTTCTAATCACTAAACAAAGTACAAAATGAGATTTATGCTACTAAACAAACAAAATAAAAAAAACTTAAAACTACAAATCGAACCAACAAGAAAACCTCAAGAACTACACAAATTCGTGAATACCAACTCTCATGGACCTAACCATGGCTCTTGATACCAATTGTAGGGTATTCACAATGCATGAATCACTAGCTTGTGGCTTGTATGGATCGAATGGAGGATGTTTTAGAGAGAGAAATGGGAGCCTTTTTGAGAGAGAAAGTAACTTGTGTAATATTAGATTGAAAAGGTCCAACCCTTCCCATGTGTGGGAAGGGGTATATATACTACTACATATTACGTCCCTAGTGGACTGTGGAGCGAGCTGACAGAGGGGAAAGCCCCGACCCACTCCACAAATATAGATACTACTAATACTAATACTAATAATACTAAGCTACTGATAATATTACAGATAATCCTACGAGCTATGATGATCTAATAAGTACTCGGGGTGACCGAGTCTTCTGCTGAATATTCATATTCCTAACACTCATTCTTCAGGTGGAGTAGCTAGCTCCCATATTTAGTGAAAGGAGTGGATTGCACCCAGCCCCAGTCACCATATCATATCATATCAAAGCATATCATATCATATATAACATATCTAGGATGCATCCATACGCCCCCCCCCCCCCCAAACAAATCATATTGGCCATAACAAATCATAAAGCGCGCATAACATATCATAATGGGGATGGTGTGGTTAATCACTCTGACCACACAAGAGTCATGCCATTGGTGCATCAATGACACGGCCATGTTACCTTCATGGCTAGGAAACATATTTGGCTCGTAGTATCAAACTGGGGTCAAGGTTAAAGGTTCATATCAAAACAAAGGTTCATATGTCATAATCATGGTCCAAATCTCAAGGTTCATATCACAGGGTTCATATAAGAGGTTCAGAAGTCAAAAGTTCATATCAAAGGTTCAAATGCCAAAGGTTCATATCATAGGTTCAAATCAGAAGTCAAGAGGTCGAAGGCACCTTATTAAAAAGGGCAGAATATCTGTACCTTATTCCAAAGCAAAGCACAAACCAAAAGAATAAGATGCAAAGGATCATGTCCTCTCCTTCTTCACCCGATCTACAAATAATCATAAGTTCTCTTAAGTTTCATATCATCGAAAGGTTTCCTGTTTGTTCTCATTTCATATTAGATAACCTTAAGTTATATCATTCTCATATGCCAATTCAAAGTTTTACCAAATGATCATATTCATAGTTCAAGATTCATAATGTCTTTTACTAAATTTAGGGTTTTATGTAATTATCACAACTTTAGGGATTAATATGTAATTCTCATAAGTTAGGGTGAAAAATGTAATTACCATGAAGTTACGGTGTTCACAAGTTAGGTCCCTTATTTTTAAAATAATGACGTTTTAAACCCTTACGTTTACAAAACAAACACAAAACACCTTTTCATTACCTTTTTAACCTTTTATAACTTCACACAGTTTTATATACGAAATTGTTAGGTTTTTAATAAATTGAAAATCATACAAGAACTCAGTAATAAAATTCCCAAAAATTCCTAGAGATGCTCAAATGTCTTAAGTATTTTACCAAATTTTTCCAGATTTTATTAAGTAGCATAACTATGGATTAAAATTCACCTAAACCAACTCGTCCAGATTTCTGACTGATTTTACTATACGAAAAGTTATTAGTTAGAAACCTTTTAAGAAAAATTCAAAAAAATCTACAAAAATTCCAGGAAGTAATAGACATCTTATATATTACCCAGTTCAAAGGAAACCTTCTAACTCGACACGATTTGAAAATTAAAAATCAAAAACCCGGACTGATTTTCCAGACTCACAAATCCGATCAGACACATAATTTTCTAAAAATCAAAAAGTAACCTTCTAGGCCATTTAAAAATTACAAACTAAATTTTCCCAGATATCACTTTCAATGAACTTAGTTTTAGGCTTTGAAAACACTCAAAAACTCGATTCCATCATAAAGTTACCGCCGTTTAAAATTGAACAAAATTCCAACTCAGAATCAGACCTCACAGAAACATGTCTATTTTAGGGTTTTTATCATTCAAATCATTAGTTCTTTACTCCCAACGATTTTGGTTGAGTCCATAACATATTTAGGTCGGTCTATAACATGTTTAACATGATCACAACGAATTATTTCACCACGAAATCCCTGGTTCGATTCATACATACAAGTTTTAGGGTTTTTCATAACTTATGATTTTATGTGATTCTTGTATGATTATAGGTGGTTATATTTTTGCAAAAACAACAAAGATTGAACGAGAAAGGGATGATACAAATACCCTTTAAGATCGAACAAAGAGTAAGAACAACGCGAGATCAATTCAAAAATGCATTCCTTCCTTCTTCTCCTTGGTGGTCGATCGACACAAAAAAAAGAAAGGCAAGGGGTCGATTAGGGTTTCATAACTCGAATGAATTGAATGTTTGTGTATATAATTACCTTGTGATGTGAATGAACAAGAACAAGATCAAGATTTCTTCTTCCTTGGGGCTTCTATGGATCGAAAATGGCAGCTCACCAAGAACAGCCGATGTTCTTCTTGTAGCTTTAGGGTTTTCTCTTTTTTTTTGTTTTGATTAGGATCGGTATTTTTTTTTTTCGAGATAAGGAGGAACCGAATTTTGGGTTTAGGGTATTTTAGGTATAATTTAAATCACATTATGGGCTTACTATAATTTAGCAATCATGAACATGGTCTTGTTTTTGGTCTAGGGGAGGGCGGCACCATACATAGGTTCTCTTTTTTTTTTGTACAACTTATAACATAAGATTTTTGATTTGCTTAAATATTGGAAGCTTAGAATATACATATGTTACTTATGTGATCTTTCGTAGGTTCTCAAAATTTTAATTTCGAGGGTATTTTTGTCTTTTCATCTTATGTTAATTTGCTGGTTTTACAACTCTTCCCCTCTAAAAAAAAAATTTCGTCCTCGAAAATTGAAATGCGAAATCGAAATGAAAGTACGAAATCGGAAATGAAATCGAATGAATACGTACCAAGTCAAAAAGAGAAATTCGGATAATCGGATCGTATCGACTCTTCGGTTTCCCAAGTAGCCTTGCTCTCAGGATGGTTCTTCCAAAGAATCTTTACGAACGGAGATGAAACGAAACAGAAGACACAACGGACAGCAAACGGAAATGTAAAAAGACTTGTTTCTCATGACTCTTCATTGCCGATCCAAAAGTAACTTCAGTTCCCAGGAATGACATATCATACGGAATTCAGATTGCAAGGATCATATTCAAACATGACGAATGGTTATCATATTCTCTCAGAAGAGATACAAGGATACGCAAGATTGTGACGGATATGCCGTCCATAGCATTCGATTAGACAAATCAGATGAGATCGTACAGAAAATAAATTGTAGGTGATATCAAATGGAAGAAACTTATAGCAGAACTTAAGATTCTTATCGGAATTACAAAGGTCAACAACCGCGTACCGAGAATCCAAACGTATCAAATCGCATAACGGCGAAACAGATTAAGCGTATAGGTGGAACGAACCTAAATCTTACAAATGCGAAATTTCTCACATCTCTAATCAAAATTCTAAGGTTTCTAAAGTACTCCTCGAAATATCCTATGAACACAATGAGGGTACGTCATATGACGTAAGTATTATCACGTTCGCGAACCGTCATAATACCAGCATCATATGAGTATACCATCATGATGGTCATACTTTATCTCAAGTCGCGAACAGAACTACTTATCTCATCCACCTATCAGTCTTTCTACCTCCTAAGGTTGGTCCAAAAAAAACATCACTACGGATTCTAAATCGGAGGAATTTGAACGTACAATTAGCGTAACGAACTGTGTACACCTCAAAAATGAAACTCGTCGTCGAGACGTTAGGTCTTCCACAATTCATCATCCTTCTCATAACGAACCAACGTCCAACACATGCATAATGGACATCGAACGGAATTTCTAATAGGGAAAAGGCTCATTCAAGATCTTATCGAAAGGTAACGGAAACTTGGGTGGTCTAAGAGGAAATGAATTACGTCTTCAATATCTTCATCCTTTACAAAAATCAAATCTTCCGAATCCAAACGTTTACTACAAAATTTCATCCCTTCAATTTCATGATCTCGAATCCTTTCAAATTCCAAGTAGCCGCTCTCTTGTCTAATCATACGATCATAGGGTGAAAAGGAAATCATAAACTTGAGTCTGGTTCCTCAAGTCTTCGACACTTCTTCTGGACACTTCGGTGTGGTAGCATGAATCTCTTACGTGATCACCGTGCATTCCTCCATTGGCGAGTCTGCTTCAGCTCTCAATTCATCTTAGTACAACTAAAATGACTAGAGAAACAAGGTTGCGTGCCTCCTACAGGTCTTCTAACATGATTCAGAATTCACCAACTCAAACTGTTGTGGACTTCCTGGTTTATGTGCTGAAAGTTCGTCTCCTACGGTCTGGTCGTCTTGATGCCCAACTGAAGTCTCCACGTGCTGCTTGGGGTATAATCGAGTCTCATCTCAGTCTGTCTTCTTCTTACCTCCTTCTCTCTTGGTAATGCCTGTCACGAACCTCTTCTGCACATCTGCTACAAGGTTTCTAACTCTGACAATGGTCTTCAGTCTTGGTCCTTTCTGTGGAAACTCTGTCGTCATCGGGTACCTGGTGGTGTTGTCTGCTACAATATCTGATCACTAAGTGAATCTATTCTTCTGAGCAAAGGGTCGGTTCACTTCATACTAAAAATGGTCAACGTGTTCCTCAAACATACTGTCATACTATGACAATTGTCCGAATACTTACGAAAACATGAATCTTCTAGCCAATACAATTGACATCATTCAAAACTCATAGTGGTCACATGGGTACTAAAGCAACTTCAGGTAATCTTCTTAGTGAAAAGAAACTTCATATCACAAATCTTTCTCTTCACAATTCAGATTGTAATGCTTCGCGGAACTTAATCTCACTAATCAACTTCCTTCTCAGATGTTCTTGTGGTTACTTCTTCCGTCTTTCAAACTCAAATGAGGTCGTCTGCTACGGAGTTTCAAAAATAGAACAAATCAAATATTGATACGCGGAAATGGAATAATGATTACGGTTACATTCACGATGGTCGGTGTGCTGCCGCACACTTCTCTCTTTCTTCTTCATAAATCAACAGGAGCATTCAAGAGATCACTGAAATGAACAATCTCATATTCAATCAATTCCTACCATCTCTTAACTTCTTCAGATCAATGCAAACTTCATTTCCCAACGGATCTCAAAAGGTTCATCAGAACACCAGAAATTCGTACAACAAACTTTCAAATGCCGGAGCTTTCCAAGAGTGGATACTAACAGGCGTTAGGAGAAAATTGGAAATCAAAAAGATCGGAGTATGTGCTTCATAGCAACAATAATCTTAACAGATTCAAATGATTGAGACTATTATATCAAAATATGGTGAAGCAGATTGTTAAAGGCCGCAAATATTGCAGTCCATGATAGCTTTACAAAAACCATCACTCCATAGTCAAGAGGCCTCAAAGTCAAATACATCCAAAGGGAAACGGATTCTCAGAGCGAATGTGGTTGTCAAATCATACGGATAGTTTACATATCAAATTTAGGTACATGGTTCATCAAAGTGTAGGATGGGAGGGTATTAGAATATATCAAGGTCAAATATATCAAATTTAGAATCGTGAACAGTTCAAAGGATTGAAATCTTGTTTAGCTTATAACATAGGAGTGGTAGAGTGTGCACCGATAGTGATACGAACATCGTTTAACTGTCAGAGTTGAGATGTATGGAATATCAGTTATTAGCATCAGCATGCTTAGATAACAATTCCGTACTAGACAAATATCAACATCAAATCCTTCTAAAGGAAAAGTTGGTTATCATACCACGTTCATCATTCCAATGACGGAAAGTAAGACTTCCCCGTCTTCTGCGATAAACGTTCTTATAAGGCATGACTAAAGGCAAAGACAAGATTCAGAGTGATGCGGAAGCAATTACTACTCACATGGATGTCCTAGACTACCCATTCCTCACCGGTTATGACTTATGTTCCTATGGGAAAATCTTACGCAACTTCGCAAAGGTTATCCTATGAGCGCCTACAGTGGAAACTTAGGGGTCCTAACTTACACAGGCCAAGGGTAGATGTACTACAAGTCGTAAACCTGGCTCTGATACCATAATTGTAACACCCCAACCCGGAAAGGGTAGAAGTGTCACGAAAATGGTGACATATCAAAGGCAAGCATAACATACGACTTACATAATACAAATGGTTTACAATATTACAAAGGAAAATATACCAAATCTACATAGTCATACATAAATGAATACTAAAACTAGGGTATCGTCTTCATAAGCTAATCTCTCATCCCAAAGCAAACCCAAGCTCCTGGCTTCCTACTAAAAACCTGCCGCAGGAAAAGAAATGCGGCTGAGCTTAAAAAGCCCAGTGAACAGATATATAGTAAACGGAAACAAAATCAAATGAACATGAACAGACATATCATAATGAACGAGATTTAGGAAAAAGGAAATAAAGAATAAGGTTTAGGACAGTCATCCACCACGAGCCCATATCATAACATATCACATATCATATCATATCATATCTTCATAATCATATAGAGGGGAGACCTCTCAGATAATCAGATAATATGAGGGGTGTCCTCATTCTTCAGGTGGTGTAGCTAGCTCTCATATTTTGTGAAAGGAGTGGATTGCACCCAGCCCCAGTCACCATATCATATCATATCAAAGCATATCATATCATAACATATCTAGGATGCATCCATACGCCCCCCCCAAACAAATCATATTGGCCATAACAAATCATAAAGCGCGCATAACATATCATAATGGGGACGGTGTGGTTAATCACTCTGACCACACAAGAGTCATGCCATTGGTGCATCAATGACACGGCCATGTTACCTTCATGGCTAGGAAACATATTTGGCTCGTAGTATCAAACTGGGGTCAAGGTTAAAGGTTCATATCAAAACAAAGGTTCATATGTCATAATCATGGTCCAAATCTCAAGGTTCATATCACAGGGTTCATATAAGAGGTTCAGAAGTCAAAAGTTCATATCAAAGGTTCAAATGCCAAAGGTTCATATCATAGGTTCAAATCAGAAGTCAAGAGGTCGAAGGCACCTTATTAAAAAGGGCAGAATATCTGTACCTTATTCCAAAGCAAAGCACAAACCAAAAGAATAAGATGCAAAGGATCATGTCCTCTCCTTCTTCACCCGATCTACAAATAATCATAAGTTCTCTTAAGTTTCATATCATCGAAAGGTTTCCTGTTTGTTCTCATTTCATATTAGATAACCTTAAGTTATATCATTCTCATATGCCAATTCAAAGTTTTACCAAATGATCATATTCATAGTTCAAGATTCATAATGTCTTTTACAAAATTTAGGGTTTTATGTAATTATCACAACTTTAGGGATTAATATGTAATTCTCATAAGTTAGGGTGAAAAATGTAATTACCATGAAGTTACGGTGTTCACAAGTTAGGTCCCTTATTTTTAAAATAATGACGTTTTAAACCCTTACGTTTACAAAACAAACACAAAACACCTTTTCATTACCTTTTTAACCTTTTATAACTTCACACAGTTTTATATACGAAATTGTTAGGTTTTTAATAAATTGAAAATCGTACAAGAACTCAGTAATAAAATTCCCAAAAATTCCCAGAGATGCTCAAATGTCTTAAGTATTTTACCAAATTTTTCCAGATTTTATTAAGTAGCATAACTATGGATTAAAATTCACCTAAACCAACTCGTCCAGATTTCTGACTGATTTTACTATACGAAAAGTTATTAGTTAGAAACCTTTTAAGAAAAATTCAAAAAAATCTACAAAAATTCCAGGAAGTAATAGACATCTTATATATTACCCAGTTCAACGGAAACCTTCTAACTCGACACGATTTGAAAATTAAAAATCAAAAACCCGGACTGATTTTCCAGACTCACAAATCCGATCAGACACATAATTTTCTAAAAATCAAAAAGTAACCTTCTAGGCCATTTAAAAATTACAAACTAAATTTTCCCAGATATCACTTTCAATGAACTTAGTTTTAGGCTTTGAAAACACTCAAAAACTCGATTCCATCATAAAGTTACCGCCGTTTAAAATTGAACAAAATTCCAACTCAGAATCAGACCTCACAGAAACATGTCTATTTTAGGGTTTTTATCATTCAAATCATTAGTTCTTTACTCCCAACGATTTTGGTTGAGTCCATAACATATTTAGGTCGGTCTATAACATGTTTAACATGATCACAACGAATTATTTCACCACGAAATCCCTGGTTCGATTCATACATACAAGTTTTAGGGTTTTTCATAACTTATGATTTTATGTGATTCTTGTATGATTATAGGTGGTTATATTTTTGCAAAAACAACAAAGATTGAACGAGAAAGGGATGATACAAATACCCTTTAAGATCGAACAAAGAGTAAGAACAACGCGAGATCAATTCACAAATGCATTCCTTCCTTCTTCTCCTTGGTGGTCGATCGACACAAAAAACAAGAAAGGCAAGGGGTCGATTAGGGTTTCATAACTCGAATGAATTGAGTGTTTGTGTATATAATTACCTTGTGATGTGAATGAACAAGAACAAGATCAAGATTTCTTCTTCCTTGGGGCTTCTATGGATCGAAAATGGCAGCTCACCAAGAACAGCCGATGTTCTTCTTGTAGCTTTAGGGTTTTCTCTTTTTTTTTGTTTTGATTAGGATCGGTATTTTTTTTTGAGATAAGGAGGAACCGAATTTTGGGTTTAGGGTATTTTAGGTATAATTTAAATCACATTATGGGCTTACTATAATTTAGCAATCATGAACATGGTCTTGTTTTTGGTCTAGGGGAGGGCGGCACCATACATAGGTTCTCTTTTTTTTTTTGTACAACTTATAACATAAGGTTTTTGATTTGCTTAAATATTGGAAGCTTAGAATATACATATGTTACTTATGTGATCTTTCGTAGGTTCTCAAAATTTTAATTTCGAGGGTATTTTTGTCTTTTCATCTTATGTTAATTTGCTGGTTTTACAACTCTTCCCCTCTAAAAAAAAAATTTCGTCCTCGAAAATTGAAATGCGAAATCGAAATGAAAGTACGAAATCGGAAATGAAATCGAATGAATACGTACCAAGTCAAAAAGAGAAATTCGGATAATCGGATCGTATCGACTCTTCGGTTTCCCAAGTAGCCTTGCTCTCAGGATGGTTCTTCCAAAGAATCTTTACGAACGGAGATGAAACGAAACAGAAGACATAACGGACAGCAAACGGAAATGTAAAAAGACTTGTTTCTCATGACTCTTCATTGCCGATCCAAAAGTAACTTCAGTTCCCAGGAATGACATATCATACGGAATTCAGATTGCAAGGATCATATTCAAACATGACGAATGGTTATCATATTCTCTCAGAAGAGATACAAAGATACGCAAGATTGTGACGGATATGCCGTCCATAGCATTCGATTAGACAAATCAGATGAGATCGTACAGAAAATAAATTGTAGGTGATATCAAATGGAAGAAACTTATAGCAGAACTTAAGATTCTTATCGGAATTACAAAGGTCAACAACCGCGTACCGAGAATCCAAACGTATCAAATCGCATAACGGCGAAACAGATTAAGCGTATAGGTGGAACGAACCTAAATCTTACAAATGCGAAATTTCTCACATCTCTAATCAAAATTCTATGGTTTCTAAAGTACTCCTCGAAATATCCTATGAACACAATGAGGGTACGTCATATGACGTAAGTATTATCACGTTCGCGAACCGTCATAATGCCAGCATCATATGAGTATACCATCATGATGGTCATACTTTATCTCAAGTCGCGAACAGAACTACTTATCTCATCCACCTATCAGTCTTTCTACCTCCTAAGGTTGGTCAAAAACAAACATCACTACGGATTCTAAATCGGAGGAATTTGAACGTACAATTAGCGTAACGAACTGTGTACACCTCAAAAATGAAACTCGTCGTCGAGACGTTAGGTCTTCCACAATTCATCATCCTTCTCATAACGAACCAACGTCCAACACATGCATAATGGACATCGAATGGAATTTCTAATAGGGAAAAGGCTCATTCAAGATCTTATCGAAAGGTAACGGAAACTTGGGTGGTCTAAGAGGAAATGAATTACGTCTTCAATATCTTCATCCTTTACAAAAATCAAATCTTCCGAATCCAAACGTTTACTACAAAATTTCATCCCTTCAATTTCATGATCTCGAATCCTTTCAAATTCCAAGTATGATGAGGCGAAAAGTGTACCGCTTTTAAGGGGTCATTTAAGCCCGAAATCGTATTTATTTGATCAAATATTGCCCTAAATCGTTCCTTTTGTCATTTTAGGTACTTTTGAGGAGAAATCTGGAAAAGGAGGCATTTTGGACGTTTTTGGAGCATAAAAGTGAAGAAAACGGCAAAGTCTCAAAATTGTGCTGAAAGTCACCTTTGACGGCGTCAACATTAACTCCAGACGGCGTCATGCCTTGGCAAGAAAAGTTGGATGTGAAATTTACTCATGACGGGCCAGTGAGTTTGCATGAGAATTCTGACGGCGTCACGCTTTAACTAAATCAAGGGCGTCACGGCTTAAATCAAAGAGGGACGGCGTCACGTTATAGGTCCGACGGCGTCAAGCCTTGATAAGCCAGAATGGATTTTTGAAGAGCTAAAGAGGGACGGCGTCAAGAAGGTCACCCGGGAACCCTAAAAGCGGCGAGGTGACGGCGTCACAATGCATAAGGTGACGCCGTCAGATGTCAAAGTCTATATATAGTTTTCTAATTTTTTGTCATTAGAGAGAGCTTAGTGTGTGGAATTTTGGGATAAAACCCTAAGACGATTTTAGCTACTTTTTCAGGGCTTCTTGCCTTGAGATCTTCCATGTTTCATTGAAAGATAAGTTATCAATTAATCATTCAATATGTCTATGTGTTGTTTGATTCTATCTTATGCTTGTCTTTTGTTTAACATGTTAGGCTAATTTTATCTTGTGTTTGCTTAGATCTAATGAAACCTAGCTATTGATTATTGGTTGTTAGTGTGTTGTTAGTTGTATTGGATGATTGTTTATCTATGTTAGGCTTAAGAAAACTGGCTAACTTCCTATTCGGTAACTTGCTTGAACGTCTTAAGAAACATGAACCAAACGCGTACTAAAGGTTTTTATGGTTGTATTTAATGCACAAGCGAATTCTAGTGATCCCATGTTAGGAGCTTCCTAGCCGGCTCGACATAGGAGTGAAGTAGGAGCTTGTAGAGTTTGGGGAAGTAAGTACGCCACCCCACGAATGGTATTAAGGAATACACCCGTCATCCACGCGACTAATACACACTAATTAACCGGTAAAAGATAGTTAGGGAGTAAGGAAATCTAAGTAAACACATTTCTCCACACATAAGTTTCTCACCACTTTTTATTTTCAGTTATTTATTTTATTTGCATTTGTAGTAATTTGGGTTAGTTGACTAGCAACTAATTCCGCCCACTCCTTCAAAACCCGAGATTTTACTTGCTTTCATAAAATATAAAAACATAAAAAAGAATCTTCCTCAACCCTTAGACCTAATTAGAGTAGCCTTTCACACCTAACGAACACTATTCCCTGTGGAGAACGATCAATCCCCCGTACTTACCACTACACTATACTACATCGGTCAGGTACACTGCCTGGTGGGGTTGTAAGCCTCTTGAGATCCCTCGAGAGGTAAAACCTGTTGTAAGGTTGCAAAACCCACGCATCAAGTTTTTGGCGCCGCTGCCGGGGAATAGTTATTGTTTAGGTTGAATTTTTTATTTCTATTAGGTCTACTCACTAGATTCCTTTCTAGTGAGATTTTTATTTTATTTTTTTTTAGGTTTTCTTTAGTCTATCTATTTTCTTTGTGCTTTTGTTCGTAACAAATTCTCATTGACTATTCAGTTTGCCATTATGGAAAACGCGAATCCACCCCTTACACCTGGCGAAGTAGCTTTGTTGCGTAGCCAACTTGAGAATAAGATTAGTGAGCTCAGGGAGCTCAGTAGAGCGATTGATATTGAGCTTGATTATGCCTTGAACAACTTAGGGACCGCCATATACTCAGATAATTACTTAGTACGTAATAATCTTACGGTTGATAAGTTGGTTGAGAAAATTGAGGAAGTAAAGGTAGATCCTAGGTTGGATGATTGTTTCAACGAATACCCCACTAAGGAGGAGATTGCTTACTATAACAACCTAGTTGATAACCCTCGACCACCTTTTGTTAGAATTGACCCAAAGATTAAGAGAGGTGATCCCGGGAATGTGAAGATACCATGTATGATTGGGTACCAATACGTTGAGCATGCTTACATTGACTGTGAATCCCCAATCAACGTTATGTCCTCAGGCCTTTATAGCCAAATCATAAATACACCACTTGAGCCTAGGATGGACCCCAAATGTCCAGGCGGAGTTTGCAACTTCGTTGGAAGGATTAAGGACATACATATCCTTGTTGGGAACTTTACCTTTATCACCAACTTCATGATTTTAGAAGATATGGCAAGTGTTGTTGACTGCCGCCTATCTCGCGTTGTGTTAGGTAAGCCATTTATCGAAGCATCCAATTTAAGGTATGACCGTTCGAAAGGCACGGTTCAGTTTTCTAATCACATAGATAGGATCACATATAGGATGCCTTATCGGGTTAAAGAATTTCGTTTTGTGCCTCGATTTGACATGGACAACATTGGTGCGATTGAGGACATCAATGAAGAGGATAAAGAAAAAGGCATGGACCATGTTTGGAATAAGAGAAGCCTTTATTATAAAGATTGCTTAAACCTTGGACCTAAATACAAAATTGATATGGAGGTTGTTAGGATGATTAGAGGGGCAATTGAGAAGCAAAACGGAAAAACGTAGACCCCGTGACTTTGAGTCTAGCTACAAGACTCGTTAATAAAGAAAGGCGCTTCTTGGGAGGCAACCCAAGCTTTATTTGTTTTATTTGCTTTGTGTGTTTATTTGTTTGTTTGTTTGTTTTTATTTGTTTCCGTATGTATGTTTAATTTTTATTCTTATTGATTCATGTTAAAAACTAATTTGTGAAAATGCTTTATTTTGTTTTTAACTTCGTCTTAACTACATATAAAGGTATTTTGCAAAAGATAAGTGTAAGGGAAATCTAAATCGGTTTATTAGAACACATATGAACATGAATCGTAATAATAATAAATTAACATACATATCCGTATTTGTTTGAGTCAAATGCTTGTATCGAGTCATAATGATGTTTTGCAGGATTTCCAGGAAGTAAGGTAAAGGTTTTTCCAGAAATTTTCCGGAAACTTAAAACGAAAATTTTTGTCAGGTCATTTCTGACGGCGTCAGGGGTTATAACCTGACGGCGTCAGATTTAATTTCCAGAAATTTTTGAAAATTTTGTTTTCATAAAAAGTTTTTATTAAAATCTCCAACTTATAATCTCCAGGAATCTGCAAAGTTATCATTCCACAAGCATTATATCCTAATATATAGATTTTATCCCGCCGATGTTATGCAGGTTTTCGTGTTTGTTTTCTCAGGTTCAACAGGTTATTTTGGACAAGGAAATGTTTTGAATCAAGCTTATGGCGATGCATTAGTCATGGAGCTTCAACATTCTCTTTGGAGGAAGATTTAACCGTGTAATTTCATTATCCAACGAGCGAATCAGGGGAGTATTTGATTTCATTCTTTTACTTTATGCTTTTACATCTTGTTATTTGAACATTGGGGACAATGTTCATCTTAAGTGTAAGGGGAGGGTAAAAGTACGATTTTAGAGAATACAATTGCGCTTGATTTTTGTTTGTTTAATAGTAGATGTGTAATAAAACTGAGAGAAATACTTGTTAAGGTAATTTTAGTGCCAAATTTAAAATTTTTTACAACATATAGGAGTGAAACTTTGATCTTAATGAGCGTCTCACGGATAGGAGTTATATGACTAGCACAAAAACCGTACCACTAAAAAATTTTCCACCCCCAAATATGTGAGGTTCGCCCCTAGAATTGGTAGGAAAAGCATTTATGCTATGATGTGTGTACCGGTAGCACTTAGATTCTAGAACTTGCGTTAGGACCATTCCGAGACCACAAGTGAGACTACATTCGTGTAGTTAGATTTACTACATGATAAGAGGCATTAGGATTAACCCATTGTTTTACACCTGTGTTTTTGTTATAATTACTTTGGCTACATTGGTCAAGTAATTCTCCCACACCCTTTGCGTTGTACTCATTTTTAGTACACGATACCCCTAGTACACCCCTCAGAGCCTATCTTTTCGTTTCGACCTTTAAGCATTTTACTTAAAGGAAGAATTTGTTACACCCCACTTAAATGTACACCCAAATCGCCTTAGCCTACCTTGTATGCACTCATTTTTAGTGCATTATTGTGACAACATTTGTTTAAACCCAAGTTAATTATCTAGTTGATTACATGGTTGCTAAGTCGAGTCATATCCTTGTACATATTGTTTTGGGACGATTGGGACTCATGGGTAAAGTACTAGTGTAATGGAGTAATGGGGAAGAACATCATTTATTACCCCCATATGTGCTAAATGTTTTAAAAGTACTCCAAGTTTTTCAATTATCTTAATTCGAGTCATTAGAATAGTTATTTGTAAAGTTATGTAAAAGTTCAAGTGTAAGGGGATGCAATGCCCCTATGATGTATTATTTTGGATGGTAGGGTAAAAGTGTATGCACAAAAAAAAAAAAAAAAAAAAAAAAAAAAAAAAAAAAAAAAATATATATATATCGAAAAAATCAAGAAAAATACAAAAAAAATGAGAAAAAGAAAAATAGAAAAAACATACGGACTACCATCCCGTTTCATTTTATGTTTATTTTATGTTTATGTTTTGTTATTTTCTTTCATTAGCTTAAGATCGAGTCTAGTCTTGGCTTAGCAACATTGTATAGTACATGTAATTAATCAAGATCTTTAACTCGCCACCAGTAAAATATCCTTTATCCAACAAAACCGTGTTTTTCTTTTCCCTACACCTAACGTTATAACCCGTTTAAAAGCCCTCTTTGATAGTTTATCTTAGGTGCTTACGCCTAGTGGAGGAGGTTTTCGATCCTTTCCCAAGCCTATGGTAATCTATTTGCTATGACAGGTAGTGAGAGATATTATCCGTTTTCATTTATGAGATTTATTTTGATGACACTTGAGGAATGTGAGTATCTAAACACTACTTGTGAGGTGCTAGTATGTAATCTCCGTGCTTATTATGATTGAAGTGGAACGATTATTTGTTGTAATTACTTTTATGTTTGCATTAAATGACCCCTAATTTGTATTTTGATTAGAATAAAAGCGCATTTGCTTGAGGACAAGCAAATCTCAAGTGTAAGGGTATTT
Source organism: Artemisia tridentata subsp. tridentata (assembly GCA_021014915.2). Lineage (NCBI taxonomy): Eukaryota > Viridiplantae > Streptophyta > Magnoliopsida > Asterales > Asteraceae > Artemisia > Artemisia tridentata. Next base: position 304,149,187 of record CP139505.1, on the reverse strand, counting down.
GATGAGGCGAAAAGTGTACCGCTTTTAAGGGGTCATTTAAGCCCGAAATCGTATTTATTTGATCAAATATTGCCCTAAATCGTTCCTTTTGTCATTTTAGGTACTTTTGAGGAGAAATCTGGAAAAGGAGGCATTTTGGACGTTTTTGGAGCATAAAAGTGAAGAAAACGGCAAAGTCTCAAAATTGTGCTGAAAGTCACCTTTGACGGCGTCAACATTAACTCCAGACGGCGTCATGCCTTGGCAAGAAAAGTTGGATGTGAAATTTACTCATGACGGGCCAGTGAGTTTGCATGAGAATTCTGACGGCGTCACGCTTTAACTAAATCAAGGGCGTCACGGCTTAAATCAAAGAGGGACGGCGTCACGTTATAGGTCCGACGGCGTCAAGCCTTGATAAGCCAGAATGGATTTTTGAAGAGCTAAAGAGGGACGGCGTCAAGAAGGTCACCCGGGAACCCTAAAAGCGGCGAGGTGACGGCGTCACAATGCATAAGGTGACGCCGTCAGATGTCAAAGTCTATATATAGTTTTCTAATTTTTTGTCATTAGAGAGAGCTTAGTGTGTGGAATTTTGGGATAAAACCCTAAGACGATTTTAGCTACTTTTTCAGGGCTTCTTGCCTTGAGATCTTCCATGTTTCATTGAAAGATAAGTTATCAATTAATCATTCAATATGTCTATGTGTTGTTTGATTCTATCTTATGCTTGTCTTTTGTTTAACATGTTAGGCTAATTTTATCTTGTGTTTGCTTAGATCTAATGAAACCTAGCTATTGATTATTGGTTGTTAGTGTGTTGTTAGTTGTATTGGATGATTGTTTATCTATGTTAGGCTTAAGAAAACTGGCTAACTTCCTATTCGGTAACTTGCTTGAACGTCTTAAGAAACATGAACCAAACGCGTACTAAAGGTTTTTATGGTTGTATTTAATGCACAAGCGAATTCTAGTGATCCCATGTTAGGAGCTTCCTAGCCGGCTCGACATAGGAGTGAAGTAGGAGCTTGTAGAGTTTGGGGAAGTAAGTACGCCACCCCACGAATGGTATTAAGGAATACACCCGTCATCCACGCGACTAATACACACTAATTAACCGGTAAAAGATAGTTAGGGAGTAAGGAAATCTAAGTAAACACATTTCTCCACACATAAGTTTCTCACCACTTTTTATTTTCAGTTATTTATTTTATTTGCATTTGTAGTAATTTGGGTTAGTTGACTAGCAACTAATTCCGCCCACTCCTTCAAAACCCGAGATTTTACTTGCTTTCATAAAATATAAAAACATAAAAAAGAATCTTCCTCAACCCTTAGACCTAATTAGAGTAGCCTTTCACACCTAACGAACACTATTCCCTGTGGAGAACGATCAATCCCCCGTACTTACCACTACACTATACTACATCGGTCAGGTACACTGCCTGGTGGGGTTGTAAGCCTCTTGAGATCCCTCGAGAGGTAAAACCTGTTGTAAGGTTGCAAAACCCACGCATCAAAGTAGCCGCTCTCTTGTCTAATCATACGATCATAGGGTGAAAAGGAAATCATAAACTTGAGTCTGGTTCCTCAAGTCTTCGACACTTCTTCTGGACACTTCGGTGTGGTAGCATGAATCTCTTACGTGATCACCGTGCATTCCTCCATTGGCGAGTCTGCTTCAGCTCTCAATTCATCTTAGTACAACTAAAATGACTAGAGAAACAAGGTTGCGTGCCTCCTACAGGTCTTCTAACATGATTCAGAATTCACCAACTCAAACTGTTGTGGACTTCCTGGTTTATGTGCTGAAAGTTCGTCTCCTACGGTCTGGTCGTCTTGATGCCCAACTGAAGTCTCCACGTGCTGCTTGGGGTATAATCGAGTCTCATCTCAGTCTGTCTTCTTCTTACCTCCTTCTCTCTTGGTAATGCCTGTCACGAACCTCTTCTGCACATCTGCTACAAGGTTTCTAACTCTGACAATGGTCTTCAGTCTTGGTCCTTTCTGTGGAAACTCTGTCGTCATCGGGTACCTGGTGGTGTTGTCTGCTACAATATCTGATCACTAAGTGAATCTATTCTTCTAGAGCAAAGGGTCGGTTCACTTCATACTAAAAATGGTCAACGTGTTCCTCAAACATACTGTCATACTATGACAATTGTCCGAATACTTACGAAAACATGAATCTTCTAGCCAATACAATTGACATCATTCAAAACTCATAGTGGTCACATGGGTACTAAAGCAACTTCAGGTAATCTTCTTAGTGAAAAGAAACTTCATATCACAAATCTTTCTCTTCACAATTCAGATTGTAATGCTTCGCGGAACTTAATCTCACTAATCAACTTCCTTCTCAGATGTTCTTGTGGTTACTTCTTCCGTCTTTCAAACTCAAATGAGGTCGTCTGCTACGGAGTTTCAAAAATAGAACAAATCAAATATTGATACGCGGAAATGGAATAATGATTACGGTTACATTCACGATGGTCGGTGTGCTGCCGCACACTTCTCTCTTTCTTCTTCATAAATCAACAGGAGCATTCAAGAGATCACTGAAATGAACAATCTCATATGCAATCAATTCCTACCATCTCTTAACTTCTTCAGATCAATGCAAACTTCATTTCCCAACGGATCTCAAAAGGTTCATCAGAACACCAGAAATTCGTACAACAAACTTTCAAATGCCGGAGCTTTCCAAGAGTGGATACTAACAGGCGTTAGGAGAAAATTGGAAATCAAAAAGATCGGAGTATGTGCTTCATAGCAACAATAATCTTAACAGATTCAAATGATTGAGACTATTATATCAAAATATGGTGAAGCAGATTGTTAAAGGCCGCAAATATTGCAGTCCATGATAGCTTTACAAAAACCATCACTCCATAGTCAAGAGGCCTCAAAGTCAAATACATCCAAAGGGAAACGGATTCTCAGAGCGAATGTGGTTGTCAAATCATACGGATAGTTTACATATCAAATTTAGGTACATGGTTCATCAAAGTGTAGGATGGGAGGGTATTAGAATATATCAAGGTCAAATATATCAAATTTAGAATCGTGAACAGTTCAAAGGATTGAAATCTTGTTTAGCTTATAACATAGGAGTGGTAGAGTGTGCACCGATAGTGATACGAACATCGTTTAACTGTTAGAGTTGAGATGTATGGAATATCAGTTATTAGCATCAGCATGCTTAGATAACAATTCCGTACTAGACAAATATCAACATCAAATCCTTCTAAAGGAAAAGTTGGTTATCATACCACGTTCATCATTCCAATGACGGAAAGTAAGACTTCCCCGTCTTCTGTGATAAACGTTCTTATAAGGCATGACTAAAGGCAAAGACAAGATTCAGAGTGATGCGGAAGCAATTACTACTCACATGGATGTCCTAGACTACCCATTCCTCACCGGTTATGACTTATGTTCCTATGGGAAAATCTTACGCAACTTCGCAAAGGTTATCCTATGAGCGCCTACAGTGGAAACTTAGGGGTCCTAACTTACACAGGCCAAGGGTAGATGTACTACAAGTCGTAAACCTGGCTCTGATACCATAATTGTAACACCCCAACCCGGCAAGGGTAGAAGTGTCACGAAAATGGTGACATATCAAAGGCAAGCATAACATACGACTTACATAATACAAATGGTTTACAATATTACAAAGGAAAATATACCAAATCTACATAGTCATACATAAATGAATACTAAAACTAGGGTATCGTCTTCATAAGCTAATCTCTCATCCCAAAGCAAACCCAAGCTCCTGGCTTCCTACTAAAAACCTGCCGCAGGAAAAGAAATGCGGCTGAGCTTAAAAAGCCCAGTGAACAGATATATAGTAAACGGAAACAAAGTCAAATGAACATGAACAGACATATCATAATGAACGAGATTTAGGAAAAAGGAAATAAAGAATAAGGTTTAGGACAGTCATCCACCACGAGCCCATATCATAACATATCACATATCATATCATATCATATCTTCATAATCATATAGAGGGGAGACCTCTCAGATAATCAGATAATATGAGGGGTGTCCTCATTCTTCAGGTGGTGTAGCTAGCTCCCATATTTTGTGAAAGGAGTGGATTGCACCCAGCCCCAGTCACCATATCATATCATATCAAAGCATATCATATCATAACATATCTAGGATGCATCCATACGCCCCCCCCCAAACAAATCATATTGGCCATAACAAATCATAAAGCGCGCATAACATATCATAATGGGGACGGTGTGGTTAATCACTCTGACCACACAAGAGTCATGCCATTGGTGCATCAATGACACGGCCATGTTACCTTCATGGCTAGGAAACATATTTGGCTCGTAGTATCAAACTGGGGTCAAGGTTAAAGGTTCATATCAAAACAAAGGTTCATATGTCATAATCATGGTCCAAATCTCAAGGTTCATATCACAGGGTTCATATAAGAGGTTCAGAAGTCAAAAGTTCATATCAAAGGTTCAAATGCCAAAGGTTCATATCATAGGTTCAAATCAGAAGTCAAGAGGTCGAAGGCACCTTATTAAAAAGGGCAGAATATCTGTACCTTATTCCAAAGCAAAGCACAAACCAAAAGAATAAGATGCAAAGGATCATGTCCTCTCCTTCTTCACCCGATCTACAAATAATCATAAGTTCTCTTAAGTTTCATATCATCGAAAGGTTTCCTGTTTGTTCTCATTTCATATTAGATAACCTTAAGTTATATCATTCTCATATGCCAATTCAAAGTTTTACCAAATGATCATATTCATAGTTCAAGATTCATAATGTCTTTTACTAAATTTAGGGTTTTATGTAATTATCACAACTTTAGGGATTAATATGTAATTCTCATAAGTTAGGGTGAAAAATGTAATTACCATGAAGTTACGGTGTTCACAAGTTAGGTCCCTTAGTTTTAAAATAATGACGTTTTAAACCCTTACGTTTACAAAACAAACACAAAACACCTTTTCATTACCTTTTTAACCTTTTATAACTTCACACAGTTTTATATACGAAATTGTTAGGTTTTTAATAAATTGAAAATCGTACAAGAACTCAGTAATAAAATTCCCAAAAATTCCCAGAGATGCTCAAATGTCTTAAGTATTTTACCAAATTTTCCAGATTTTATTAAGTAGCATAACTATGGATTAAAATTCACCTAAACCAACTCGTCCAGATTTCTGACTGATTTTACTATACGAAAAGTTATTAGTTAGAAACCTTTTAAGAAAAATTCAAAAAAATCTACAAAAATTCCAGGAAGTAATAGACATCTTATATATTACCCAGTTCAAAGAAAACCTTCTAACTCGACACGATTTGAAAATTAAAAATCAAAAACCCGGACTGATTTTCCAGACTCACAAATCCGATCAGACACATAATTTTCTAAAAATCAAAAAGTAACCTTCTAGGCCATTTAAAAATTACAAACTAAATTTTCCCAGATATCACTTTCAATGAACTTAGTTTTAGGCTTTGAAAACACTCAAAAACTCGATTCCATCATAAAGTTACCGCCGTTTAAAATTGAACAAAATTCCAACTCAGAATCAGACCTCACAGAAACATGTCTATTTTAGGGTTTTTATCATTCAAATCATTAGTTCTTTACTCCCAACGATTTTGGTTGAGTCCATAACATATTTAGGTCGGTCTATAACATGTTTAACATGATCACAACGAATTATTTCACCACGAAATCCCTGGTTCGATTCATACATACAAGTTTTAGGGTTTTTCATAACTTATGATTTTATGTGATTCTTGTATGATTATAGGTGGTTATATTTTTGCAAAAACAACAAAGATTGAACGAGAAAGGGATGATACAAATACCCTTTAAGATCGAACAAAGAGTAAGAACAACGTGAGATCAATTCACAAATGCATTCCTTCCTTCTTCTCCTTGGTGGTCGATCGACACAAAAAACAAGAAAGGCAAGGGGTCGATTAGGGTTTCATAACTCGAATGAATTGAATGTTTGTGTATATAATTACCTTGTGATGTGAATGAACAAGAACAAGATCAAGATTTCTTCTTCCTTGGGGCTTCTATGGATCGAAAATGGCAGCTCACCAAGAACAGCCGATGTTCTTCTTGTAGCTTTAGGGTTTTCTCTTTTTTTTTGTTTTGATTAGGATCGGTATTTTTTTTTTTGAGATAAGGAGGAACCGAATTTTGGGTTTAGGGTATTTTAGGTATAATTTAAATCACATTATGGGCTTACTATAATTTAGCAATCATGAACATGGTCTTGTTTTTGGTCTAGGGGAGGGCGGCACCATACATAGGTTCTCTTTTTTTTTTTTTTGTACAACTTATAACATAAGGTTTTTGATTTGCTTAAATATTGGAAGCTTAGAATATACATATGTTACTTATGTGATCTTTCGTAGGTTCTCAAAATTTTAATTTCGAGGGTATTTTTGTCTTTTCATCTTATGTTAATTTGCGGGTTTTACATACCATCTCCTATGTCTAGTAACCATGAAGAAAATTGTGTCGTTTTGTTTCTTTCCTGATCGTCAAGTTCCCTTTGTACAGTAGAAGCCTCATGCTTTGTGTCAATCTGCATACTTTAAAATGTTGCCAAAGGTATGAAGAGGTTATTGATGCAACCACTATATCTGACTTTGTGCCTTTCTTTTTCACTGGTAATGTTTGTCTAAAGTCACCACCTAGCATTACTGATTTGCCACCAAATAGTTTATCTGGATTGCTGAGAACATCTTTAAGAGTTCGATCAAGTGCTTCAAAGCATCTTCGGTCATTCATTGGGGCTTCTTCCCAAACGATCAAGTCTGTGTCTGATAGTAGTTGTGCAAGTAGCGTTTTTTTTAACATGACACATTGATTCATCTGTTAATTCAAGAGGCACTTTGAATCTTGAATGGGCTGTTCGGCCAGATGGAAGCAACAAAGAAGCAATTCCAGAAGATGCAACTGCTAGTACTATCTTTCCTTCTGAACGCAACTTGTTAATTATTGTCTTCCATAAAAAAGTTTTGCCTGTTCCTCCATGGCCATATACGAACAGTAACTGTTGCTTATTGTTACTGCATGAGTTAACAATAAGATTGTAGATTCTTTCTTGGTCTGAATTTAGTTTTTTAATAGCAAGTGCAATTTCTTCTTTAAGCTCGTCACGATTGTAATTTTTTTCTTCCATCAACAGTCTGTTGTTTAAGTCGTCTAGCAAATGTTTTGGAGGCAGTTGAAGACCGAAATTTGTGACTGATTTGGAGCAGTTGTTGAATATCATTTCTAACTCGTATAGAACATATCCTTTCAATTCTGGATCATTGATATGAAGATTTTTTATATGAGTCATGTCAGATGCTTTTGCTGGAATATCATCGATCATTAGTGTCCAATGCTTTTCCCATAATTTCACGGTGTCTGCAACTTCGCAATAAAGCAAGATGTGAGTGAATAATGTGCGTAAATCTGATGCTGTTGCTGAAATAGCTGCTTCTTCCAATGCTATCTCCCATTCTCTATCGTCCTTAAGTAGCCCCATCGCCTGGCATGCTGCTCGGTATGTAGGGAAAATTTGTTGTTTACTTTGCGTATGTCAGAGAATGATCTACAACCCTTCTGATGACATAAAAGCATTCTGAAATAGAAGAGTTCCCCTGCAACAGGATGCACGTACGCGAGTCTTCCAATTGATGATCTTGTCCTGTGTTTTCTAGGCATCCATGTTTTTGAACTTTCATATCAAACGAAGTCAGAAGGGAAATCTAAGTACGTAAGATGTAGGCCTTCTTCATATGAATTATTGAATGTAAACCATTCAGTAAGTGTTGTCAATGTTCTTCCATCATCACTGACAACATATCCCAAAGGTTCTTTGTCACGAAAACTGACCTTTTGCATACCTTCAAGATGAACAGCGAGAATCTGGACGACTGGTTCTCGGTGATGTATCGGAAAGTTAAATTTTCTCCAGCAATCTTCATGAGGACATATAAAACGGCTGTCTATGAAATTTTTGATTTCATCAACATGGATCCTTGGAGCGTCTGCTGATGTTGATGGCTGACCAAGTGGTCTTCCAATTCGTGCTGCAATTCTGTCACTTCCTTTTGATATGTATTTGAATAAGTACTTTATCAACATGCTCCATCCACAATATTCAACATTTATATGTGCGTGAAACATAAGGCAGAGCTGTCTATTGTATGGAACAACATACGTGTTATCCAGCCTTACTTTGTTTCTCATCACGTAAGCTGTAGTTTTTCTTCTTTGGTAATGTACATGACCATTTTTGTCAAAAAATATTTTGTCGTTGAATTTTTTAGGAAAGTTCTTTGTACAGCTACCCTTGTCCGTACATGGAGCATTTGGATTAGCTGATCCACAAGGGCCATGTATCATCATTTCAGACACAACTTTATACCCTTCCGGATCTGTTGTCTTTTCAGGTAATTCTGAACAAATATATTTGTCCACATCTTCGGGTGATTGTATTTTGTCGTTTGAATGTAGCTATAGTAGAGTGTGACAATGGGGTAGCCCACGTTTCTGGAATTCTATTGTGTATAACACTGCATTATTAATCATAGAAAAAGAAAGTTAGTTAGTTAAAGTTACTAATTTTTTTTTTTTTTTTTTTTTTTTTTTTTTTTTTGTGTTTTATTGTATACAATTTATTTTATTTTTATTTTTTTATTATCATTATTTTTATTTATTTATTTATTTATTTATTTATTTTTTTTATAATTGGAGAGATGAGTAGTACATACCTCCAGTAACATGTCCAAATAGGCTGCCTTCTTTTAAAGCTCTAACAAAATCCTGCACCTTTTGTTCGAACACCCGATCAATAATGCCAGCCCTATCGGATGGTGAAAGTTCAGGATACCGATCCATGTATCTGCGGATTTCTGGCCAGTTTACATTACATGTGGATGTAATGAAAAACTGTGGATTCCCTAGGACTCGGCAGATGGCAAGAGCATCAAAGTAATGGCTGTACATATACCTCGATACGCCAGTGAAAGTTGAAGGAAGGATTATACGTTTACCTATGTTGGCACCACAGTGATCGCCGTTTGAAATTGCATCATAAATGCCTGATAAGTACTCACTTCTAATGTTATTTTGTTTTGCTCTTACAAAATCAAGGCGATCTTGTTCCAGTGCACAATATACTGATACAACATATTGCTGAAATAACCTTCCCCCTTTGAATAGTAACCTATAAGGATGAGGCCTTTCATGTGACTGGTACATATAGTAGGTGTTCATAGACATTTTTGATTTTTCACCATTCACATTACGTGTATGTAACCTCAATTTGGTGTTGTATCCTGGTTCACCATATACAAAAAGAAGCGAAAATTGTAATGACATATGTGTTGAATGAAGCTTGTTAATTCTTTGAGGACCTACACCTTTTTTGTGTATGACTACATCGTAATCTGTATTGGTATTAGGTCCATCTTCAAAAACTATAGCACCCAGGATGTCTGCAGTTGGCAGTTGGTATTCGCGAGCCCCATCGACATTATAAAGGTGAATCTTGAAGTCAGGTACATTTTCTTGATCACATATGTCACGTGCTGTCCTGAACAATGCTACTAACTGATTGTGCTCATCTAGAATTTGTATAAGTTGTCGAACAATTTCAGGTTTCAAAGTGCCTGAAGTTGTTGCACCAAAAGGCGCTAGCCTGTTTTCGACTTCATTTTTGGTGTCGTATATGTATAACTGCAAAAACTTGGGAGCTTCATTGTTTGGTGGACATAGTGTCCCTATCCAATGTTATATTTGCCCTGAAATCTTAAAGACATAAGGGCCTCTTCCATCGTTGACACGCTCGTCTATGTGGGCACCAAATGATGTCATACTAAACATTTGGTTATTTGCGCGTATGTTTTCCATAAAATGTTTGTCCTTGTGTAATTCTTTTATAGAATATGGTGGATCAATTTGTTCTTGCAGACGCACTTTTCCTTCCCCACAGCAACGACTATATCGAACCCTTTGCTGTGTAGAACTTTTGAGCCTTTCACCATACCAAAATCTAGCACCACAATGGTCGCATGACCAGTCGCAGTCTCCAATATCACTGTAGAACTGTGAAACATCTGTAAACAAATATTGTTAGCAAATTGAGGTAAAGTAAGTTTGGTGTTCATGCTGCAACAACAATAGAAACATATGAATAGAAAAGTTACCTCCAGATCTACTTGATGTTGCATTACTGCCATTATAAGTGTTTGCACGTTGTCTTTTTCGACGCTACTGTTGGACTGTATTAGAAGTACACTGATAGTATTGTGCAACCTGATCCCCTGTAGTTGTGTCAACAGTTTTATGGCTATTTAAGATACGGTTGGCCGAATACGAAATGACAAATAAATGTATAGTCACATGTTATGAATACTATATAATGGAAATCAGAAACTAATGCATATTTTAAAGGTCACCTTGATTATTTGGAGAGTCTTGTATATCGGTTTCCATAGCAGTATTGTCGATACTATTTGTGGTCATACATCCTCTTTTTATATTGCACTTTGTATTTCTACAAGTTCCGTCACTCACTTGAGACTCAAATTTTCTTTTTAATTTATCGGATGATCATCTGTAGGCCAATTTAAAATATTGCGTAAGTGTAAGGCTACATTTATAGATTGTTGTTGATTATAGACAAATGGTTGCTTGACTGGTGATGTATTATTTTCAGGTTGCATACCTGCATTTTTAGCTTGCGTACAAAGAGTGGGCATTCTGATCTGGCAACCATGGATAGAGTCCAAGCTGTTTGCATTGTGCATAAGCATTTGTGAATTTCGACCACTACATGGACTTTGCGCATTGCAAGAGAGATCATAGGACACGCAGGCCTCATTGTTTACTGGTAAGACTGAAACCAAACTTTAGGTGTTCAAATGCAAGCCTGCAAATATGAATGCAAAAAAAAAAAAGAAAAAAAAAAAGAAAGACAGTTTACCTTTCGCTTTCTTTGAATTGGCAACAGTATTTTTGTCACTGACAATTCGCTTTCTCTTGTTGGTATTAATATCGGAACAAAAATCTGATTTGCGAAACCTGGGTAGTAAAATGTTTGTGGTTGCATATCTATGTCTGCAAAACAGGGTTAACATTTTGTAAGTCCAACTGTTTATATCAATTTATAAGTGGGTATGATCATAATAACCGTTACCTTTCATTTTCTTTAGGTGGTTAACCATTGCTGATTCACTTGTGATACATTTTCGTTTGCAGTTGTTAACATTGGCCAAAATTCCCGAAGGCGTCATTCAGCTTTCCATAGGTATTTTTTCTTTATTAATGTTTGAATTGTTATTTTGAGCAGAAACGGAACTCGGATAATTTTTAAACCAAAAAAATTTATCATTTGAATTCCCTTTTTTGCAAATTCCTTTCATGAATTTCTTTTTGACACATCGCCTTTCCTTTTATCAATTCTGCAAAACAGAATGCATATTTAGTAGATTGTACATTTTCACTTTATTTATTTAGTTATAAAGACCACAATTGTAAGATTTACCTCTATCATTAGTTGATGTATTCTGACGATACTCTGGCATTGGATATTTCCAAGGATCCTGTTGTATATGGATTTTGTCTTTTCTTTGTTGCAATAGATCATGTAACATGGTAGGTGGTATTTGTTTGTTTGAGCTATGCTAAATCTGTGTAGCCGTTTGGTTTATACCATATTGCAAGGATGCAGTTGGTTTTATGGTTTTGTGAACAAACTGGCTTGCACAGTTGTTTGTTGAGCCATTGTTATCTTTATTTTCATGGTAACATTTTTTTTTCTACATTGGTAGAATATACCACTGGTGTTTGGACATTGTCATGTGTACAGGGTATTGTTGCAATTTCATTGGAATGACAATTTTATTTTTTATTATTTTTTATTTATTTATTTATTTTTTTCAATTTCACTTAAGAAGTTAGTAAGTGCTCCAAAATTAGTGTTTCCATATCTTTTTTTTCTCATAATCTGGTATACTACAACTAATGCTACAATTTCTGTTCTTCTTCTTAACAGTTGCACTATCAATGGAAAAGTAAAGCATGCAGAAAGAGCACAAAGGAACAAACTATTGTGTATATGTAAGATGCAGGACAATAATATGCTTATATATTATGTTACTTTTTCCAGATCAATAGTGAAACACCAACTTTATGCATAGGAAAAAAAAAAAAAAAAAAAAAAAAATGTAAGTGTATCATAATTGAAGCTGATCTACACATATTTATGTTGCATGCATGGAAATAATACACATATGTAGAAAGTTACGTGAATATACCTATGGTACTAATGTCAAATGGTTGAAGTTCAAAGTTTTCCAACTTTGGCCAAAGTTGATCTGCTATGTCAATTGTTTCTTCTAGGTTTTTTTTTTTTTTTTTTTTTTTTTTTTGGTTTCAATGTATAATAAGTATATAATTATCTATTGTATGTTGTAGATTTTTTTTAGTGAATGTATTCAAGAAACTTTTTTTATCATAAGTAGTACATGTTTAGTAAAGATGGTTTACCTCACTAATTTCGAAGGAGTATGTATTAGGGGGTGATTAGCAATGATCGTACATAAACAGTAAACATAGGTCGTGCAATGGGCCAACCATAAGCGGCCACAATGGTTCCCTAAATAGTAATATGGCTGATTATTTTGTTAAGCATAAAAGGTGGGCCAATCAACTGCAAGTTTATGACATAACAACCAACATGATGATCCACTATTAAGCCTAAGTAAAAATTGTTTTTAGTATATATTATAATGAATAAAAGATACGGACTACGGGTCATTGTACGTGGTCACTGCTTGACCAAATGATATTAGAGAACTGTAACGAAACAGTTGTGCGCTATTTGATTTCCATTCATTTTACTATATATAGTTGATGGTCTTTTTGGTAATTTTTTTTATAAATTCCAGCTTTGATCGGTGACTTTCATTTTTTGGATAGGTCACACTGCCAAACAGCAGGCCCTCATCCACCACATACCCAGACTATGTTGTCTGAACCGGGTCCACGCTGGGTAGTGGGGATTAACGGCATCCACCGGAAACCGTACGCCTCCACACGAGTTTTACCTCGCTGGAGTAACGGCCGGATGAAAACCGGGGCGGCTCAGATTCGAAACTACTACAGCAGCTTCTCCTCTTCATCGCCTAGTATCATGGAGCATTTGTGGTCCTCGTGTGAGGACTTCCGGCCGGTCACCCAAGCCAGTACTACTCTCACACAAGCACGCTTAACCGGCTATGTGGTTACCACTAGACCACAAAGCCCATGATTAGTTGATGGTCTTTTTGTAATGTATAACACAACCCTTCGAGCTTATTTTATTTGTATGATAATAAAAGATGTCCTGTTCACACTCTCGTTTGTATTACGATTAAACTTTTATTTTTCTACGCCGAAAGGGACAATAGTATTTTGAATTTTTGATACGGCTATGTCATCCCAAAAGTAATACTTAAGCATTCTTATACTGCTCTTTTTTTTTTCCGTTTTTCAAAGACAAAAAAGTGATGTTCACAAGTTTAATTGCTATAAAAAATGAAACATCATACTATAAAGTGATATGATAGAGATGCATGACCCATCTATGAAGTCATTAATTAATTAAGAATAACTCAAATCACAGACTATCTTTTGCTTTTACATATCATTTTCAATCTTTTATGGTTGTTTTGCACACTCAAGGCCTCCTTTATTTCAGGAACAAATTTTGAAAATCATTATCGTAAGTAACGTACTAATGATACTTTCGTAAGGTTTAAATCAACAAAGAAATCTTGACATAATACTTTGATCATTTCTCAAAAACTAGCTTCTGTCGCAATGACTTCTTACGATTGATCTAGGCCTCTATTATATGAAACTCCCTACCATGTGAGGGCCGCCTATTTTGGTCAAAACATACAAGTTTTAAAGCAGAAAGTACAGGCGGCGGCAGCAGGCAAAAGTCAACACCCCCTATAGTGGGGTCGGGATAAGGTGGGCCTTGATCTAGTCAGTTACGTCTTTAAATCTGAAACAATAATACTAATTGTGATCTTGACTCAACTTACAAAGAAAATTTGCATTTACCATTAAATGTGATGGCAGAACCCGTCATTAGCAAATAAAAAAAGAGGTGATTTTAACACTCTTATATTTTATTTGGAAACCCCCTACCATGTGAGGGCCGCCTATTTTGGTCAAAATATACAAGTTGCACATTCAAATATGCAAATGTGGTAATACTATAAGGTATTTAATGCATAATTTAGAATACTCGATGTGTGCAAAACAATTCATTGTTTAAGAGTACTTTAAATTTACTGTTGCTAGTCGTGTAAGTGTAACTACTATTTTGGCTCCATATCTTGAGTGCAAACTTCTATAAATTCGGATCATGACCATCAACTATTCTCCACCGTTCATTCTTCTAGTAAATCAAAAATAAAAATCCAAAAGGAATGAAAAGAGAACTCATTATTTGCATCTAGTTTCTACAAAACTTACTACAGTACTTTAGTTTATCATTATATAATCGTACCTATTTTGTTCATCTCGATACAAAGGGCCACAAAGTTTAGCAAGAAGTAAACAAACCTTGAACTACACAACTACTTTAATGGGTAACATCGAACATATATAACTTGAAAATAAAGCAAATTTATACCATTAAAAGGAATAAAAGCAATGTAAACAAAGTCATTTTCGAATATTTGAAAACGCCACACTTATTTGTAGCTGAATTGTACCGATCTTATAATTTTGAACTTTCTTGATTGGTTTTCAAGCAAACTTATTACACATTTAGAGTAAGTTACAAAAATCCCGACAGATCAGAGTCCGAGTCTAGACTTGAATCTCGATTCAAGCTATGACTCATCATGTGATCGAACCGTCCATTCACGATATGTCTTGGCATCTAGGTTGTTCTTTGTTAGTTATTCACCTTGTGTGAAAATGAATCTGAGTGCAACCGCATTCATCAACTTTGAAATTACTAAATAAAGTTATACTTGCCATAAACTTTTAAAATGTACATTGATTGTGAGGTTGAGTGAACTAGATGTAACACAATTACAATTCAAGTAATTTTCACGTTTAACCATAATGTACTTTATTTAAGCAAACTAGACTAAACTTTATACCATATCACGCTTGTCATTTTACGTAAAATAATAACATGATTTGTTTTCAAATATCATATAAAACTAAGAACTAAAAAATATTGCCAAAAACAAATACAACAACAACAATATCTAATCCCGTCGTCTGAGCGAAGTATGGAGGAGGTGAATTAAAGTGTAGATAGATCATACCCTTACTCTAGGTAAACAGGAGAGTAGGAAGACTGCTTCTATAAAGGCCTCCGGCAAGTGAATGTGTGCGCGTGAATGCGATCTCAATATATGCGGATGAGTGCTTGACTACAAATGCGTAAAAAAAAAGATCGAAGCAAAAATATGAAAGAAAGAGCATAAAAGCATGAAAGCAAATAACACATAGCAAACACACAAGCTGAAAGACAGAACCCGACAAAAACACTAAGATCATAGACACATAAGCATACAACGCATGGAAGCAAAACATAAAATATAAAGGGCGCAGAAAGAGGGAAAAATAAATAACTAGATACATAAAAAATAAATTAAGATAAAATAAAAATATAAAGCCTAAGGGGACAGCGAAGATCGAAGAATTCCTAAGTGCTCTATACCCCTGGGCCAAGGCAAATATTTGCTAAAAACAAATAAAGAGAAAAAAAAAAAGTTGTGGAATGACTATTGAACTACACTTGCGGTGGTTATCGCGGAGTTGCGTAGAGTCGAGCAGGTTCAACTAAACCCACAGAACAAATCTACTTTTTATAGTCTTGGTGCAAAATATTATATGTAGCATCAATTTTAGTTTTGAACCCACTGATGATATAATATACAAACGTTATAAATGTTGGTTATGAAACCATGTAACAAGTTTTTGAAACAATGCAAGAGTGATGTTAATAGATCTATTCTTCCGTTTGATCATGCATGCATGCATAAAACTCGCACAACCTTGTAAATAGTGAATAGTCCATTGTACGCTTGCCTTCACATTTTTCATAATTCAAACACATACTCGTTCTTTGTCTATCTATCGATCTCAATATTATATTTGATCGGAACCTTATCATTATCATATATCAATGGTTGAGAAGTCATTTAAGTACATCATCCTTGGTGGTGGTGTATCAGCTGTGAGTATAATCTATCTATGATCGTTTTTGATTGCTTAGTTTACGTTGTGGTTATGATGGTACTAGTGTACTCGTATTTTCTGATTCCAAGATTGTTTATCAGATTTGTAGGTGTATACTACGTAGATCTTACCTTTTAAAAATGTTACATTGTACAATTCTTGTTATGAAGATATATATCTCAGCTTTATACGATCATTATTTTATGTTACGTGATCAAATTGCTATCTCGGTTTTCTTGATCCAAAAGCCATTAACTATTCACTTTAAGGTTCATATATGATATATGACATTTTTATCAGCTTCAACATAACAGCGATCCTGTTAAACTGAGGTGTAAAATAATTATTCTTGTTATCATACTGATTGTGAACACTTGAACTTACAGACCGGTATATATGAAATTGTCCTTGTTATAACTTATAACCCCTAACAGTATCATACTGATTTTGAATTTTTGAAGTCAGCATTTGACTTTATAAGTCAAATCATTAGTACTACTACAAAAGGACCAAAAGAATTTTGGCCTAGTGCTACTCGGGGCATCGGTTTAAGCCCACAATCGTTATGGTTGGGGTTTCTGTACTTGTATGTCGTATGGAACAAAATAGGTGGTGTTTTGTTTGCAGTCAACACCGTAAATGAATTTCAGTATTGTTAACACAAATTAGTAACTTCTTGTGTTGTTTCGCTTTCTTAAGATTGTTAGCATATGTACAGGGTTATGCTGCCAGGGAATTTGAAAAGCAAGGAGTTAAGCCTGACGAGCTTGCAATCATCTCTAAAGAGGCAGTATGGTTTTCAATGCCGTCTAACTCTAGTTTTATGCATTAGTCAAATATATTTCTGTTTATCATAGATACTACTAGCCTCTAGTACTACACTCTAACATAAACCATGACTCTGAATTATATTTCTAGGTGGCTCCTTATGAACGCCCCGCGCTCAGCAAAGGATATATGTTCCCAGAAGGTATTTCTATGTTTTGAGATGCAAGTAGTTATTACAAATCATAAATCTAACCTAAGTTACTTTTTATGATATTCTCTTTATAATTTCTTGTCATTATACTGTTCAGGAGCTGCCAGACTTCCAGGGTTTCATGTTTGCGTTGGAAGTGGAGGAGAACCACAACCACCCGAATGGTATACTGAGAAAGGTATAAATGTCTTTTTCTATGTTATTGTGTACCTAAGATAATAATACATGAGATCAGTTCCTACTAGTACATTAGGCCTATAACGGGGTGTTTAAGAATTTGTTCTATCTTGTGACCGAATCATCAAATAATCAGTTATATTTGAGAGGCCGACGATTATGCTTAATTAAGGATTTTAGGGACAAAATAAATTATATAAGTAATTTGAATAAGTAACTTCCAAACTGCTTATTAAATACAGTTCATTTTACTCTCACTAAGCATATATTCAGAAGCAATTTGCTTCTATCCGACAATAAAATTGGCTAATCTATATCACACGACAATAAGCAGATAGACAGTTTTGGTAAGCAATCCAAAACACCCTCTAAGTTTGTTATTATATCATTATCATTAATACCCTTGGTCACGATGTCATGTAACAACTATCATACTGTAAATTTTATGAACTCGATATTGTAACTTCTATGAAGAATTGATTCTCACGAATGTGATGAAGCCAAGGAATCTATAAGTAGTCGTCGAACAATTTCACTTATGCGTGTTAATGATGGATTATAATCAATGTCACATTACTAGAAAACCAAAAAATAATCGGTGTCACATTACTAATCTTACCCGTTACAGGAATAACCTTGATCCTTAGCACGGAGATCGTAAAAGCAGATCTAGCTTCAAAGACACTTACTAGTGCAGCTGGCGACACATTCAAATA
Source organism: Artemisia tridentata subsp. tridentata (assembly GCA_021014915.2). NCBI lineage: Eukaryota > Viridiplantae > Streptophyta > Magnoliopsida > Asterales > Asteraceae > Artemisia > Artemisia tridentata. The sequence goes on along the minus strand of CP139505.1, from coordinate 304,131,072 downwards.
CGAAGTTTTGATAATTGCCACAGGATCCACGGCAAATCTTCAACCTATAGATTACTATAAAATGTACCGATTCCTCTATTGGCTTTGTATTTGACATTCATACCTTTTTTTTTGGTCAGGTTCTAAGACTGGAAGACTTTGGTATAGAAGGGGCCAATTTAAAGAATATTTTTTACTTGAGGGAAATCGAAGATGCAGATAAACTTGTACAAGCAATCACAAATAAGAAAGATGGAAAGGCACTTGTTGTTGGGGGAGGATACATTGGCCTTGAGCTTAGTTCAGCACTTATAGTAAACAATTTTCAAGTTAGCATGGTCTACCCAGAGCCATGGTGCAGTAAGTAATGACCACCGATATAGAGTCATGAATTTTAGAAGAAAAAGTAGACGATAAAGTAGATTGTGATGCATCATGATTAAACATAAACTAACCAACTTATTTATAAGTAAACGGGTCAAAATTATCACCTTTAATCAGGCATAGTTCCTTCAAGTCCGAAATACAGTACCTTATTTCACTAACATGTATTATAATTTACAGTGCCTCGTTTATTCACTGCTGAAATGGCTGCGTTCTATGAGGGTTATTACACCAAAAAGGGAGTTAATATTATCAAGGGAACAGTGGCTGCTGGATTTGTTAGTAACGACAATGGAGAGGTTGGTATTCATGTAACCGTACCTCTTTGGCTTATGACCTTATCTATTTTGTGCACAGTATTTTTTTTATATAACTCAGCTAACTTTAGGTAAAAGAAGTTAAGCTAAAAGACGGTAGGGTAGAGGAAGCGGATATCGTCGTAGTTGGTGTTGGAGCAAAGCCTCTAATAAATCTATTTAAAGGACAAGTTGGAGAAGAGAAAGGTGGAATTAAGGTTTGTGTTCACTCTGCAGTTGTTGCTCTTTAAATTGCATTTGTGCAGTTAGATTGGGTAAGAAGTCAAAATGGGTAACTTTTTTAGTATGGTTCACAATGGGCCGGGCCGGGGCGGATTGGTTGATCCGCTAAAACTTTTTAGTCTATTTTCTTTAATATAAAATGAATATTCTAATTATGATTACAGTAAACTACATCATTACAATATAATCTCAAGTTTTGAATGGAAATATTTTATTTGTTTTAGTATGCCGCTGTATATGCTCACTTTTCACTCGGCCTTTTTGTCACAGACTGATGCGTTCTTCAAAACCAGTGTTGATAATGTATATGCCATTGGTGATGTTGCTACATTCCCCATGAAAATGTACGGTGATATTAGAAGAGTTGAACATGTTGATCATTCCCGCAAGTCAGCAGAACAAGCTGTCAAAGTAATTTTCACAAGAACAGATGGAACATGACAAACATACAGCTAGCATACACACATTTGCTTTTACAATACATAAAACAATATCGTTTAATGTCCCTTTCCACTTATGCGCAGGCCATATTTGCTAGCGAACAAGGAAAGGAGATTGAGGATTACAATTATCTTCCATTTTTCTACTCGCGTTCATTTGATCTATCATGGATGTTCTATGGAGACAATGCTGGTGATTCGGTTGTGTTTGGCGATCATGATCCAGCATCAGAAAAACCCAAGTTTGGGACGTATTGGCTCAAAGATGGAAAAGTGGTAGGTGCATTTTTAGAAGGTGGAACACCCGAAGAGAATACGGCGATTAGTAATGTTGCGAAAGTGCAACCCTCAGCCTCAAGTCTAGAGTCACTTGCTAGTGAAGGACTCGAGTTTGCTTCTAAGATTTAAGAACACTGTTTTTTATATCAGAAAAAGGAGCGATTTATGTTCTCCGTTTATTGAACTTTTAATCAAAAAATTATTGTCTAATTAACTCCTAGCTATAACCGATTAATCAGACAACTTCGATGAGATAGTTATACCAAAATGTATATTTTAAAGTGCTTATCTTTTCAAAGTAAGAATATTTGTCAAAACACGCAAAACTGCTTATGTGGTTAGAAAGAAGCAGATAACCAAATAAGCAATCCCAGAGATGTCATATTAACCGGACATTCGTGACAAAGACCTGAAAAAACGACAGCCGATGACTTACGAGTAATATTAGCTAACCACCACTTACGAAGCACTTTATTAAAAAAATCGAAGCACTATTTTTCATTATACTTCTCTTACATTATTTTGTAAATAATCTGGGTCATCTAATCAGCTGACATCGTACGATTCCAGAAGCACCTCCATAGCACAACAATCTCTCGCTACCTTTGTTCATGTTCCATCTTACACGATGCATTGCAATAATCTTGGGAGGAAGAGTTTCCTTTTCCTCTTCTATGACATTCTCTTCTTCACTCTTATCGTCGTCATCTATGCACACTAATGCTTTGCTGGTTTTGGTTGTATGAGAGGTCTTTTTCTTTTGGGCTGTCACCATGGTGCCTTCTGAATCCGAGTTATTACCTAGACCATTAGAATAGCAAAAACCATAAACCATGTGATTTAATAGACCTAAGTAAAAATGTCTTAATGAAGGGGCGTTTGGATGTGCGTTTGATGATCAGAACCAACAGGACATAGTGTTTGGGCGTGTTTTCTTTAAGAAAGTTGTGATACCTATAAATAATATTTTATAAGTCAATTGTAGACAGATTAAAAAAAAAATTAAGCTAAAAGAAGTAAAATTGATTTTATTAACCCCAAAATACTCCCCAGAATCCAAACCACTTTACCCAAACACTTTAAACTGATTATAGAGAGACAAACCTAAAGATTGTTTACCTGTTGCTTGGCATTTTGAGATTTCTTTCTTGGCTCTCTTTTCTTGATTGCAGTGAGATAAAAACCCACGTTTGGATCTTGGGGTATTACCCCATTCATTCAATGATCTCTTTAATGTAAACGGGACATTGGGTAAAGGAGAAAAAACAGTAAGAGTCGATTCTTCCACAGCTAGGGACCCACAAAGATAATGAGGCTCGCGATTTCTGTGATGATCTTTTCCCAGTGCTCTGGATGTAAGCTGATCAAGGTCATAAAATAAGCGCCATTTTTTTATTCCAAATACATATCCCTTAAGTTACTTACGTACTTTTTTATTTGTACCGTTTTAGACATCATACTTCTTTTTGTACATCCAAGTCACTAAAAGATGGCATTTCGTCCCATTTGGAGTATTTGTAACCCTTAATCTTAGTAATATGGAAGAACTTCATAGATATCTTAGTATTTTCATATTAATTTCACATTGTATATAGATATAAACACTTTATGCGAAAACTCTACATTTTTATGTAAAAATTCTAAATTTTGAAAACTGATTTTTGGAGATTATTTGGCCGCAAGACTCCCACGGATGCCATCTTTTATACATGTGAATCAGATATAATATGGAAGCAAAAAGTTTATCATATAAATTATGTATAAAAAGCCTACCTGAAAATGAATAACTTTACCATCTGAACAGCAATATGCGACCATGCCTGAGGTTCATGTTAAATTGTAAAGACTACAAAATACAATAATTTTATCTTTTTAAAACAATCAAGTATAAAAAATCTTACCAGTTATCGACATATGAATACTCCAAATTGAAGATGATGAGCAACAATAACTATGTGATCCACTTTGTTGCGTCTTTTCACATGGCATACCAGTAATCGGGACATCAGATGCAGCTCTCAATAAGCTCATTATTCTTATTTCACCATCATCGAATGATAATATAACACAACTGCAAGCAAAAAATAAATATAAAAATTAAGAAAAGAATGTAAATAAAAAAATAAAAATACAAATTTATAAGATACCTTGGATCTGGAAGCCAATCCAAACTATATATGATCTTCTGAGTAGGTATATCCCACAGAGGGCGAAATGGATCACTGCCATTAAAAGGTTGAAAATGATTAATTACTGCTAAAGAATATACAAAATTCAGGCATGACGTGTATACTATAAGTATACAACATCTTATAAGATAAAAAATATACAAAGAGCTCCTTACTTACAGGGATTGATAATATAATTCTTTCTCATTAGCTATATAAACGAAATAGATTTGAAGACTAATTTCATACTTACCGTAAGTCCCAAAACTTTAAACCTTTATGACCAGAAGTAACTATTATGTTTGCACTCTCAGGATCACTGCAGATAATAACAAGGTTTTTAAGCACTTCAATTCAACTTCGAATAACTTCACCTACACAGCTTTGGTTTATAATCTCACCAATGAAACTTGAATAAAACTAACGACTAATGCAGCTGACCTGGCTAGTGGGGCCCACTTAAGTGCTCTTATAGGAACAGTATCTGCACTGAAGCAAATCAAAGGTCTAGTATCTGCAAAAGAAAAAGAAAAAATAAATAAATACATTTGAAATCAACAATTAGAAAACAGAATACTTATTACAAATAAACCATTAAGCAAAAGTATTGTTTTGTAAATAATATTAGTAAGAATAGCATAACGAAGTACCTTTAGATGGACCATCAGAAGAGAACTTCCACAGGGCAACCTGAACATATATAGATGTTGTAGTTTCATAAAGTCAATAAATCGACGCATTAGGCCATAAAGTATAAAGTGCAAATAGAAGATATGAAATTAAAAATAACTAAAAATTAAGCACCAAAAAGCGTAGGCTGAATTCTATATTTACCATTCCATCGTGACAACCAGCCAGAATGAGATCATGAGGAGCTGACGTTGACCACTCCAATGTTATGGGAATGCTGTTTTAAGAGAAAAAAATAATAATAGAAGGTTAGACAGAATAAGAATTTCACAAAGATCAACTTAGAATCAGTATCGACAGTTTAAGGGCTATGTTTAAGAGCTTAAGACAGGCATTAGATGTTATACTTTTAATGATAACCACCTCAACCACATTGTTGATAAATCGCTTAAGGTAGTTAAATGTATTGTAGTTTAAGGATGTTTTCAATTCTTAAACAGTCCTTAGCCCCTAAGGGCTATGTTTAACATATAACCCATAAAAGTATAATCTACGTCATCCACAAATTTGACTACAGATGTAATGAACTCACATACACCATCACACATTTGCACCAAAATATTTATTACCATTCTATTGGTTTAACCAACTCTTTTTACGACGGTTTAGTCCTTAAACCTTTTTTGGTCATTTATTTTCAATTGTTATGTATCTAAACAAAAAAGGTTTAGGGATCAAACACACCACAAAAAAGAGGCACTTAATAGATTAATAATGAAAGTTGGTTAGTTAAATACTTAAATCTAGCATAAAAAAGGTTAAGGGAACAGACAATTGCTACAAGTTTATGGGTCAAACAACCAAAATGGTGAAAGTTAATGTTTTTACCATTATTAACTCCATAAGAAACGGATTATGGATATTATATAAGGAGTATTAGCTATTACCTTTTTATATAACCACACTTCAGCATTGAACACATGAATACTGGCTTCAACTTGACGAAACGTGGATCAGCACCTTCTGTTTCACAAGAAGAAAAAATAGCTTTAGTTGCACGAGGAAGAGGTATCTCCCATCTGCATCCAAAGTATAAAATTAATAAAAATTAGTAAATACATAACCTATAACAATATCATACTGATACATATATAAAAAGAACTCACACTTCAAGAGCTCCACTCCCAAGCAAGACAGCAAGGTACCCCATTCTGTGCTTTGAAATATTGTGTGAATCAATAGGCTTCCATTTTACATCCCATGCAACTTTTCCGTTGTGGGCCAAGCCCATTACAAGTCTAGGCAAAGCAACATCTTCAGAAATCGAATCAATATTCTGAACAGGTTCAAGGACAAGATTTTGCTGAAGAGGTAGATTATCACCATTTACCAGACTCTTTTTCCTTACTTTACATTTTTTTAATTTTGACTTTATAGATGTCAACATTGACTTTAATGTGTCTTCTTTTTTGTAACTTTTCGGCCTTCGCTTGTAGACTGTATATTCCTTTTTGGTAACGTGCTCATGTAATATATTAGAAACACAATCTTCCTTGGTAACGGTTTCAGGGATAAAAGGGTCATTTTTATATACATCAAGCAAATTGGGTGATTGATCAGGGAACTCAAGAGAAAGAGGTTGCGGACTTGGCTCAGGTGAATTATCAACGATATTTGCTGATTGCTTTATTGGTTTCTTTCTAGGTCTTCCTTTTGGCCTTTTTGGCTTATTGGTATCTGCTTTGACAACTAGTTGAAGTAACTTATTTGAATTTTCAGATGATTGAACAGATATATCTTGCAATAACTGATCAATGCCATCTATTTCACTTAAAGGGGTCTTTCTTGGTCTCCCTCTTGGCCTCTTAGGTTGATTATCTTTAGGCTTTTTTGCTTCTTTACTCTTCGTATACTTCCTTGGTTTGACTTTGACCAAAGACATCACATCTTGGTCTTTCACACCGGTATTTAACATACACCATATCTGGATAAGACCTCTTCCGGTAAGTGGAGCACCGATTATGTGATATGAAGATTCTGGAGGATGAGCAGAAACCGCAATGAACTAGAATTCAATTACAAAAAAAAAGGATAAATAAGATGTTTGTTTCACTATTCTATACCAAAATAATGATTGACAAGGTAAGTACCTCAACATTACAGTCATAATCAGAACTTTGATGGACTCTGGGACACCAATCCAATGCCCAAACATGGCCTCCAACATACATTACGAAATCTTTGCTGCAACAAGATCTTATAAAATAACATCTAATATAAAAACTATATAATTATGTGAAACATTCACTATATATAAAGCTTCAATCTCATAACAGCATTACTATATATGCCTATATAATACTAAATTTAGAAGCAGCATTCTAGAGAAAAAGGGTTTATAACGAACCTCAATGGTGAAGAGGATTCACTTCCATCAGACAGGTCCTGCATCAGTATTAGACCCAATCTATTAACTCATATCTTTAGAGAAACTTTGCATGGCGATACATAATTATATTTAAAAACAGCCGTGATTAATAGAGCCACTTAATCACATCTATTTTTACCTTGGGAACTGCTGCTGAGGAGAATTGAGGCAAGTTTATTCGAGCTCTGACATCTTTATCCTGAGGAGTTATGCTTTCACAGTCAAACCTGATTTCTCGAGGTTGATAACAAAAATCTCTCCATTTTCTGTTAATCCCAAAATCTTTAGTTACAGAACCGAAAATAATTGCATAAACAAATCTTATGGAAACAAGCAACTAAAAAGTAGAACTTGTTAAAATTAATGCTACTGCTTTTAGTTACTTTATGTAAATGCTTATTATCATCTTTGATCAATTAAATACCCCCTAACGAGCAGTTTGCAGAAGCCCATGCCCAATGCAACTATATAAGTCAGCATCGTTTATAGCGTTTTATGTACGACAAAGAGCTGAAATCAATCTGTGTGAAAACATTATTACATAAAGCTTTTGTAAAGAAATTGTGTACATAAACTTTAGTGTAGTTTTAAAAATATCGCCACATATAGTGTAGTTGTTTGGCTAACCGGATACGTGACCTCGAGGGAGTACGGATAACCGTTCATGTTCCTGATTCAGTTAAGTCAGTATGTGATTACTTTCATCCGACCTGATTCACAAGTTCAATTTAATCTGGTTCACTTTCAAAAATTCATTAGGAATTGCTCAGTTCAACTAACCCCTTATGTTCATGATTCAGATGTAATGTTTTAGGAATTGATGGTGTGTCTGTTAAAACTAGTTGGATCTCCAAGTGGTCTTATACGCTAATTGAAGAAGCCTATAATTTAGGAGCCTATTTGTTGAAACATATCTTAAAAGCTTTCTCAACCAAACAGTCACATAAGTTCCTATAAGCTTGTGCACCAGGCACACCCTTAGTCATTAAAAGATGGTTTCTTTTCCCATACGGGTCAATTCGTTAACCCACAATCTTAACTATACATATGAAAGTCAACTTTTTTATTTTAGGTAAATGATATTTTTAGGGGTGTTTGGATTAGCTTATTTAATGGGCTTACAGGCTTATTAAGATTTGGAAAAGCCAATACAGCTCACATTCTTTGGCATTTAAGCTGCGTATCACCTTGAGCCTGTGGCTCAAGTCCATAAACTCAATAAATAAGCTCAACAAAATGAACTTTATCGGCTTTTCTAAATCTTAATAAGCAGTTAAGCGCATAAATTAAGCCAATCCAACCACCCCTTTAAAACCCCGGTTCTATAGGTTTTCTCTTAATAACACAGATAAGCGTGTAAACGAACAAGAATCCTCGTTCACGTTACGAAAGTCAAGTCCTTTTTACTCTAATGTACGCAGCCTAACCAGCATTCCCATGGCCGTTTCGGACACATTGGTGAACTCGTACCGCTAAGCCACCTTCTAGACAATTAAATCATTAAAACTACAGCCTCCACAATTATTTTGATCATGTACACTTCATCATAGTAATGCAACTACATACTACAGTAAGTAAGCAAATAAGAAACAAAAAAACAAACCTTAAAAACGTAACAGAAGAAGACATCCGGTGAATCTCAGTTTCATCGCACTCAACTAAAGATTCATCACCATCATCAATTAAACTAATCTTGTCCATCGCTTTAAAGTGATTCTCAACTGAATAATCAAACTTTGAAACTGAAACACCTTCATTATCGTACGACATTGAAACTGGTTTTAATTGACTACTATTGTTATTGTCGTTGTGTTTTGGTTGCTACTAAAACCCTGATGATTAAAACCCTATTTTTCTTTTCTTTTTTTTGAGCAAAGATTAAAACCATTTATCCATTATTGATTTTATTTTATTTTCTTACGGTGCTCTATAATTTTTTATTTATTTATTATTTTATTATTATTATTATTATTATTTATTTTTTTTTTTCTTTTTTCTGTTTGTTTGTTTAGAACGGCACCACAACGGGCAGGGTCCTGGGACCCGAACCGCTACGAGAGACTGTTGGGTCAAGAATTTGACCCAATTACCCTAACAAGATTCGAACATAAAATAGCCTCACTCTTACTTATAAAATAGTGGGTTACTCACTGATAAAGAAATCAGTGAGTGTTGTATAAAGCTCGTTGTTGAAGAAACACTTTACTTACTGATACGGTGTTAGTGAGTAAAGTATACGAGTTACAAACAACTCCAGCATCACTGAGAATTGACAAATGTCTCAGTGACCCTGAAGATGCTATCTCTACAAGCAGACTGATATATATGGGCACAAACTTCTTTAAGAAAAGATTGAAGTCAGACAAAGTACAAAAGATGAGGATAAAGAGGGACCACTTGGTGGATGACAACTCACACCAAGTGGATGTCAACTCACACCTACCCCACATGACTTTGTTTAGTTACCTGTATATATTGAATGATTTGTAATAGAGATAATATGTTTTCCTAAACAAACAAAAGAATACACAAAGTGTATTAGTTGATAGGATCATCATCTCATTGAATCATCAAGCATAGCTTGGATCAATGAGAGTTTATTTGTCACCCAAAGGGGATATTTACCGAAAGTATCCCCTTTAAGAAGTTGAAGATGTTATCATGTAGTCTAGTGGGTTTTGAGTAATCTTTGTAACAATTGTTCATTATCAATGAATCTGTTCTTTATTTACTCAATTTCATGGACCAACAAGTGGTATCAGAGCGGGTGGATTATTCTTATGATCCAGATCCGTTCATGACTGCTGATAACATTCTTCAAAAAAATAAATAAATGTGATCTTCAAAAACTGCTACTGATATAGCAATTTTTGAGGGGGAGAAACACATTTATTGGTGACTGACAAACACCAAAACCCTCCCTGAACCCCACAAAACATACACCCACCACACAAATCTTATCCACACACAAAACCCAACACACCCCACACCACACAAAAAAATCTTATCCTCACCCAACTTTAAAAACAAATCCATCACACACAAAAATCCTAGATTCAGATTTCACTCTCAACAAAACAAATCCACTCTCACTATAAAAGAAAAAAACTCTTCTATAAAAAAAAAACCAATCGATCTACAAAAAAAGGGAATCACAGATTCTTCAAATATGTAAATCGATACTCTCCACTTAAACGAACAAAAATCATCACTCAATCAAAACCCAACTACCATGTCAAGTGTCTTGCGGATGAAATAAGGGACGACGACATGAAAAAAAAAAAGAATTAGGTTGATTATGTTTTGATGGGTCTCATTTCATTTAGGAACGATTGAGATGTTAAATGGGGTTTGTTGACTTCGAGCCTAGTTTGTTTGTGAAGAAGGTAAAAGAGATTTGATGTTGTGGTTTTAGTTAATAATAGTTTTTTCTGTGGAGGTAACGTGAGGATAAATGGTAGTGGTCACTAAGGTTATCACTACCATGAATGGAGACGCGGTGAGCCTCTGGAAAACTAGGGCATCTGAGATGGGTTTCATTTTGGATAATATGGGATTATTGTTGTTAAGGGATGGGTGAGATGAAGAAATGGGTTTGAATCAAATTTGTGGTTTATTGTTGGTAAAAGATGTGCAGATGATGACTGATGAGCTTAGCTCGAGTGTCAATCAGGATATGAAAATGGGTCTGATAAAAAAGGTGTCTCTGAATAATCAGGGATATGGTTGAAAAATGAAGAGGTGGCCTGATATAAAAATGTCAGCCGAAAAAGTGAGAGTTGTGTGAATCGGGTTAGAATCAGAAACCCTGAAAAACAATCAGGGACTGAGAAACAAATAACTAGGAGTTGATAGTCACTGATAATAGTGACAGAATCAGTTCAGTGTGTTAGTTCTCAGGCTGAGAGGTGGCAAAATCAGGGGGTGTTATTTGTAACTCAGGAGGTGGTAGAGAAAATAAGTTCTCATCAGGGAACTGGAATATGCCTCAGGGTGTTATAGAGTTTGAGAATACTGGGGGTGAATATCAGTACATCAGGTCACTGAAAACTAACCCCATCACTAGGTGACTGAACCCTTAGTGACTAAAACCCAGGTCACTAAACTTAACCCAAGTCCCTGAACTCAGTGACTAAAACCCAAGTCACTGAATCTCAGACCAAGTCCCTGAACCCCCTTTGGTGACTGAACCCCCAGTCCCTGAACCCTCAGTTACTTAACCTGAACCCTTTCAGTGAGACAAATAATGAACCTGTCAAAGTGAACCCTCAGGACCCCATGAACCCTGAACCCTATCACTGAACCGGTCATTGAAGTCCCTGAACCCTTAAACCTCAGGAACTAAACCCAAGTCCCTGAACCCTTGAACCTCAGGAACTAAACCCAAGTCCCTGAACAAGCAGGTTTGAACCCAGGCTATTTGTATATTCAAATAGGGGGAGATTGTTGGGTCAAGAATTTGACCCAATTACCCTGACAAGATTTGAACATAAAATAGCCTCACTCACTTATAAAATAGTGGGTTACTCACTGATAAAGAAACCAGTGAGTGTCGTATAAAGCTCGTTGTTGAAGAAACACTTTACTTACTGATACGGTGTCAGTGAGTAAAGTATACGAGTTACAAACAAGTCCAGTATCACTGAGAATTGACAAATGTCTCAGTGACCCTGAAGATGCTATCTCTACAAGCAGACTGATATATATGGGCGCAAACTTCTTCAAGAAAAGATTGAAGTCAGACAAAGTACAAAAGAGGAGGATAAAGAGGGACCACTTGGTGGATGACAACTCACACCAAGTGGATGTCAACTCACACCTACCCCACATGACTTTGTTTAGTTACCTGTATATATTGAATGATTTGTAATAGAGATAGTATGTTTTCCTAAACAAACAAAAGAATACACAAAGTGTATTAGTTGATAGGATCATCCTCTCATTGAATCATCAAGCATAGCTTGGATCAATGAGAGTTTATTTGTCACCCAAAGGGGATATTTACCGAAAGTATCCACTTTAAGAAGTTGAAGATGTTATCATGTAGTCTAGTGGGTTTTGAGTAATCTTTGTAACAATTGTTCATTATCAATGAATCTGTTCTTTATTTACTCAATTTCATGGACCAACAGAGACCGACGAAGTGAAACCCCTAAAACTCACGGCTCGCACTAAGAGGAAAATCCTGATTTTCTTTATCACTTGTGAGACTCGAACCCGGGTAAAACCCCTCCCCAAGCTCCAAAAGGAACTCAGGTGGCCAACTGAGCTAAGTAAGTTGGTTTGTGCTCTCTAAATAATATTCACACTTTTCTATTTTAAACTTTTATTACAAAAAAGGTTATCGTTTTTTTTCCACATGTAAGCGGCTTAACCGAAATCCCATGATGGCTTACACGAGATTTATGAGTCGATTAGAATTTTCTAAAACGACCGAGTTACACAAAACTGTTGTAATGAACTACTAGAAAATAAGCTTCTGTAGAGTTTAATCAACAAGCTTGTAGGGAGGATAGATATACAATCAACGAACACTAGTTCTGATGTCAATTGTAAATCTCAGATAAGTATGTCTATTGGATCTACTAGTTAGCGGGTTAACAATAAGTATGTCTAGTGGACTCACTAAGTTACTAGGTTGACAATCGACTTAGTATGTACGATGTGAATATAACAGACGAAGAGAATGTTGAATGAGAAAATGTAAAAAGGATTCATAGTCTAGTCATCCGGGTATTTACACTCTTCCATAATCATTGGCAATTACAACATATTACACTTTTTGTCCATAGGTACATAATATGTAACTTATAACTAGACCATTATACTTGACAAACCCAAATAAGAGATATTTACTATACACCCCCTACTTCCCCTAGATAATTAATAGACTTCTATTACATCATACATATAAATCTAACAATTTCTTCTGAATCAAGCAAGTTTGTTGTTCGCCATTAATCCTTAGACATGCTCTAGGCCTCTTGAAAACAAAGAGTGCAAAAGATGTCATTTTCCTAAAATAGACACACAAACGAAAAGAGGCAAAGTTTAAAGTTATGTTCTTACATTAAGACGCCTAATCCAAATTCCAAATTTTTAGTTAGACATATAACCTACAGTATTTTCATATTAGTTTATTATAAGGTAAAAGCTATTATTGTTTGATGTATTTTATCACCCGTCTCATTATGCAGTTTGAATCAACGAAAATATCATTATGCATAATTTAGTTTCCGATTTGATTCATTATTAAGTATGCTTTTGACCGGTTACCAATAAAGCCGGTTTGTTGACTTTTTTATGCTACCACCTTAGCCAATTGCCGACATGTCACCACCACGTCAGATTTCCTTTATACAAATTATTGCTTATATGGTTTTCAGTCTCATTTTGTCATAACTTCGAGCCAGTAACTTCAAAACCCTAAGTTTCTCATTTGGTGTTCAGATTCAAGTAATCATAATAGATAAAGGTACACATTTGTTGTCTTGGTCGTTTGTTATGAAAACCCATAATTTTTTGGACCTTGTTACAAAACCCTATTTATTTTGGTTTTGCAGGATAAAGATGGTAGCTTTATCTATCCACCTATATCATGATGGGATTTTTGAAATAAACCCACTGGCTTATACTAATGGAGATTGTAGTGTGATTAATGATGTGTAATTTGAAAGTATGATATATACGGAGCTTTATAATGTGATTAGAAGATTAGTTCTTGTAACATCAAGCAGTATGTTTTACAAACTCCCTTGTGCTCATATCATTGCTTTGAAATAATTAAAAACTTATGAGGATGTGAGTGCATTTGTGAAAGCTTGTTATGAAAACAATTGCCATATTGACTTATACATTAACACATAGAGTATGATATAGAAGAAATGATTAAGGAAGTGGTCTAATCAAAACAATGTGTTAGTGAATCATGTGACTCTGACTCAGACTCAGATGTTGATACTAGTCACCCATTAGATGATGTAGCTGATATTGCTAACTTTGAACATGAAAGGGATGGTGTAACACCCGGTAATTTTCCAAAACCTTTTTCAATAGCAAAATATTTATTTTTGCATCACCTTAGCATTTAAACTTTTCCTGAACTTATTTGAACTTGAGAAACAATAGATATCTTGATGAACGTGAGCGTTATCCCTTTTATTATGTCAGCACAACCTAGAAAGCACGAAATGAATCGATTTGCCAAATAAACTAACTTCGAGAAAGTTATGCGTGATTATACTTAATTTTACTAGAAAATTATTTCAGAAACAATGGCGCAAGTTTCGTAATTTTTCGAGACCGTATGATACGTTAAATGGGTCCCACGGTGTTTATTTCAAAAGTTTACCCAATTGGCAGGAATACCCCCTCCGCCCAAATTTTACACCCCACACCCCTCACTTTCATTTGCCTAAGTTTGGTCCCTCCCTTTAATATATATACCCACTTCACTCTCTCTCCTCTCATAATAACACTCACCTCTCTCTCTCACATCACCACCCCCTCCTCCACTTGCCGGACCACCGCCGGCCGCCACCACCACCATCGACGAAATTTTTTCCGGCCAACTCCCAAATTTCACCACCGTATATATCTCGACCCCCACTTCATTTCTGGAGCACTTGGAGTGATTTGGAGCTCGTTTGACCACCACCGTACACCACCGCCGCCACCACAGTCCACCACCACTACACCGCCGCTTCACCCCGTCACCCTCTCTCTCGGTATAACTCTCACGCGCTCCTTTTCTTCCTCTTCTTTACTTTTACTAAAACCCTAACCTTAGATTTTTATAAAACTGATTTTGAATAAACAAAACTTTATAAAACCTTTTTATTTTGATAAAAACCGTGTGGATCTAAACGTTTTGGCCATTGAAATCGTCGGACTCGGTCCGAGTCACGTGACTCAACCGAGTCGAGTTGACTCGGGGTGAGTTCGTATTGTTTTTGATTTAGTTTGTTTTGTTTTAACTTGTTTTCTTGGTTTTGTAGCTTGGTTTGGTTTTGGAGTTCGTTTGTCTCGACCGAGAGCTTGGAGCTCAAATAGTTTTGAGTCGTGACTCGTTTGAGTCACGGCATGGCTTAGGATAGTTTTGGTTTTGATTTGGATTTGGTGATGTTTGACCTCGGCCGAGAGCCTCATGGCTCGAATGGGACTAAGTCGTGACTCAAGGGAGTCATGCCTATAATATTGTTAGTTGGTTTGATGTTTTGGTTGTAGTCAAGGGTTTAGGATAGTTTTGTTGTCGTGTGGTGTGAGCCGTGACTCATGGGAGTTACGGCCATGATTTGGCTAGTCGCGAGTGACTTGTGATCAAGTCGAGACTCAAGGGAGTCTCGACCGTGTAGTAACTCGAGGTTAGAAAACCTCGAGTTTTTGTCGAGTTATATTGGACTTAGATAAGTTCTAGTGGGTCTAATGGGTTAAGGAAAACTCATTTGGGTCAAGTATAGTTAACTTTGGGCCCAAAAGCCCCAAAGTGAGTCCATAGAGTGTGAGTTAGCATTGGGCCAAAGCCCAATGCATTTGACCTTGATTTTGTTTCGTTTTGTTTTCTGTTACTATTCATTGCATTCTTTTATCAAATGGTGTTTTGGGAATATAATTTGGATGACTTGAGAATTGATTTGGACTTGGACTTGGATACATATTAATAACCTATGCTTGGATGAGAATTGGACGTTATTGGATTTATGATATTAGCCGATAGACCTTATGGACGATTTTGGTACTTGAGACGGAAGAGTATGTTAGACTCATAAGAGTTTAACATATTTGGACCCGAACATACACAAAATGGTCGATAAACTTGACAACTAATATACAAGCGAATGATAATGTGTAATTATATATATTTAACTTGTAAATGTGACGATAAAACTTATGTTACTCAAGAGTCGTAACGACTTGGAAATGCTTTATAAACGGACGCATCATGTCCAAATTTCGATAAAAACCTTTTAATGACTTAATCGTTTATAACTATTTAATATCCTAAAACCTTTTCGAAACTTGTACGCTTTCCTTCTAAATCATGGCGTTTTATCAACTATTTGGGAAATGGGTAAAACACCGAAATAACCTATTGATGTTTTCTTTCTCGTTTTCTTATTTTTATTCCTTCTTTATTTTTGTTATTTCTTCTCTCTTTTCTTTATTCTTTTCTACGTATTCATCTGTGTTTGCTGACTTTTATTATTTTAACTTCTCATATCCACACGAGTCTTAAACGTTTATTTCTTTCAAACGCCATTGAAACTAAACCTTTTCATTTCAAATACGAGTATTACTTTATAAATCGCTTTGAGGTTTGATTGCTGAAACATATTATTCACTTATTAGGTTGTGCTGAGGTTCATTTGCTGTGCTGTACCATCTAATCACTTGTGATATCTTGTTTCTTTACTACTACTAAGGTGTGATTCATAGCCCCACTTTACCTTTAAATTGTTTATAAACCCATGGGGGAGATACATGCTATTTACTTTTCATGAACACAATTGTTTAAATGTATGCTATTCCTGACTAAGATGATATTGCTAAGTACCGACCTTGCCGTAAGCAACTCCCTCGATCATGAACCATTAATCACTTGCGAGTGAGCGCAAATATAGGGATATAGGCCTATAGGATTTGACCATCCCGCCATGTTGACTAAGTCCGGTCCGCATGTGATGTACTATATTCGATTTATCACTAGGTATCTAGAAAAGTATCTAGCTTGAGGGCAACTATTATATTATGAATTCCGCGGTTACTGTCGATTTACGCCGATGTTATTTGGTGCCGGTTAACGTTTTGTGTGTCATGAGCTTATCAACTGTTTAACGCTTACCTAATATATGTATTTGTTACTTATATCTTCTAGACTTGAAAATCTTGTGTTCAACTATTTATTTTAAACCTATGGATTTCACTCAACCTTTGTGTTGACTTTTTTAGCATGTTTTATCCTAGGTAATTGATGCATACTGTACTGGCACTGGGAGTGGCATGAAGATCATCGATGGCTATCGGCTTTTACTATCTATCTACTTTTTACTATCTTTTTACTATCACTTATCATTCGAAAAACCCCTTTTGAACTATGTTTTTTATTTTCGCTGCGTATGATGTTTGAGAATCTTTTGAACTCTAATGTTATTTATAATTCGAATGATATGTTTTTATTAAAACGGCTTGTTATGAGGTCTTTATCTATAATTGTGACTGTTTTACCCGAAAGTAATACCCCAAACTATGTTCCGCTGCTATATTCCGAGTTGGGGGTGTTACAGAATGGTATCAGAGACAGGTTTATAGAGAGCGAGGTCATACTCGACTATAAACATTTTGGTTCGAAACATTTTCAAAATCGATAGCCATCAGCCCTCCGTGCCACTTCGCTCTTTTTTATGCTTTATGTAAACTTTTGTATGCATGCACTTACACTATTACATGCTTGGATTTTCCGCTGCTATCTTACTTCATACAAAACTTTTTTTTATAAAAATTGGCTAGAATTTTTATATTTTTCCGATACCCCTTGTAGAGTATCATGTCTACACCAGTCCCATCCGGTCAGTTGTCAGTTGCACCCCTTGATCCCGCACTTGCACCACCTAGTCCAGAGGAGGATCCATACCCTATTGATGATGAGACTGGGGATGATGATGAGATAGAGGATGATGATGAGATGGAGGAGGATGATGAGATGGAGGATGATGATAATGAGGGTGATGATGACGAGGAGGAGGAGCCGGAGGATCTCCCTTTGCCACCTTCACCAGCAGTGTCAGATGTCACATATGAGTTTGATACGTCGGACGCATTGGGACATGCACTTGCTACCGAGGTGACATCTGAGCCACCATCGACGTTCGAGATTGGAGAGTCTTCAACAGTGCCGCGAGTGACACCCTCAGAGCTTAGGGCTGAGCTGAGCCATTTACGTCAGGATATCGGTTGGTGAACGGGTCGCTACATGTCGATGTCTCAACGGTTGAGTGCACGACAGACTGATGTTCTAGGGTTGAAGAAGGAGATTAAGGGAGATAGGAGAGCTATGGGTGATTTGTATGTTGAGTTGTATGAGCATGCTGCGAGGTTGAGTTCGACAGAGAAGACAGAGACAGAGATTCGAGAGCGTCTGGTGTCATTAGAGAAGAGGATGACAGAGGTTGAGAAGATTGTGGAGAAGTTGGATCTTAAGACTGTTTTCACTGATATTGATAGCCATCACTGCCAGCATAGTATCCAGGGGTTGAGGGATGAGATCCATGCCATGCAGTGGCAGGCGTACTATGACAGGATGACGCGATTCCATTTTGATGATAGTGTTGATGTCTTGGCTACATACGGAGGAGACCGTCAGTAGAGATTAGTGATCATCTTTATTATGGTAGTTTAATATTATAGTAGTAGTTTGCCTTGTACGTACTAAACTGACTAGTTTCAGTTAGTAGATTTTGATAAGAAACTTGTAGTCGTTTTGCATATCTTGTAAAACTTATGACAAGTATTGAATCTATGATGTATTTTGGTGATGTACTATTTATGATGTTGAACGTACGCTATGTTATGATGTATCATTGTGTTGTTTACCTTGTGTTATGATTCTGTTACATTGATTAAATACTTACCGTGTTGTACACTTGTAATGATTGATAGAATTATGCCACTTAGGAGAATGACACCAGCTAAGATCAGAAACTGGTGGATGACGGTATTGCAGCGGCGCTTACAGGGCAAGCGGGTGTTGGCAATCCAAATGGTGGGCATGCAGGAATGTTCGTTGCTAATGATAATCGTTTCTGCACCTATAAGGACTTTATGAATTGCAAGCCTATCACTTTCAAGGGAACTGAAGGAGCTGTTGGTTTGACTCAGTGGTTTGAGAAGACATAGTCTGTGTTTCTACGAAGTAACTATTCTGAGGATTTCAAGGTGAAGTATGCGACAAGTACCCTAGTGGAACATGCGTTGTCTTGGTGGAATTCTTTTATTCAAACCATGGGACTAGAAAATGCTTACAACATTCTGTGGGAAGAATTCAAAAGGGAAATGGTTAAGAAGTACTGTAGTCGTAGTGATGTGAAGAGGTTGGAGACTGAGTTTTACTATTTGGCCGTGAAAGGTGTTGATCTTGCTACTTATGTGCGTCGGTTTTAAGAATTGAAGGTTTTCTGTGCTCACATGGTGCCAGATGATGAAAAACTACTAGAGAAGTTCATTGGAGGATTACCCTCCAGTATTGATGGGCATGTGACGTTTTACAACTCTCAGACTCTGGATGAGACTATTCGTATATCTGAGCGACTTTTGGATCAAGTGATCAAACATGGTGCTATTCAGAGGAGTAACAACTATGACAACAAATGGAAGTGGGATGAAAACAGGAGGAACACCAACTACAACAACTTCAACAATCGCAACAACAACAGTAACCCTCACCACAACAACAACAACAATCAGTACCGTAACAACAACCATCACCAACAACAGAACATAAGGCAAGAGACTGTTAAGGCTTATGTGGCTGCACCAGCACAAGTCGAAGGATATGCTGGGCCACATCCATTTTGTGATAAGTGTAGACAGCATCACGCTGGACCATGCACAACTAAGTGTCAGAAGTGTCAGAAGGTTGGACACATTGCTAAACATTGTAAGAGCAGAGCTGTGACTACTGGGAGTAACACACAGCCAGGGGTAACTTGTTATGGATGTGGAGAGCGTGGTCACTACAGGAGTCATTGCCCTAAGAACAACAGACAGAGAGTTGAAGATGCTCGTGGTAGAGCATATGTGATGGGCAATGGAGAGCAACAACAAGATCCAAATGTGGTCAATGGTATGTTTCTACTCAACTATCATCATGTTAAGGTTTTATTCGATTCTGGTGCCGATATGAGTTTTGTTTCTTCTACGATTTCACCATTACTTAATATCACCCCTACCACCCTAGACACTAGTTATAGCATTGAGCTAGCTAACGGCAACCTAGTTGACACTTGCACAGTAATCCGAGACTGTACCTTAAACCTTCTGGATCACCCGTTTAGTATCGATCACATGCCCATTGAACTCAGAAGCTTTGACGTAGTGGTTGGTATGGATTGGCTATCCACGCATCAGGCGAGTATTATTTGTGGTGAACGAGTTGTTCATATTCCTTTCGATGGTGAAACTTTGATTATCCGAGGAGACCGTAGTGGAACCCGTTTGAGTATCATATCTTATATCAAGACCTTGAAATACATCAAGAAGGGATGTCATGCATTCATAGCACATGTGGCTGAGAAGAAGTCGGGAGAGAAACGACTTGAGGATGTTCCAATTGTGCGTGTTTTTCCCGAAGTATTTCCCGAAGAGCTACCTGGACTTCCACCTGTTCGACAAGTGGAATTTCAAATCGACTTAGTGCCGGGAGCTGCACCCGTAGCACGTGCACCGTATCGACTAGCACCGACAGAGATGCAAGAACTGTCTAATCAACTGCAAGAGTTGTTGGATAAAGGGTTTATTCGACCAAGTTCCTCACCCTGGGGAGCACCAGTGTTATTCGTGAAGAAGAAAGATGGGTCATTCAGGATGTGCATTGACTACCGTGAGCTGAATAAGTTAACAGTGAAGAACCGATACCCGTTGCCAAGAATCGACGACTTATTCGACCAGTTACAAGGATCAGGTTTCTACTCCAAGATCGACTTACGGTCATGTTATCATCAACTCAGAGTCTGGGAAGAGGATATTACCAAGACAACGTTCAGAACTCGATATGGCCATTATGAGTTTCAAGTGATGCCTTTTGGTTTGACAAACGCATCGGCTGTATTCATGGATCTCATGAGCCGAGTGTGTAAACCATATCTGGACAAGTTCGTTATAGTCTTCATCGACGACATTTTGATCTACTCCAAGAGTGAAGAAGAACAAAAGCAGCATCTGACGATCATCTTGAAGCTACTCAAGGAAGAGAAGTTGTACGCAAAATTTTCTAAGTGTGAATTTTGGATTCGCACTATACAATTCCTTGGTCATGTGATTGACAGTAAAGGGTTACATGTGGATCCCACAAAGATCGAAGCTATTGAGAATTGGCCGACACCCACCAACGCCACAGAGATTCGCCAATTTCTGGGATTGACCTGATACTACAGGAGATTCATCGTGGGATTCTCCAAAGTAGCTAAACCATTAACTACGTTAATTCAAAAGAATAAGAAGTATGAGTGGGGTAAGGACGAAGAAGAAGCATTCCAAGCCCTGAAGCAGAAGCTTTGTAACGCACCGATTCTAGCATTGCCAGATGGAGCTGAAGATTTCGTAGTCTATTGCGATGCATCACATCAAGGGTTCGGAGCAGTTTTGATGCAACGAGGGAAAGTCATGGCCTATGCTTCCCGAAAACTTAGGACTCATGAGGAGAACTATACCACGCACGATTTGGAATTAGGAGCTATGGTTTTTACACTTAAGATATGAAGACACTATCTATATGGAATGAAGTGTACAGTCTTTACCGATCACAAGAGTCTTCAACATATTTTGGATCAGAAGGAGTTGAATATGAGACATCGAAGATGGTTAGAGACGTTAAGCGACTATGACTGTGAGATCCGATACCACCCGGGAAAAGCGAACGTCGTGGTTGATGCCTTGAGACGTAAAGAACGGTTGAAGCCGCTGCGAGTTCGAGCTTTGGATCTGACTATCAACTAAAACCTTCCTGCTCAGATTCTTAAGGCACAAGAAGAAGCCGTGCAACAAGAAGACCTCAAGAGTGAGAAACTCTATGGCATGATACAGTAGAAGCTTTAGAAACGTGCATATAGGATTTTATGTTTTCAAAGAAGAAGTTGGATACCCCGTTTTGGAGGACTGCGAGACTTGATCATGCTCGAGTCTCATAAATCAAAGTACTCTGTACACCCAGGATCTGACAAGATGTATCACGACCTTAAGGAGTTATATTGGTGGCCGAATATGAAGGCTGACATTGCCGACTATGTCTGAAAGTGTCTTACGTGCTCTAAAGTTAAAGCCGAACATCAGAAACCGTCTGGTCTATTACAACAACCCAAGATTCCCCTGTGGAAATGGGAACGGATTACTATGGACTTCATCACCAAACTTCCGAGAACTTCAACCGGTTTCGATGCTATTTGGGTAATAGTCGATCGACTAACTAAATCTGCTCACTTTCTACCAATCAAAGAGAACTACAGTATGGACAAGCTGACAAGACTTTACGTTAAGGAAGTAGTCTCGAGGCATGACGCGCCAATATCCATTATCTCTGACCGAGACAGCAGATTCACCCAAATTTTTGGCAATCACTTCAGGATGCCTTTGGCACAAACCTCGACATGAGTACTGCATACCACCCGTAAACCGATGGCCAGAGTGAAGGACAATTCAGACTTTAGAAGATATGCTCCGAGCTTGCGTGGTTGATTTTGGAAATGGGTGGGATACCCATTTGCCTTTGATTGAGTTTTCGTACAACAACAATTATCACACGAGCATTAAGGCTGCACCGTTTGAAGCCTTATATGGTTGAAAATTCCGATCACCCATTTGTTGGGCTGAAGTAGGAGAAGCTCAGCTCATTGGGCCGGATATTGTTCGTGAGACAACTGAGAAGGTAGTACAGATTAGGAACCGATTGCAAGCTGCAAGAGACCGACATAAGAGTTACGCAGATGTGAGGCGTAAACCACTGGAGTTTCAAATTAGAGATAAGGTTATGTTGAGAGTCTCGCCATGGAAAGGCGTGATATGGTTTAGTAAGCGAGGAAAGCTAAACCCTAGGTACATTGGGCCGTTCAAGATTTTGAACAGAGTTGGTCCTGTAGCCTACAGACTTGAACTACCACCCGAGCTCAGTAGAGTGTACCCTACGTTTCAAGTATCCAATCTGAAGAAGTGCTTATCCGATGAGTCAGCCACTAATTCCACTCGACGAAATCCAGATTGATGAGCAGTTGAACTTTATTGAGGAACCAGTCGAAATTATGGACCGTGAAGTCAAGCAGTTGAAGCAGAGTCGTATTCCCATTGTGAAAGTCTGTTGGAATTCCAATAGAGGACCCGAGTTCACCTGGGAGCGTGAGGACGAGTTCAAGGGCAAGTACCCGCACCTTTTCTAAATCACGACTGATAACGCTAACTGAAATCCGGGACGGATTTCCAAATATGATGTAGGTGCTGTAACACCCGGTAACTTTCCAAAACCTTTTTCACTAGCCAAATATTTATTTTTGCATCACCTTAGCATTTAAACTTTTCCTGAACTTATTTAAACTTGAGAAACAGTAGATATCTTGATGAACGTGAGCGTTATCCCTTTTATTATGTCAGCACAACCTAGAAAGCACGAAACGAATCGATTTGCCAAATAAATTAATTTCGAGTTCGGAAACAAAAGCGCAAGTTTCGTAATTTTTTTATCACAACCCACAAAATTTCAGGTCAATACTATTCACCAAACTCGAATTTATGTTTTTGACATTTAAACGATAACAATTTATGTGTGACTTTTTACTTGAACTGACGTGAAAACCTATAATAAATTTCAAGTGCACTAGGACTTAGGTTATATTTAGTCCACAACGCTCCAGTATCTTGCTCCAGCCCCATTTCACAATGTTAAACTATAAAACAATTTTCTATTCTTTAACTACTTACGGTTTTGAAATTCAACAAACGTTATTTGTTATTCAATATTTAATTCCTGACATACCCGATTCTCTCAACGATTGTTTCTAACATATTTTTATACTTCCAAAATTATTACCAAAGTTCCAAAAATATTTCCTGACACCTAAAGTAATTTCTTTACAACTTACGTTTAAATACATATAACTTTCGTTAATCACCAAACTAACAATCAATGCACATTTTCAACACCCAATACCTACAATATATACATTTTTGTATCAAAACTACTCATTTTATCCTAAATCATACCCATTGCCGCCCCCTTCAAGTATTATAGACTTTATGAGACAAAGAATACATAAACATTAATTAGCACACCTAGTACCACAAAACATGGAATTGGTAAAATTCAACTTGGAGGCTTGACCTCCAAGTTGTCCCCTTGACCTCCCTTGACCGGCCACCCCCTAGCTAAATTAATGATTTTGACTAAACTATTCAACTTTTGAAAACCCTCTAGTATATATAGGCAGTGTATTACTCATTTTTGCACTACTAGTGTAAGTTAAGAGAAAAAAATAATCCTACCCTTTTATTACATACCATTCAACCCACATTGGAGCCAAGGAGAGGAGAAAGATTTGTTGTGGCTAAGATCAAGTATATTAGGGCACATTAGCAAAGGTTTGGAGCATAAGTCTTGTGGTTAAGCAAGTGTTTTACAACTTCCATCTCACTAATCACTCTTGTAAGTGATCTTACTAACACTTCATGATTTTCATGTTTTACATGCTTGTCAAGTATCTATACTTATTATCACTTGGTAAATGTTGATAAAACTTACATTTATAATGATCCTTTAACAAAGTTTAAGTTTTAAACAAGTTCTTATTACAAAATAAACCCTATATGTACATATATGTTAGTAAATTTGTGGAGATAAAGATTTTGATGATCATTCACATGGACTTTGAATATTGTTAAGTTTATGTTTAGATCACTATTGTTATGTTGGGAAGTTGATGGAGAAACTAGGACTAGAATTGAAGTTGTGGTTAAGTGGATATGTTAGCTAGAAGAATAGAAATGAAGTTTTGACACTTCCATAAACAATCTGTCTCATTTCGTACAAACTGGAAAAATCAGTAGCTCAGGGGCATTATTAGGCTAGAAATATAGAAAATAGACTCAATAACGAAAACGTGGTCGCTTGAATGAGTTAAAACGGGCTTATAACGAAAAAGATACGCTATTTTCAATTTAGACGACGAAAACTATATTTTCAGAAAATAAATACGTTCTGTCCAGAATTTTAGAGGATGAAAACTGAGATTAAATGAAGTCTAGACTAGCCGAGACCTTGAAAAGCCTAGAGTATACTTAAATACCTTCGCCGGGATAGGTCAAACTTAAGAAATGGAGCTACGACGCGAAAGTTATGACCAAAAGAATGTTTGTGGCAACATTTAAATTAGACAGCTTCTATTTTGAAAGCTGATAGGATTTTTAAAAGTGGATTTTGGACCTTTTAGTGTACTTTTTTGTTAAAATGAGGTATACGGAAATGGTAGAACAATGTATATACTTATTAGACGCGTTAGAGAATTTTGAAATATATATTAATGCGACGATTAAAACTTGGTTATGAGATAAACAAGTTATGTTTTCTAAAAAGTGGTGATTTCTAATAACGGATCAAAACGACGCAATTATATTTTGACAACAAATATTACAACAACATGTACAAGTGATAAAGTAGAGTATGAACTTGCATGCTTGACCTTGTTTTCGAAGCCTAAGACATATGTATATTTAGGTCGCAATTAGAGTTATTGGACCTATATTGCCGTTTACAAAATACCAAACGAGATTTGCTTTTGCTAAGGTGAGTTTCATAGCCCCGACTTTTACATTATTTATACATGATTTCTAAACCCCCGGGGTGGGAATACACTGCTTGTTTTTACGTACGGACACAAGTACTAAAACTGTTACTTT
Organism: Artemisia tridentata subsp. tridentata; assembly: GCA_021014915.2. Taxonomy (NCBI): domain Eukaryota; kingdom Viridiplantae; phylum Streptophyta; class Magnoliopsida; order Asterales; family Asteraceae; genus Artemisia; species Artemisia tridentata. The sequence goes on along the minus strand of CP139505.1, from coordinate 304,105,577 downwards.
GCCTAAGTTACCGCATTGCCATTGAAGTTCCCTACGTATCATGAACCGTTAATTATTTGTAAGCGCGGATGTTATGAATAGATCTGTTTGGGTTGACACCCCATCCGGGTTGGTCGCTCCAACTGGGTAAACGGACGCATATCATTCGGATTATTTCCGAGTGTCTGGCAAACACTTATTTGGGGCATTGTTATTATTGTGCTTAATTGCATACGAATACGTCGAGCTTCGGGGTCATGAGCTTAGGCACGGTGTTTATTATTTTTGGCTGTGACATTATATTTGTTGTACTGTCTTGCTATTGAAATCTTGTGGTCCGCCTTACTGTTTATTTAAACCTATGACTCTCACCAACATTATTGTTGACCCTTTTAGCGTGTATTCTCAGGTAACTAGGTGATGTTGTTACACCTTTTGTATGGAAGCACTTCTAGTCACATTTTGGAAGCACATCATGATGGAGATTTTCTTACATTATTTAGCGTTCGATCATGTATTTAAATCTTACATTTTGATGGTGAACTCTGATAACTATATTTTGTAAAACTTAACTTTAAATCAAACGCTTGTTTTTAAAATGACTTACTTAGAGGTCGTTCTTTATTACCTTGTACATTGTGACCGAGAACATCACGCCCCCGGAATTTCATTCCGCTGCAAACACAGATTTTGGGGGTGTGACAGATTGGTATAACTCTCACGCGCCCCTTTTCTTCCTATAGATCTCGACCCCCGCTTCATTTCTGGAGAACTTGGAGTGATTTGGAGCTCATTTGACGACCACCGTACGCCACCACCGCCTTCACAGTCCACCACCACCACACCACCGCTTCACCCCGTCACCCTCTCTCTCGGTCTAACTCTCACGCGCCCCTTTTCTTCCTCTTCTTTACTTTTACTAAAACCCTAACCCTAGATTTTTATAAAACTGATTTTGAATAAACAAAACTTTATAAAACCTTTTTATTTTGATAAAAACTGTGTGGATCTAAACTTTATAAAACCTTTTTATTTTGATAACTCTCATGACACTTCACAATATCATGATGTGCTTAGGATTATGATACATGTTTTTATTTACGTATTTTATATAAATCATTTATACTTATACATATTTGTATTGACCTGGTTTACAGTGATATGTCTTCACCCACCGATCCTATCATCCTCGACTCTGATTTGGATATGGACGATTTGTCATCATCCACTGTTTCGGTCACACCAGTCATTCCTGTTCCCGTATCCTTCGGCGATGAGTCTGCTGAGACCGAGCCATTCGAGGACGCCCAGACTATGTCTACACCACCTATACCATCACCACCCATTGCACCTGTTCCCCCAGTACCATCACCACCAGCCTCACCACCAGTGCGCCGTGTTAGGCGTATTCCTGTTGTTCGGCCAGATCAGATTCCTATGGGTCGCCGCTATCGGCTACATGAGACTGGCCCTGTTATGCTCCGTATGGCTAGGAAGAGGGTCCGACCTCAACCCAGCCGTGTACCAGCACCCACTGTTACTCCACCTCATATCCAATCACCACCATCATCTCCACCACCAGTTACTTACCGTCAGACCACCACAGTTCCCTTACCACCATCACCCAGAGATGTTCCCGATCCTATGTTACCACCTCGTAAGAGGGCTTTTACTATGGCACCCTCACCTTCAGATCCCTATGTTATGGCTGCTGCCGAGGCCTCCGCTCGACGTGAGGTTCATAGACGGGTTGACGCCCGTAGATGGTCATTCATTCTGCCTACTCTCAGTAGATGGAGATACGATGAGGGTACTCCGCGTGCTTGGGAGTTAGGAGAGAGTTCAGAGATGGTTGCTGCTCGAGTTCTACCAGTTACAGGTGAGCCTGTCCATCATACCATTCCACTTCTGATCTCCAGGATGGTCCATCATGAGGACCGTATTGGCCAAGTATTTGATCGTCTCGATGAGGTTCCCCTAGAGCGCATTGAGACCTTGGAGACTCAGTTGGAGCACCAGATTGTTGCACACTCCCGGATTGCTACACTTGAGCGTTTCGTGGAGGATGAGCAGGCGCGACGACGTGACCAGGATGAGTTGATTGCTAGTCTCCGTGTTCAGATCAGAGATCTCCAGCGCCGTCTCGATGGTGCATCAGGCAGTGCCTAGACTAGATTAGTATCGTAGTTATCTTTTGTATTTATATCCTAGCCACGGGGTGTGTGGCATTAGTAGTGACACTTGCGATCTTTTGTTAGTTGTACAAAAATGTAGCATGTTATGTTGGGATGTATTGTATTGTTACGCTATGATGCGGTATCGGTCGATGTGAACCGAGACTTTCCTTTTGTATCCATGTATGTTGTGATGTATCTATTTATGTTGAGATTTATTATGGTTGTTGTGATTTATTCTTATTGTGGTTGATTTTTATCTAGCCATATTCTTATCGTGCTTTATCATTGTCGTGATGTATTTTTATCTTGTTGTGGTTGTATCTACTCATGGTGAAAATATATTATGGTTATTGTGATTCATTATTCTCATCACGTCATATTGCTATCATGATTTATTTTTGTCATAATTTATTCCTATAATGTTGTGGTTGAGCTTGTTGTGATTTTCACATGTCATGGTTGTATATATATATATATACTTGTGATGACCTTTGTTACTTATGGATCCTAATTATTGTTGTTTCTTGTGATTAGAAAAACAATGCTGCCTAAGAAACAAAGCATGAGTACAGTTGAGATCGATCGACTCGTTGCCCAACGGGTTACAGCACAGGTTGTTGCTGCTATGGCTGAATATGAGAACAATCGCAACAGTGGTAACGGCGGAGAAGCTAGTGGAACGGCAACCAGGGTTGAAACCACGATTCGTGGATGTACTTACAAGGAATTTTCGGGTTGCAAGCCGCAGACTTTTAGTGGCATGGAAGGAGCTGTTGGTTTGGTACGATGGTTCGAGAAGTTGGAATCAACTTTCCGTATGTGCAACTGTGCGGAAAACTGTAAGGTGAAATATGCTACAGGTACCTTGTTGGATGGTGCCTTATCTTGGTGGAATGCTTATGCCCAATCAGTGGGAATTGATGCTGCTTTTGAATTACCATGGGCTGAGTTTAAGGAAATGGTGACTGCTGAGTACTGTCCGAGAAATGAGGTTCAAAAATTGGAAGTTGAATTTTGGAATTTAACAGTGAAAGGGTATGACATTGCAGCTTATACTCAACGATATCATGAATTGGCTACCCTCTGTCCTGAGATGGTTTCGACTACTCAGAAAAAGATTGAAAGGTACATCTGGGGTCTTCCATCTTATATTCAAGGAAATGTCACCTCTTCTAAGCCGAGTACTCTGGATGAGACAATCCGAATGTCTCATAATCTGATGGATCAAGTTGTTCGGGCAAAGGCTGCTCGAGATAGCAATAACAGTAACCACAAAAATAACAACAACAACCGCTACCACAACAGTAACAACAACAAGAGAAAGTGGGATTCTACTCAGGGAGGAAATGCTGCTCAACAACCCAACAAAAGACAAGAAGTTGTTAAGGCTTATGTCGCCGGCCTGACTGAAAAGAGAGGTTATGAAGGAAATCTTCCTAAGTGTGACAAGTGCCAACGTCACCACAATCTAGGACGTTGCCCTACTCCATGTGGCAATTGTAAGAAAATTGGACACTTAACCAAAGACTATAGGTCTCCTACTACAGCAATAAATCAAAGGGTTCCTGGAACATGTTTCGGATGTGGCGAAACAGGACATTTCAAGAAAGAATGCCCAAAGGAGAAGAATCAGGGAACTCAGAATAATGGAGCTCGGGGAAGAGTCTACAATCTCAGAAAAAGGGAAGCTGCTGAGGACCCGACTGTTGTCACGGGTACGTTTCTTCTCAATGGTCATTATGCTTCAGTTTTATTCGATTCGGGTGCCGATAAAAGTTTTATGTCTACTACTTTTGCTCCTCTAGTTAATATTGCACCGACCACCTTAGAGACCACCTACAACGTTGAATTAGCAAATGGTAACCTAGTTAGCTCCAACACCATAATCTGCAATTGTACCTTTAACTTCCTAAACCATCCATTTAACATAGACCTTATCCCTATCGAACTCGGCAGTTTTGACGTCATAATTGGTATGAATTGGTTATCTAAAAACCAAGCTAGGATCATTTGCGATGAAAAGGTTGTTCATCTCCCTTTTAATGGTGAAACCTTGATTATCCGTGGGGAATGAAGCGGAACCCGATTAAACATCATATCGTGTGTCAAGACCGAAAAGTATATAAAGAAGGGATGTCATGCTTTTCTGGAACACGTAACCGAAAAGAAGTCAGGTGAGAAACGATTGGAAGATGTACCGATTGTTCGAGATTTTCCGAAAGTCTTTCCCGAAGACTTGCCTGGACTACTGCCTACCCGTCAAGTAGAGTTCCAGATAGATTTGGTGCCAGGAGCGGCACCGATTGCAAGAGCACCCTACCGACTAGCACCATCAGAGTTGCAAGAACTATTAGACAAGGGATTCATTAGACCAAGTTCCTCGCCTTGGGGAGCACCGGTCTTGTTTGTAAAGAAAAAGGATGGATCGTTCCGAATGTGCATAGATTATCGCGAGTTGAACAAGTTAACGGTAAAGAACCGTTAAATACTTCCAAAAATCGACGATTTGTTCGATCAGTTGCAAGGTTCCAGTTTTTACTCGAAGATCGATTTGAGATCGGGTTATCATCAACTAAGGGTTCGGGAATAAGATATTCTGAAAACGGCTTTTAGGACTCATTATGGTCATTACGAGTTTCAAGTGATGCCGTTTGGATTAACTAATGCACCGGCGGTATTTATGGATCTCATGAATCATGTGTGTAAACCGTACCTGGACAAATTTGTAATTGTGTTCATTGATGATATTCTAATCTACTCGAAAAGCAAGGAAGAGCACAAAGAACATCTCAAGACGATCCTAGAATTGCTTAAGAATGAGAAGTTGTACGCGAAATTTTCTAAGTGTGATTTTTGGATCCGAAAGGTACAATTTCTTGGGCACGTAATCGACAGTCAGGGATTGCATGTTGACCCAGCTAAGATCGAGGCTATCAAAGATTGGGAAACGCCTAAGACTCCCACAGAGATTCGACAATTTCTAGGTCTTGCCGGTTATTACCGAAGATTCATCGAGAGTTTCTCTAAGATAGCGAAGCCTTTAACCATGTTAACGCAGAAGAATCAGAAGTACGAATGGGGAGAGAAACAAGAATCCACCTTTCAGTTGTTGAAGCAGAAACTTTGCAGTGCGCCGATTTTGGCTTTACCCGAAGGAATGGAAAACTTTGTGGTTTATTGTGATGCTTCGCATAAAGGACTTGGAGTTGTGTTGATGCAGAATGAATAGGTTATAGCTTACGCTTCTCGATAACTCAAGGTTCATGAGAAGAATTACACCACTCATGACTTAGAGTTAGGAGCAGTTGTCTTTGCGCTAAAGATTTGGAGACATTACCTCTATGGTACTAAGTGTACAGTGTACACGGATCATAAAAGTCTTTAGCATATCTTAGATCAGAAAGAGCTTAATATGAGACAACGTCGTTGGCTAGAACTACTCAGTGACTATGACTGCGAGATCCGATATCACCCTGGTAAAGCGAATGTAGTAGCAGATGCCCTTAGCAGGAAGGAACGACTTAAACCCTTATGAGTAAGATCATTAGGTATGACCATTAGTTCACCTCTTCCATCCAAAATTCTTGAGGCTCAGGCCGAAGCGCTTAAGACAGAGAACCTACTTAAGGAGAACATTCATGGTATGCCAGAAAGTACGAATGGTTTTGTGAAAAGATCCGATGGAATGTTATGCTTCAAAGATAGGAGTTGGATACCACTTTTCGGTGGACTAAGAGAGTTGATCATGCACGAATCACACAAGTCCAAATATTCCATACACACAGGTTCCGATAAAATGTACCAAGACCTCAAAAAGCTATATTGGTGGCCGAATATGAAGGCCGACATTGCTACTTATGTTAGCAAATGTCTTACTTGCTCCAAAGTTATGGCCGAGTACCAGAAGCCGTCCGGTTTACTACAGCAACCAGAGATTCCTCAATGGAAATGGGAGCGCATAACCATGTACTTCATCACTAAACTTCCTAAAACTCCGAGCGGTCACGACGCGATTTGGGTGATCGTTGATCGTCTCACCAAATTAGCTCATTTCTTGCCCATTAAAGAAACCTACAAGATGGATAAGTTAACCAGAATCTATATCCAGGAGATTGTCTCGAAACATGGTGTACCAGTTTCAATCATTTCAGATCGAGACAGTCGATTCACTTCAAGATTTTGGGAATCGCTTAACGATGCCTTTGGAACCCGTCTCGCTATGAGTACAGCCTATCATCCACAGACCGATGGTCAAAGTGAGAGGACCATCCAAACACTAGAAGATATGCTCCGTACCTGTGTGATTGATTTCGGTAATAGCTGGGATACTCATTTGCCGTTGATTGAGTTTTCCTACAACAATAGTTATCACACAAGTATAAAGGCTGCACCATTTGAAGCACTCTACGGTAGGAAATGCCGATCACCAGTCTGTTGGGCTGAAGTCGGAGATGCTCAACTTACCGGCCCAGAAATTATTCACGAGACAACCGAGAAGATTGTTCAGATTCGGAATAGACTGAAAGCCGCCAGAGACCGTCAAAAGAGTTACGCCGATGTGAGGCGTAAGCCCTTAGAATTCAAATTTGGAGACATGGTAATGTTGAAGGTATCTCCTTGGAAAGGTGTAATACGATTTGGGAAGCGCGGGAAATTGAACCCTAGGTATATTGGACCATTTAAGATTCTAGCAAGAATCGGTCGAGTGGCATACAGACTTGAACTCCCACCAGAGCTTAGCAGTGTGCATAATACCTTCCATGTTTCTAATCTCAAGAAGTGCTTATCCGATGAATCCCTCGTCATTCCTTTAGAAGAGATTCAACTCGATGAAAAACTTAATTTCATCGAAGAGCCAGTGGAAATTATGGATCGTGATGTCAAACAATTAAAGCACAGTAGAATTCATATCGTTAAAGTTCGCTGGAATTCTCAACGAGGTCCCAAGTTTACTTGGGAACGAGAAGACCAGATCCGTCGAAAATATCCGCATCTCTTCACCGACAACAATCCAATGACCAACACTGGATGAATCTCGAGGACGAGATTCATTTTATGGGTGGTAGACTATCACAACCCGCAAAATTTCAGGTCAATACTATTCTCCAAACTCGAATTTATGTTTTTGACATTTAAACGATAACAATTTACGTATAACTTTTTACTTGAACTGACGTGAAAACCTAGAATAAATTCCAAGTGCACCAGGACTTAGGTTATATTTAGTCCACAACGCTCCAGCATCTTGCTCCTGCTCCATTTCACAATGTTAAATTATAAAACAATTTTCTATTCCTTAACTACTTACGGTTTTGGAATTCAACAAACGTTATTTGTTATTCAATATTTAACACCCGACATACCTGATTCTCTCAACGATTGTTTCTAACATATTTTTATACTTCCAAAATTATTACCAAAGTTCCAAAAATATTTCCTTACACCTAAAGTAATTTCTTTATAACTTACGTTTAAATACGTATAACTTTCGTTAATCACCAAACTAACAACCAATGCACATTTTTAACACCCAATACCTACAATATATACATTTTTGTATCAAAACTACTCATTTTATCCTAAATCATAACCATGGCCGCCCCCCTTCAAGTATTATAGACTTTATGAGACAAAGAATACATAAACATTAATTAGCACACCTAGTACCACAAAACATGGAATTGGTAAAATTCAACTTGGAGGCTTGACCTCCAAGTTGTCCCCTTGACCTCCCTTGACCGGCCACCCCCTAGCTAAATTAATGATTTTGACTAAACTATTCAACTTTTGAAAACCCTCTAGTATATATAGGCCATGTATTACTCATTTTTGCACTACTAGTGTAAGTTAAGAGAAAAAAATAATCCTACCCTTTTATTACATTCCATTCGACCCACATTGGAGCCAAGGAGAGGAGAAAGATTTGTTGTGGCTAAGATCAAGTATATTAGGGCACATTAGCAAAGGTTTGGAGCATAAGTCTTGTGGTTAAACAATTGTTTTACAACTTCCATCTCACTAATCACTCTTGTAAGTGATCTTACTAACACTTCATGATTTTCATGTTTTGCATGCTTGTCAAGTATCTATACTTATTATCACTTGGTACATGTTGATAAAATTTACATTTATAATGATCCTTTAACAAAGTTTAAGTTTTAAACAAGTTCTTATTACAAAATAAACCCTATATGTACATATATGTTAGCAAATTTGTGGAGATAAAGATTTTGATGATCATTCACATGGACTTTGAATATGGTTAAGTTTATGTTTAGATCACTATTGTTATGTTGGGAAGTTGATGGAGAAACTAGGACTAGAATTGAAGATGTGGTTAAGTGGATATGTTAGCTAGAAGAATAGAAATGTAGTTTTGACACTTCCAAAAACAATCTGTCTCATTTCGTACAAACTGGAAAAATCAGTAGCTCAGGGGCATTATTAGGCTATAAATATAGAAAATAGACTCAATAACGAAAACGTGGTCGCTTGAATAAGTTAAAACGGGCTTATAACGAAAAAGATACGCTATTTTCAATTTAGACGACGAAAACTATATTTTCAGAAAATAAATACGTTCTGTCCAGAATTTTAGAGGATGAAAACTGAGATTAAATGAAGTCTAGACTAGCCGAGACCTTGAAAATCCTAGAGTATACTTAAATACCTTCGCGGGGATAGGTCAAACTTAAGAAACGGAGCTACGACGCGAAAGTTATGACCAAAAGAATGTTTGCGGCAATATATAAATTAGACAGCTTCTATTTTGAAAGATGATAGGATTTTTAAAAATGGATTTTGGACCTTTTTGTGTACATTTTTGTTAAAATGAGGTATACGGAAATGGTAGAACAATGTATATACTTATTAGACGCGTTAGAGAATTTTGAAATATATATTAACGCGACGATTAAAACTTGGTTATGAGATAAACAAGTTATGTTTTCTAAAAAGTGGTGATTTCTAATAAAGGATCAAAACGACGCAATTATATTTTGAAAACAAATATTAAAACAACATGTACAAGTGATAAAGTACAGTATGAACTTGCATGCTTGACCTTGTTTTCGAAGCCTAAGACATATGTATATTTAGGTCGCGATTAGAGTTATTGGAACTATATTGCCGTTTACAAAATACCAAACGAGATTTGCTTTTGCTAAGGTGAGTTTCATAGCCCCTACTTTTACATTGTTTATACATGATTTCTAAACCCTCGGGGTGGGAATTCACTGCCTGTTTTTACATACAGACACAAGTACTAAAACTGTTACTTTGCCTAAGTTACCGCATTGCCATTGAAGTCCCCTACGTATCATGAACCGCTAATTATTTGTAAGCGCGGATGTTATGAATAGATCTATTTGGGTTGACACCCCGTCCGGGTTGGTCGCGCCAACTGGGTAAACGGAAGCATATCATTCGGATTATTTCCGATTGTCTGGCAAACACTTATTTGGGGCATTGTTATTATTGTGCTTAATTGCATACGAATACGTCCAGCTTCAGGGTCATGAGCTTAGGCACGGTATTTATTATTTTTGGCTGTGACATTATATTTTTTGTACTGTCTTGCTATTGAAATCTTGTGGTCCGCCTTACTGTTTATTTAAACCTATGACTCTCACCAACATTATTGTTGACCCTTTTAGCGTATATTCTCAGGTAACTAGGTGATGTTGTTACACCTTTTGTATGGAAGCACTTCGGTCACATTTTGGAAGCACATCATGATGGAGATTTTCTTACATTATTTAGCGTTCGATCATGTATTTAAATCTTACATTTTGATGGTGAACTCTGATAACTATATTTTGTAAAACTTAACTTTAAATCAAACACTTGTTTTTAAAAAGAATCACTTAGAGGTCGTTCTTTATTACCTTGTACTTTGTGACCGAGAACATCACGCCCCCGGAATTCCATTCCGCTTCAAACACAGATTTTGGGGGTGTGACAGATTGGTATAACTCTCACGCGCCCCTTTTCTACCTATAGATCTCGACCCCCGCTTCATTTCTGGAGAACTTGGAGTGATTTGGAGCTCATTTGACGACCACCGTACGCCACCGCCGCCACCACAGTCCACCACCACCACACCACCACTTCACCCCATTACCCTCTCTCTCGGTATAACTCTCACGCGCCCCTTTTCTTCCTCTTCTTTACTTTTACTAAAACCCTAACCCTAGATTTTTATAAAACTGATTTTGAATAAACAAAACTTTATAAAACCTTTTTATTTTGATAAAAACTGTGTAGATCTAAACGTTTTAGCCATTGAAATCATCGGACTCGGTCCGAGTCACGTGACTCAACCGAGTCAACTCGCGAGTCGAGTTGACTCGGGGTGAGTTCGTATTGTTTTTGATTTAGTTTGTTTTGTTTTAACTTGTTTTCTTGGTTTGGTTTTGGTGTTGGTTTGTCTCGACCGAGAGCTTGGAGCTCAAATAGTTTTGAGCCATGACTCGTTTGAGTCACGGCATGGCTTAGGATAGTTTTGGTTTTGATTGTGTCGGGTTTGATTTGGATTTGGTGATGTTTGACCTCGGTCGAGAGCCCTATGGCTCGAATGGGACTAAGCTGTGACTCAAGGGAGTCACGGCTAGAGTATTGTTGGTTGGTTTGATGTTTTGGTTGTAGTCAAGGGTTTAGGATAGTTTTGTTGTCGTGTGGTGTGAGCCGTGACTCATGGGAGTTACGGCCATGATTTGGCTAGTCGCGAGTGACTTGTGATCAAGTCGAGACTCAAGGGAGTCTCGACCGTGTAGTAACTCGAGGTTAGAAAACCTCGAGTTTTTGTCGAGTTATATTGGACTTAGATAAGTTCTAGTGGGTCTAATGGGTTAAGGAAAACTCATTTGGGTCAAGTATAGTTAACTTTGGGCCCAAAAGCCCCAAAGTGAGTCCATAGAGTGTGAGTTAGCATTGGGCCAAAGCCCAATGCATTTGACCTTGATTTTGTTTCGTTTTGTTTTTTGTTACTATTCATTGCATTCTTTTATCAAATGGTGTTTCGGGAATATAATTTGGATGACTTGAGAATTGATTTGGACTTGGACTTTGTAACACCCCAACCCGACAAGGGTAAAGATGTCACACTAATGGTTTCACATCAGATCAAAACAAAGCATACATTCCAAGTAATACAAAAATTCTCAAAGGTTACAAATGAAATTCTGAAATTTACAAGGTTACAACGGAAACAAAACTAAACACTAAGTCTGCAAAAGCAACTCCTTCTAATGGTCTCTACTTCAGAATAACTATCAAAGTCTTCTAAGTCCAAAAGTTTCTTCACTCATACCCAAACCCGTCGTCCTGCTTATTACCTGCCGCACACGAAAAGAAAACGTGCGGCTGAGCTTAAAAAGCCCAGTGAACAGATATAACGATAATAAAAAGTAATATAGAAAAGTACAGAATAGCAGAAACAAGGTCAAACAGATGCAATATGGTTCAAGGGGTAAGTCCATGAATAAGTATAAGTAAAAGAGAAAAGGGATAGTAATCCACCACGAGCCCAGAAACAAATCATATCATATCGTAACCATAAATCTTCAAATCATATAGAGGGGAGACCTCTCAGATAATCAGATAATATGAGGGATGTCCTCATTCTTCAAATGGAGTAGCTAGCTCCCAGACATATGTGAAAGGCATGTATTGCACACAGTACCAGTCACCAGAACAGAAATCATATCAAATCATGTTAAATCCACTAAACAGAACAGATCTAGGATGCATCCATACGCCCCCCAGAAACATATATAATCCATAATCAAGTAATGCGCATATCATAATCAGAATGGGGACGTGGCGGAACATCACTCTACCGCCCTAGAGTCATGCCATTGGTGCATCAATGACACGGACATGGAACCCCCATGCCTAGTGAAATGGCTCGGGTATCAAACTAAGAGTCAGATATCATATCATAATCAGAGTGTCATATATCAAAGGTCAAATCAGATGGTCCATAACAGATGGTTCATAACAGATATATCAAATGAAATACCAAAGGTCCAAATCAAAGTGTAATCAGAAAGGTTCATAATAAAAGGGATCATAGCAATGGCTTTGGGAAATCTTAAACGAATCAGAATCAGAATCATAACCATGAGATAGGACACCCTTACTGAAAAAGGGCAGAGTATCTGTACCTTATTCCAAAAGCAAACACAACCAGAAACGAAATAAGATGAGAAGATCAGGTCCTCTCCTTCTTCACACCTAAAGGAGTAGAAGAGAATTACAAATGGTTCTTAACTTCATGTTTTAATTTGCTTTTCCATTTTAGGTAGTTCAAGGTTCATAAGGTTATTATGGTAGTTTTATTCCTTTAAGGGTTTATTAAGTATTTAGGTTAAGTTGAAGGACCAATTGTGTAATTATCATAAGGTTAGGGTATAAGGTGTAATTATTGTAAAGTTACAGGTTCTTACAAGTTTATTCCTTTAGTATTATCAAAATAATCATATAGACCCTCTAATGTTTGAATATAAACACTTAACACTTTTAAAATAACAAAACACACTTTTTCAGGTTTTAATCATGTTCTGGACCTGTTTTATTTAATTTAAGAATCATAGTAGAACTCCGAATTAAAATCTACAAAAATTCACAGAGCTTCCTCAATATTCCTATTATTTATCATAATTTTTCCAGATTTTATTTATTTGTTTTGATATGAATTAAAAATCCACCTTTACAACTTGTCCCAGAAACATGTCTGATGGAACACCTGATAAGTTACCACTTCACTACCCCTTCAGAAAAATTCACAAAAATCTAGAAAATTCCAGATACTAAAAAACATCCCAAAGTTTACCCAGTTCAAAGGGCTCTTTCTAATTCGACACGGTTTGAAAACTAAAATTCAAAAACTAGGATGGATTTTCCAGACTTTTAAATACGACTGAACATATGATTTTCCAAAAATCAAAAAGTGGCTTACAAGCCTCTAAAAATTACAAACTAAATTTCTCCAGGTAGATATTTCATTAAACTACAATCTAGACTCAAGAAACATCAAAATATACGTTCATATCATCAATTCACAGCCGGTTAAAGTCGAATCAATTCTCAGATCAGTAGCAGTTTCTCACAGAATCATATATAACTTAGGGTTTTTGGTTAAGAAACAATTCATATGGACTTGAGGCTTTAAGGACATGTTACCTTAGGATGTATGACACACAAATGGAACAAAAATCACCCTCTCTTGGTCTCCTAAATGGTGCGGCAGCAGCAGAACAAAAGACAGCAGCAGAAACTTTTATTTAGGGTTTATTTGGAGTGTTTTCTTGATGTTCGGTGTATAAGGGAGGAACAAAAAGGATATGGGCTGGTTTATTGTGGTTGGGTCGTGGGTTTGGATGAGGGGGAGAGGCTTGGGTCGGCCTATAAGCCCAACACACAACATCTATGTCCAAGTTTCATTATTTCCCTCGTTTCTTACATACGACTTACACGTAACTATTTTTAGAACAAAAATAAATATAAACTTGTTGAGTTTTTGGTTCAAGTGAGTAAGTAATGTGTTAAAAATATTATTGGTAGCTCGTATACTTATATTATGGTGCCTCGTAATCATCTCATGTCGCATTTGTTTCGTTTTCATACGTTTTGTGATTTATTTGTAAGTTATATATGTTTCAATTAATTTTCAAAGTATGAGGGCATTTTGGTCTTTTAATACACATTAGATTTTCGGGTTTTACAGACTTGGATACATATTAATAACCTATGCTTGGATGAGAATTGGACGTTATTGGATTTACGATATTAGCCGATAGACCTTATGGACGATTTTGGTACTTGAGACGGAAGAGTATGTTAGACTCATAAGAGTTTAACATATTTGGACCCGAACATACACAAAATGGTCGATAAACTTGAAAACTAATAAACACGCGAATGATAATGTCTAATTATATATTTAACTTGTAAAATGTGACGATAAAACTTATATTACTCAAGAGTCGTAACGAATTGGAAATGCTTTATAAACGGACGCATCATGTCCAAATTTTGATAAAAACCTTTTTATGACTTAATCGTTTATAACTATTTAATATCCTAAAACCTTTTCGAAACTTATATGCTTTCCTTCTAAATCATGACGTTTTATCAACTATTTGGGAAATGGGTAGAACACCGAAACAACCTATTGATGTTTTCTTTCTCGTTTTCTTATTTTTATTCCTTCTTTATTTTTGTTATTTCTTCTCTCTTTTCTTTATTCTTTTCTACGTATTCATCTGTGTTTGCTGACTTTTATTATTTTAACTTCTCATTTCCACACGAGTCTTAAATGTATATTTCTTTCAAATGCCATTGAAACTAAAACTTTTCATTTCAAATACGAGTATTACTTTATAAATTGCTTTGAGGTTTGATTGCTGAAACATATTATTCACTTATTAGGTTAAGCTGAGGTTCATTTGCTATGCTGTACCATCTGATCATTTGCGATATCTTGTTTCTCTACTACTACTAAGGTGTGATTCATAGCCCCACTTTACCTTTAAATTATTTATAAACCCATGGGGGAGATACATGCTATTTACTTTTCATGAACACAATTGTTTAAATGTATGCTATTCCTGACTAAGATGATATTGCTAAGTACCGACCTTGCCGAAAGCAAGTCCCTCGATCATGAACCATTAATCACTTGCGAGTGAGCGCGAATATAAGGATATAGGCCTATAGGATTTGACCATGCCGCCATGTTGACTAAGTTCGATTTATCACTAGGTATCCGACAAAGTATCTAGCTTGAGAGCAACTATTATATTATGAATTCCGCGGTTACTGTCGACTTACACCAATGTTATTTGGTGCCGGTTAACGTTTTGTGTGTCATGAGCTTAGCAACTGTTTGACGCTTACCTGATATATGTATTTGTTACTTATATCTTCCAGACTTGAAAATCTTGTGTTCAACTATTTATTTTAAACCTATGGATTTCACTCAACCTTTGTGTTGACTTTTTAAGCATGTTTTATCTTAGGTAATTGATGCATACTGTACTGGCACTGAGTGGCATGAAGATCATCGCTGGCTATCGGCTTTTACTATCTATCTACTTTTTACTATCTTTTTACTATCACTTATCATTCGAAAAACCCCTTTTGAACTATGTCTTTTATTTCCGCTGCGTATGATGTTTGAGAATCTTTTGAACTCTAATGTTATTTATAATTCAAATGATATGTTTTTATTAAAACGGCTTGTTATGAGGTCGTTATCCATGATTGTGACTGCTTTACCTAAAAGTAATACCCCAAACTATGTTCCGCTGCCATATTCCGAGTTGGGGGTGTTATAGATGGTAATGTAAACATACCTAGGTTGACCACAGATGATCCATGGCTTAACAAACTAGTGGGTAAAGGAAGTATTATTGGCTAAACTGAGAATACAAATCCAACCTTGAAAGGTAAGTTTATATTAGAGGTTGATGATCTTGATGCAGCCCAGGTAGAAGCTAAGTTTAAAGCCAAAAAAACATGTTGCGTATCCAGCTATTGATCCTAACACACCTTGGAATGGATGCAAACCAGTCTTAGGTATGAGGTTTGAAAGCCCAATATAAGCTATTAGTGTATTGTGGTAGGGATGTTACTGAGGGTAAGTGTGCTGAAAAGAAAGGTAAGAAACCTAAACCTATTGAAAATGACGAATGTGAGTCTAGGAAGCAGGGTAGTAAGAAAATTAGTAAGAAGATTAATGAAAAAATAAGCTAGGCAATTAAAGAAAGGTGGGAGAAAAAGAAAAATATGAGAAAGGTAGGATTTCTAAACAAGCTAACTGTCCATTTAGGTTGTGGGCTTCTTGGATGAGTTCAGAGAGATCATTCCAAATTAAGACTTTATACCTTGATCACAAATGTTGCAGAAATTATACCATGGGTGCACTGGTAACCTATAGGTGGATAGCACACCAGTTTGCTAGGGAAATCATTGATAACCAAAATATGAGCATTAGATTCATGAAAAATTCACCAGAGCTCCAAGTTAACTACATTGACATTGGAGCATTTGAACTACTTAACCAGCTGCGTACTACTTTCCAGGCGCATGCACGAACCGAAAGGTTCAATACAATTGTTAATCTTAGCAATTGCAAGATGGTTGAGGGTTCACCGGTGAGTGCTCATGTAATCAAGATGATTGGTCACAATTCTGCATCCTTAGGCTTCGTGTCCTCATGCCATGTACGAAGCCTGATATGCGCTGATCTTTATGTAACCCTGAGATTTGGAAAGTATCATCAGTGTACCTAGTAATGAAGGCTCTGGTACTTTTACCCTTTTTCTGTTTTATGTTGTGAACTACTAAGTAGGTCTTTGTAAACCTCTTCTGCTGACTGAAGTGTGACCGAAACTTGGCCTTAAGATCATCAAAGCTTACAACGGTCCCTGCCTTTTGTCCATTCCATCATATCTGAGCGAAATCTCGGAGGGTATAGGTGAACATGTGATAGGCCATGGCCATGACCCATTTCTGCATCCTTATGGCACCTTCGAAGATGTGCAAATAATTATCTGGGTCTCCTTTCCCATCATAGGTTCCAATACGATTGGGCATCTTGAGACCATCTTGTAGAAAACTAGAGGGGGGGAGGGGGTTGAATAGTTTTACCGATTAAAACTTCGTTTTAAAAGTTATAGATCGACTTATGTCAATCTTTTTTACGTATTGGATATTGATAGTTAGAAAAGAAAATAACCAAAGAGATAGAGATAGAAAGACACAACCATAACACGAGTGTTTATAGTGGTTCGGCTACAGGGACTCTTTTTTCCTGCCCTACTCCACTCCCCGAGTACCCAACTCGAGAGTTCTGTAAACACTACATAAGACAAACTCCTTTCACCGGAGGAGAAGCCTTCACAACGTCGCTTACACTTTATCCGGTACAAAGCTAAATACCGGGTTCCATTACAAAGGAGGAACCACTACCCAACACAACGTCGCCTACACTTTATCCGGTACTAGGCTAGATACCGGGTTCCATTACAGTGGAGGAACCACTACCCGACACAACACAAATTGGAGATCCACTCTCCAATATCAACAATCTACAAGACACAATATACGGGTGATCACCTCCGACTATACCGATTGTATAACAAGACTTGAGGCACCAAAACTCGACAACAATGTCTTGCACCAAGACAACCTTGAGGTATCAAACAACGACTTCAACAATATACACCAAGATCTTCATGAGCCACCACAACTCATCTTCACAATCTTGATCAACACAACTTGAAGAACCACTCTTCAATGACAAAGACCTTCACGACTTGACTTGGAAATCCAAGCTTCAACTACACCAAAGTACACACCGTGTCTTGAATCTACTTGAGATGGATCACCTACAAGAGTCACTTTTGTGATCTTGAGACGATGATGAAGTCTAGCATTCCATAGTTTGGAGGTTGCACGACTTCGACTCTAAACGTAGTGATTCGCCTTTAGAAGGAACCTATAGAATCACTACACAAAAGACTAAAAGAAAGATCTAGGATCTGAGGTTAGTGAGAGAGAACCATAGGGAGAAGAAATGTATGGAAAGGTGCAAGAAAGAAAGAAGAAATGGCTCACTATTTATAGGCAATAAAAGCCACTGTTCACCCGGATCCGGCGGATCCATTGGAAAAGGGATCTGGCCAGTGTAATCCAAGGGATCCGGCCATCTGGTAGTACCAGTCCGGATTTTGGATTACAATTCTGGGTTATAGGTTATGGATCATGGTCCATGGGTTATGTGATGTCATGCATGATGTCAAAGACATCTTGGGTCATGGGTTATGGACCTTGGGTCATGGGTTATGGACTTTGGGTCATGGGTCATGGATATTATCCATTTGTGATGTCAAGCACATGGGTTATGGGTTATGGGTTGTGCTCCATGGGTCATGGATCTTGGACATGGGTTTTGGGTTTGGATAGTCCAACTCTATTAACTAGTACATTGTTTTTAACTAGTTGTTTTCAAAGTATGTATTTCATGAAAAATGCAAGTAACTTATATTACTTATAAGTGTTTCATAAAATTGGTTTTGGCAAACTAATTAACTAAACATGTTTAAGGTTTATTTGTTTAGTGAAATGAGTTAGCAAACTTTTGGCTCAAAGCGTTACGTATTTATTTATTACGTCAAAATGATTTTACGTTTATTATTGACAAAACATTGAAAGATCATAAAATATAAATAAACGTTTTTACGGAATATTTGTATTAACAATCTCCCCCTTTTTGTTGATGACAAAACATAAAATTGTTTTGAGTAAAAAATAGAATTCGTAACTTTTTTGAATTTGAGTTTTTACTGTCTTCTCCCCCTTTTTGTCGAAACAAAAAGAGCGTCGAAAAGAAACTAACCCGAATGCAAGAGTTTATAAAAAGATTTGAAGAGAATTAGACTTAGAATGAGGTAATAAGAAGAGATAGATGAGGTAGAAGTATGCATGATTGCTCTCCCTTGACGATTACTCCCTCTAGATGAGGGCGTCAAGTGATTTTAGGAAGGCTAAACCCATAGCATTGCTAAATGCTTTTCATTTCACGAAAACTCCCCCTAAATGGGAGCGTGAAGTAAATTTTGAAAACCTACAAAACAAAGGTTAGTATACAAGAATATGGTGTAAAAGAGAAGGGAAAATAGGCTGTGATCTATCTCAGAAATGTTTCTGAGTGCCCGGATCCGTCAAATCCTTTTCGGAAAGGATCCGCCTGGTATAAACTGAGGGATCCGGCTACCTACAACTTGTTAGCAACAGTAAAAGATAGAAAATGGTATGAAAACAAGTAATAATCATACCAATCATTATCACATAAATAAGAAGCACATAATCATGCAGATTCATTTTTTAAAAATAAGAGAAATGATACAACATTGGTCAATTCTCTAAAACTAAGGAAATGATCTACCATGAAAAAGTCCTAGTGACATAAGTTAGGCCTAAGACTAGAGGAGGAAGACCACTTGTGCTTGCACTTCAAGGTTTCTAGGGATGGTTAGGTTTGGTGACGTCTTCTAGACGTTCAAGTTGGTGATGAAACATGAGACGCATTTCATTGCGTAATTCATGTACCAAGGTTTGGGTGTGTTGGCAATGAAAACAAGTCTCCTCATGACTTGGTTGGTAGATAGAAGGTTGTTGAGGCATGTTTGAGGTGGAAGCCCCTAGGTGAAGAGGTTGTGGATGTAACACGGGTGTTGGTGGAGAAGTATGTGTGGGAGGAAGTGTGTCATTGTTTGGTTGAGGTGGTTGGGATGGTTGACATCTTCTCATTACCTAAAATGGGCCATTTGAGGGTGGAGGAGAGGAAGGCAAGCTTGCCATGGGTGGTGGTATGTTTATGTCAACATCTAAGTTGTGAGTGGAAGGTTGAGTAGACATTCTCTCAATAGATGAGAATGTGGGCAATGGTGGTGGATTGAAGGTTCTAGGAGGTAAGTCCTCCAAAGTGTTCAAGAATGGGTGAGGAGAGGTAGGAGGTGTGGTAAAAGAGAGAAGTTGAGGTTGAAGAGGTGAGGCTTGTATGGGTTGAGTTGAAATAGGAGTGTTTGGTAATGTAGGTTTAATGGGAGGTGTTGGTTCAAAAGATGGAAGTTTTGGCTTGCTGGAAGCAAATTATGGTGGAGTTGGTTCATTAGAGAGAGGAGTTTGGATGTAGTTTAAGAGAGGTGTTCTACTAGACGGTGCTTTGATGTGTGAGGCTTCGGTTGAGGATATTTCATACATAATTCGTGCGGTTTTTCTTGGTGGACTCTTAGTGGATGATCTTGCACTTAGTGCCTTAGTCATGTTTTTAGGTAAGTTTAGAAGGTGAGTTTATAGTAGAAGATGATTTGTTTAGGTATGGTTTGGAAGCACAAACACAAGTGGTTTAAATAGTAAAGGATCAAGTATGGTAATTAAAGCCTAAACTACTATAATCCTTTGAATTGCATATACCAAGGTCAACTACAGTGATACAATCTTCTAGGAGATATATTAAAGGCAATGTGGAGTGTTTGAATGGATAAAGTAAAGTTTTGGAAGGTTTTAAGTGATCAAACCCGTGTCTGTTTGCCCGGATCTAGCGGATCCATTTCAATAAGGATCCGACTAGCTTTAGCTGAGGGATCCGGCTAACAGATTGTTGATCCCAGTTATGCACTTGATCGAATTCCTTAGCTTGTAAGGGTTAGTTATGTTGGGTCTCGATTTCACAAGTTACTAGGAGGATTTAGAGAGAAATAATTGTAGGTTAAACACAAGAATGATAAACTTTTAATTACTCAATTAACCAACAACTCTTCCCTTACAATAGGAAGAGTATTTATAGTACATGGAGATGAAATGGGCCAAGCCCTAAATGGAAATGAAAAGTAATGGGACGCAGCCCATGAACAAAATAACTAATAAACAATGGGGCACAACCCAATTAATAATTAAATAAAAGCATACAGCCCATGGGCCTTCTACACAGGCTGTAGACTAAAACTAACATAAAGACCAAAGCAACCTAATACAAAACATGATGGATACTTCAATAATCTGAGACGTGTTCCCAACAATCTCCCCCTAAGTATTGATCATCAAGGTTGCTTGACGTCGTCTTTGCTTCTTTGGCTTCTGACGTCATCAATATCTTTGTTCTGCTTTCTTGACTAAGTGATAAGGTATGATAACGATCTGCCTAACTCCAACGTCTTCTCGTCTTTTCAACCATGCTCATATGTCTTTGGACTTTTCGTTCTTCAACTTGTTCTCATTCCTTTAGACTTGTGAAAGGTTGTAGTGAAAACTTATCTTCAAGATATGAGCATGATGGAGTCTTGATGGTGGTGGAACTCCAGGTCTTCATGTTCCTCCGCAGGTACAGCACGAACCATCCGACATTTACAGATTTGGACTTCGAGATCATCAACAACATAGTGTGAAGACTTTCTTTAATCCAAACCCAGGCTGTTCTGAACCGAATACCCTCGAAAGGGCTTACACGGACACACCGAAGTGCACCCACGATTCAGTGAGTCGCTGGAGATCACCCCACGACTGTAGATCGTTTTGGAGCTAACACTAAGCGTAACCCACAAGGGATTACCGAAGTGACCTGCTGTCAGGGTTGTTTGATGATACCCTGGCAGGATTTCCATTCTATCACTGAGAATCACAATTGTGAATTCTCTCAAGAATGTTCTCGGCAGATTGCTAAGATCTGCGTAGGACACTTCCTAATTTTACAACTGGCGCCCATTAATGTAGAACAACCAGTGTAATGCTAAGTGTTCCTATGAGATCTTTTGTTGTATCTCTTGGCTCTAGACTCGATTAGTGCTTATTTGTTTGGTCGTCGGAGGCGTGGAGCAGAATGCCTCCTTTTCAATATCAACACATCTCGGAGTGAGAGGTTGATAGATTATGTAGGGATCTCCGTGTGAAATGAAACAAGTGTCTTTTGAGAGACACGACTAAGAGTAGCTAGAAAATAGAGTTTAGTAGCATATGTATTGAACCCGGTTTCTGCCCTAAGGTTGAACAATTTGGAGGGCTATTTCTTTTCACCCTTTTCTTTACTTTTCTTTTTAATTCTTCAACCCCTTCTTTCTCCTTTCATTTCATTATTCCTTTTTTCTTAATACCTAGGACTTTCTAGTTCTAAACTATTGGGATTGTCCTTGGGTAGATCCCTCCGGTTCTGGCGGATCATAGGACGGTTATTCCTAACCTTAGTCACCTTATTACACCATGACTAACCTATTATCGCCATAGACCAAAACCATTTGAAAATCTCTCAAAGTGTTTGTGAAAACATATTGTGTTAACACTTTGAGAGTTTTGGTATTTTCAGAAATACTCCCCCTTAACATGTGCTCATAAGTGTTTAAAGTAAATTTGCACATGTCGGGTAGAGTTAGCACTTTTGAATTGATTGATTTTCAATGAACCTGATCGTTGCGAGACACGCGTACATCACTAGTTAGACTAGCTTGAAATTATTACCCGTCCAGATTAGATTCAAGGAAAATCGCTCGAAATCGGTACATTCTACTCAGACACGTCCTTTGCGAGACACACTTACATCACCAGATAAACTGGCTTGAAATTATTACCCGTCCCGGATATGTCTTTTCGACTGCTGACATTAGCTATCGTCAATTCGAGGGTCAATTCTGAGTCGAGCTCTTGTGAGATTACAAATTTGCATTTACCATATTTTAATCATCACTTATTCTCCCCCTCAAAAATAGCATACACATGTTGTTTTTGGAAAACATTTGATTAAAATATGCTCATTTTGAGGTTTACGGGAAGAATTTCAAGAACTTTGGTTTCAGAACAAAGATTTAGTTGCAAATACTCCCCCTTAACGAGGGAATACTTGTCCTTATGAGCAGAATTTTTGAAAACTGAGAGAAAATTCTGGTTTAATTCTACTCATACGTAAGAAGCTTTCGCTCCTTATGTCAGGATTGAGGCACTGAAGCGTACCTCAGGGTCCTTTCTTTACAAGTACGGGTTGTGCACTGTGATATGTACACAAGCCATAGTCAAAACTAAACAAATGATGAATAATTCAAATGAATGTAAGCCAAGGATACCAGTAGTTTATGCAGGTCATCGGAATGTAAGAATGTTCGGCATCTTTGGACGTCCACCCACATAACTCTCGAGTCGCCTCATCTGCTCACGAAACTTGAGCTTTCGATCGATGCGGTCGATGAACTTCCTTGCTTGTCTGACATCTCTTCTAGACCACCACATATGCCGCAACCATCCGACTTCCAAACCTTGTTGATGATTCTGCATAATCTCTTCAAGTTCACCTTTAACCCGAATCAATGTTTCGTCACTGTACTTAGGAATATCTTGAAAACCCATGAACCTCGTTCGCTTTTGATCCCGTACATATACCAACCCAAATGGTCTATCCCGGAACGTATAAGGTGTCCATTCGCTGACCCCCGGTGGTTGGAAATCCGGCTTGACCAAGTTCAACTGCTTTTGGTAGCTTTCCACCCCAAGATGAACATCCTCAACTCGCTGTCTGATTGCAATACTGCGGATGAAAATCAGAAGAGAATTGATGATGTCATACTAAAGACGACCCGGTAAATGCTCCAACTTGCCTTGAATCTTAAGAAGATACATATCTTCAATGTCGTTCAGATTCAAGTACGGATAATCAGATTCCTTGAAGCTGTATTCCTTTCCATCCTGTCTGCGAACAGTGATCTTCGTCAGGAAGTTATACCCATAGTTGAATTCGGTTTCAGCGCTGACGATGGAAAGTATTCGACTTTGGTGATACACAGGAGTTTTAGTCGGTTTTGCTAGCTTCCACTTGTAGAACCATTTACGCATATCAGGCCAGTGATAGATACCTAGAAGTGCATCGTCGTTGTATTCTTCTACTTCTTTGAGGAATAATTCATCAATTTGTTCCTCAAATCCATCTATCACGTAGGAAGCTGCCGGACACTTTGTCAGGGATGTAGCATAACGCTTTTCCGGATCGGTATTACCATAGAGTAGATACTCCAAGTCTCGATTGAAGAAAAAATTCTTGGGTATCTGAAGGTTGCTAGGGGGTCCAATGAGAGGTAGTGGTTTCGAATAGTCACGAAGATTTAAAGAGTCATGAGGATCGCAAGTCACATT
Source organism: Artemisia tridentata subsp. tridentata (assembly GCA_021014915.2). Classification (NCBI taxonomy): domain Eukaryota; kingdom Viridiplantae; phylum Streptophyta; class Magnoliopsida; order Asterales; family Asteraceae; genus Artemisia; species Artemisia tridentata. Next base: position 304,081,743 of record CP139505.1, on the reverse strand, counting down.
CTCGGTCATTGCCCTTGCAACCTGTTCCAAATTATATTCGAACTCTAAATGGGAGGTTGTGACCGTCTTGAATTTAGTGTATCCAACTTCTCGAACCTTGACAATGTCAGAAAGTTCTAATTGCTGAACCCGCATAACCTTCTTGAGACGCTTCGTGAAATCCACAACAGAGTCGGTAGTAGGAACATCAGCAGGAGAATCAGGGTTCACATCTACCATCTGTTCAAACCATGTTTGCTTCTCTGCATCTGGGTTGACCCATTCCGGTGCAGGTAACAAAGCTGCATCCGGCGGTGGTGCTGTAACAAAGGTGAACCTAGGAGGAGCAATGTCAGTATGATGCTGCTCTAATGGGATATCGTGATGTGGTTCAGGGTCATCGAAAGCACCCGAATCTTGGGGAACAAACCCTTCAGAGCCAGCGGAGTGAGGAGTGGTAGTAGGTTGAGCTCTAGAAGAACCCTCCTTTTTCTGTCTTTTCCCTTTTCCCTTGGCTTGGTCGTCCTTGTCTCGATCATCGCGACGACGTTTGCTGGGTTTGTCTTGCTTGCAGCCCTCTTTGTCTTTCTTCTTCTCGTCTCTCCTAATTGAATTGATCAGAGCACAACGAAGTTCCTTTTCAACTGGATCATCGGCGACACCTTCAAGCAACTTTTCCTTGTAGTATGACAGTGGTGTATCGGCCGGTAGAGTGTATAGGGTTACTGGCGTGGTTTTAAGACGATGAGCTACAACACGATCTAGCTTCTTCTTCACATACTCCTTCATGAGACCGGGAATAACGTCAGTAAGTTCATTGGTGATCTGTTGAGGCAGCGTGTTACTGATGTAGTGATCACACACTGTCTCAATGTTGTACCCTTTAAACTCATTCATGTCTCGTTGAAGTGCTTCTAACTGTTGTTGTTGGGTTGCAAGCTTTTCCTCTAACTCTTTCAGCTTGTAAGTATTTGCGGGTAATGGTGCGGTAGGTGTGGTTTGATTAACTGGTGATGGTGTTCTTGTTTTAGAGGTTTCACCCTCTGGGTTGACAGGTGGGGTAGGTATACGTTCGTCACCCCTATTATCCGTTTCATCATCATTGGATTCATCATTCTCCGCATCAGACGCTTCACTACTCTTTGCATTATCTGTATCCTTAGCTTTCTCAGTCTGACTTTCATCTTTAACCATTTCATCATCTGATACATTCTCATAATCTTTTTTAGTCTCATTGTGCCCTTCATCTTCATCATTCTTATCCTTGTCACTTTCTGTTTCCGAGTCTAAAGCATTTTCATTGCCATGGTCAGAGTGAGATTCATCGTCAGACTCTGTATCCGAACTACCAACAGTCTGACTATGTGTAGACTCTGAGTCCTCATCTGAATCCGATTCATCCCTTGGGTGTGAAGCTGATCCTTCACCCAGTTCCTTTCCTCTGTGTTTCTTCTTATCTGCTTTATACTTGGCAATACTCTCTTCCTTGGCCTTTCTTAACTGTTCTTCTTCCTCGTCTCTTGTTGATTGTAGTTCAATCTGCTCATATGATGTGTCAGTGATCTTAATGTTTTTACCCTTTCCTGCTCCCAAATTTTTATCACCTTTAGCAAGGGCGGATTTGAGCTTGATGATCGATTTTCGACGTTCCTCCCTTAGATCTATGGTTTCTTCTCCTTCTTGCTCTTCCGAAGATTCATCGCGAAGTGTCACTTTCTTCTTTGTTTCACGGGTAATCTTTTTGGTGCGTGAAGTGGAAGAGATAACAGTTTTACCCCGTCCGCGACCTCTGCCTCTTGTCGCCTTAGACCTCTTAGGTGTAACACCAACCATGCCAGCTTTCTCAGCATCATCGTACCAGTCAAATGCTTCAGTTTCCTTGACAGGGTCAGACAATAGTTTGGGAGGAATCCTTGCCCCGCGTTTCGTTATGTTGGAAGCATGGATCCTGAGAGTTGAGAGAACGTGATCCATGCTTTCCATGTGGTACTCTTCACTTGGGCGGCTATCAATTTCAGGATGTTGTGCCATGAAGTAGGCGATGATTAACTTGGTGAAGCGAGGAAACGGAACTTTGTATTTCAGCTTCTTAGCAAACTGTTCATACTGATATATCATGTCGGTCCAGATGTATTGAGCAAAGTCCACATGATGCAGGTTAATTACACCGTGAAAGAACTTGAGGTGTTCAAGTTTGGGGTGTTCTAAACCTGTTTCCTTCCCAGTGATGCAATGACTTAAGATTGTGAAGATTGTCAACCATGGTTGTGAAATATACTTGCGGTCGACTTTAGAACTGGAGGTGAGGTCCTCAATGTCGTCATCATAGCCAATAGCGTTCAGGTTATCAATAATCTGCGAGAAAGTGGGATCTTTGCGGAAAACTCCAGTGGGAGTAAACTCTGGTTGAGGAAGATCCAGGATAGTCCTGAGAGTACCGACATCGAACCTGATTCGCTTGTCATTAATGGTAATTGCCATAGATTTCTTATCGTTGCTTACGAACAGCTTGTGCAAGAACTGATGCATGTAGACCTCTGGTACACTCGCCATCTTGGTCAGGACAGGGCTAACGAAATGGCGCTTCAGTATTTCAACCTTTATCTGACAAGACTTGTGGCATTTCAGGACATTGAAATCTGCTCTGGAGTTAGACTTGCTGATCTCGCGCTCATCGTCTTCTGGTATCATAACCGACCTTGCAATGGAAGTTTGAGACATGACTGTCCTGTAAACACAAACACAAACAACCACACAGCAGAGGGTGTTGAATAATGTTAGTGTTAGTGATTTATGTCATTTTCTCAATGCGGCCAAAATGATTTTTAAGGTAGAAAATATCAATCACATATACACATACATGACATAAACAGACAATGATCAGCACTGAGCAGCACATATCAGCATATAGCAGCAAACAAACTTAAGCACAGAAAGTATGCAAGATATAAGTTACTCGGAAACATAACCATTTACTCGGAGAAAAGAACCTTGCTTGGAGGATTTTGTCAAAAATTGGAAATATCCGGTCTAAGTAGGAGACTACAAGTTTCCTTACTCGGAAACTTTCCAAAATCCTCCTAACTCGGAGTGTGGTTTACTCGGAAACATGGTTCACATATTTACTCGGAAAGGTTAAGATAAAACATTTACTCGGAAAGTCTGAGTAACATTAGTTACTCGGAGATAGTGAATAAACCTTACTCGGAAAGCTTTATTTAACACTTTACTCAGAGACAAAGTGAGATGCTTGTAAATTCTAAGTATCTCAGATTAAGCTCCTTGCTTGGAGATAAAGAAGCTTACTCGGAAAGGTTTATAAACAATTTCCAAGAACCAAAGTTACTCTCCTAACTCGGAGGAATTATGATTTGCTCGGCAAACATACAGAGTTTACTCTAAAACATGCAAGGAATGCACATATACATGCATGACATGTTTATCCACAAGTAAGTAATTACAAACATCTTAAACACAATCCAAAACACAAACAGATACCCAGAAACTCATAACAAACCATAAAACAAACATTCCATAGCACATATATGGCTAATAATTAATCGACTTATAACATACGATCAATTCATGTTATGAACTTCTTAGCGCATGCTCACAATACACAAACATACATATCCCACCAATAATCTCACAAAAATACGAACACATAAGTTCCCAGCCATGTAATCGACCTATATAAGCCACATAATCTCAATACGCATCTAATGTTGTTAAACAATGCAATTAAACATTGAAAGATCACTTTAAAACGTATTGTTATGATCAGGGAAACAACCAATTAAACTGAATCATAACCAAGAAGAAATCCCCAAATGATGGCTAAGAACCCTAAGTCGTGAACTAGCCAATTTAACCATAGAGATGTGAGGAGATTTCAACATAGTGATTACAATGGTTAATTAATCATGATTAACACATACAAATTTGTTTTCCTGAAAATCAAAATCGTGCGTATGAACAGATAGGATTTTGGCGGGAGTTGTGTTATATGTGTGTGTTAACTGTGAGGTTTGTGAAAAAGTAAAAAGAGATTAAGACATGGGCTTATATAGGCTAAGATGTTTGCACGTGTGTCACTTTTAACCCTTTAACTTTTTACCCTAGTTGAAGGTGTAAAAAAAACAATTAGCAAACTTGACACACTAAGCCCTTGTGTTATGAAGGGTGAACACATTTAACCTAAGTGATGAGAAAAACTTTTTAACCATTTTTTTTTTGAAAAAGGATTTTTTTTTGATAAACTTTATGCAGAAAATATTTACATAGTTCCTAGGATGTGTGACTCGTTTAACTTTGTTTGAGAAAGTTATCCAAATCTTCCGGAGTCAAACATCGCATACCAATCTGATGAACCAATCCAACAAATCTTGCATGAGGCAAGGCTTTGGTGAATAAGTCAGCCAGTTGGTATTCAGTACCCACGAAGTAAAGCTCAACGGTACCCTGTTCCACATGCTCTTTGATGAAGTGATATCGAAGAGCGATATGTTTGGACTTGGAATGCTGCACGGTGTTGCACGAAATAGCAATGGCACTCTTGGAGTCGCAATATAACGGAATCTTGTTGAACACGTATCCGTAATCCATTAGCTGTGACCGCATCCAGATGACCTGTGCACAGCATGCCGACATGGCTACGTATTCTGTTTCTTCGACTGCAAGGATACGAGTTTGTCACCTAAAAATTGCACTCCCCCTGAAGTACTTTTCCTTGTATCTAAGCATCCTGCATGATCAGCGTCTGAAAAAGCAACTAGTTCAAAGCCAGAATCCTTCGAATACCAGATCCCCAAGTTAATGGTTCCCTTTATGTATCGAAGGATTCGTTTAACCTCAGAGAGGTGTCGTTCAATTGGTCTAGACTGATAGCGGGAGCATAAATATGTGGCAAAGACTATGTCTGGTCTGCTGGCTGTTAGATACATGAGTGACCCAATTATACTACGGTATTTGGTAGGGTCAGTTGGTGTCCCATGTAAATCAGCATCCATCTTGGGGGATGATGAGGACATCGGTGTATTATAGGTATCACTACTTGACATGCCATGCTTTGTCAAAATTTCTTGTGCATATTTGGCCTGGTTTAGAAAAATACCACGGGTGATTGATGAACTTGTAGTCCTAAGAAGAACTTTAGTTCACCCATCATGGACATCTCAAAGTTATGTTTCATTAATTTTGCGAAAGCATTTGAGTATTTCTTATGTGTAGAACCAAAAATGATATCGTCCACATAGATTTGAACAATTAAGATGTCCTCCCCGTGTTTTTGTATAAACAACGTTGGATCAACAGAACCTTTAGTGAAATGATTAGCAATCAAGAATGCTGACAGTTTATCGTACCATGCCCTCAGGGCTTGTTTAAGGCCATAGAGGGCTTTCTTGAGCCTGTAAACATGTTTCGGATGTTCTGGGTCGACAAAGCCGTCTGGTTGTGTGACGTACACTTCTTCCCGGAGCTGTCCATTCAGAAACGCCGTCTTCACATCCATTTGATATACAGTAATGTTCTTGTGAACTGCATATGCCAGAAACATACGAACGGCTTCAATTCTTGCCACTGGTGCGAAAGATTCCTCGAAGTTGATTCCCTCTTCTTGGCTGTATCCTTTAGCTACCAGGCGAGATTTATTATGAATAACTGTCCCATCCGCATCCAACTTGTTCTTCCAGATCCATTTCAGGCCGACAACATAAACTCCATCGGGTCTTTCTACCAATTCCCACACTTCTAGACGCTTGAACTGATCGAGTTCTTCTTGCATTGACTCAATCCAATTGTCATAAGTGAGAGCTTCCTTAATGTTTTTCGGTTCGGTTTGATAAACGGTGAGTGCATAGATGCAGTGTTCACCGTCCGTTTGGAGTTTCTTGCGTGTCATGACCGGATTATCTGGATTACCAATCACATTCACCAACGGATGATCCTTCGTCCACTTGTGGGTAGAAGGGTAGTGTTGAAAGTTTTGGTGCATGTTTGACGGATCCAAATTGCTCGTTGATGACTTGGCAGTCTCTGGAATGGTGGGAGCCGGAGCAAATGGATTAAACAGTGCGTCTCTGTTAAAGTCTGGTGGTGTGGGTACTACAGAAGGTGAGGTTGGATCTTCAGCGGCAGTCTTGGTAGTAGAGGCTGATTGATCGACTGATGATGATGGTTCCGTAGGTGATGCATCGTCAGTAACTATGGTAGATGTTACTGGTGTAACAGGTGCCTGTACTTGAATAGGTATTGCAGTGGAACTGATGGTATCGGTAGGAGCACGACTAATGAACGAATCATCAAACAGTGGAGCAAACAGATATTCTAAGTCCTTACGGTTAAAGGACAGTGGTGCAGCTGAATGATCAGGAAAGTTTAGACGGTTAGAATCGGGTCCTAAGCTGTTTTGCTCAGAAGCCAGATCCGTGAGTTCATCAAAATAAGCTTGTATCGTTTCTTGAATTTGTCGAGTTCGACGGTTCCAGATGCGAAATCCCTTAGAATTCTCACAGTAGTCAACAAAAATTCCAATGTCCGCTTTGGCTTTCAACTTACCAAGGTCATCACGATCATTATTTGGGTAACAGAGGGCCCCAAATACATGAAAGTAATTTACGTTCGGTTTTCGTTTGTAGACGAGTTCATACGGGGTTTTGTTGTGTCTTTTGGTGATCATACAACGGTTTTGGGTGTAGCATGCAGTGGAGACAACTTTAGCCCAAAGGTAATCAGGTAGTTGAGCGTTGATCAACATCGTCCTTGCAGCTTCGACTAATGTTTTGTTACGTCTTTCGACCACTCCATTCTGTTCAGGGCTGTGAGGAATAGATGTTTGTTGTTCAATACCGACTTTCTCAAAGTAGTCTCGGAGAGTGTGGTTCTTGAATTCGGTTCCGTTGTCTGTTCTGACTTTGCGAACTGTGTTGCGGATCTGAACCTGAATTTTTGTGAGAAAGGTGATGATCATCGAAGGAGCTTGATCTTTGCTGCGAAGAAAGTAGACCCAAGTCCATCGAGAGAAGTCATCTACGATTACCAGAATGTAACGTTTACCGTTGATGGTTTGCACTCTCATTGGTCCACACAAATCCATATGAAGAAGTTGAAGTACATGATCTGTACTGTGCTCAGTTTTTGGAGGAAAACGAGCACGAGTGCTCTTGCCTTGTTCACATGCCGGACAAAGGTGATCTTTGGCATACCGAAATCTAGGAAGACCGTCGACTAACTTATGACGTGCAAGTTCCGTCATTGTTTTGAAATTCAAGTGAGACATACGCTTATGCCACAACCATGTTTTTGTGGGTAGTGCCTTAGAGAGTAAGCATATTAGAGAAGAGGCGGTCATATCTGATAATGAAATGGTGTACAGATTCGTGCCGCGTTTTCCTTTCATGAGATCATGTCCGTGTAGATCTCGAACAAAGCAAGTTTTCTCCCTGAATGTGACTTCCATGTCACCATCACAAAATTGGCCAACGGAGAAGAGGTTATGACCAAGGCCTTCAACGTAGTACACACGACTGATTTCGATGATCCCGCTGACGTAATCCCCATAGCCCATAATAGCGGCAAACTGATCATTCCCGAATCTGACAGTTCCTATGAACTTTTCAACAAAGTTTACTAGAAGATTTAAGTTGCCTGTCATATGTCGGGAATACCCGCTATCAACAATCCATAGTACGATTTGTATCACCTTCATTACAAGAAAACAATGCAGATGGAGAGACAGTAACGGTAGAACCCGTTGGGTTAGTAGCACTAGAATTAAGCTTCTTGGGTAACCAATTAAAACTAGGTTTATTCTGAAGCCAACGTTGCCAATTCCAACTAGATTCCGCTTTCTTCCTAGTAAACGCACTAGGTGTTTGGATTTTTCTTTTAGGGCCTATGGTCTTGGACTTGTCTACGGGATTCTTAGAAACTACTTTTGGCGGTTTCCCTAAGATTGACTTGGCAGCGGTAGGGGGCCTAGAGGGAATGCCAGTAGTACGTTTCTTCTTACGAGACAAAAGGGTTTTTGCAACACAACGTTTATGATTACTAGACAAAACACTCATACGACAAAACACACAATAAGCATCAATACAACCATTATTCAAAACATCCAAAGTATCAGCATTCGTTACATCAGAATTAGAATTACATGTTTTAGAACTTGATTCTACTCTAGATATAACTTGCTTTTTATTCAAAGTCCTAGTGTGAACTTCTACTTCTTGGTCCTTAGGGGAGCTGCTCTTAGGTTTCCAAACACTATTCTTCACGGGAGCCTTGGATCTGCTAACCTTAGAGGTGCCTAGTCCTGTAGAAGTGGAAGTATTCAAATTAGTGGTCTGGTTAGATGCTTTCTTAGGTATCTTGTCTACTTTATACATGCCTGGCTTAATCACATTCTTGTTTCCCATTTTCCCTTTTTCACGTACATTAACTTTCTCTCGCAATTCAATGATGATGTGTTTCTGTTGTTGAATTTTAGAATCCAATTCACGATTTAATCGAAGAAGGTTATTTCGGTTTTCACAAACTTCATCGATGTCCTTTTCATATTTTGAAATTTCCTGTTTTAAAACAATATTTTCTTTCTCAGTCAGATTATCAGAAGCATGACTGTTTTGTAAAGACAACGATGTGTTTTAGTGTTGAAATTTTAACTCAAAGGCGAGGCTCTGAGTTTGACACCAATGCAACCTCTTGTTGAATTTGTGAACTTCTTTTGAAGAATCGTTTTTCATATCATCATTGAGTTGTTTGAGTCTCTCATTTTCATGTCTCAAATCATCTATCTCTAATCTCAACAACTTAATATCATCAGAATGAGCATCAACAATCATATCATTACAATCCACATAAATAGAATTCATAATCACAGAAACAACATCATAACATAGAACATTTTCCAAAAGTCGATCAACTTCTTTTTCCAAATTTTTCTTTTGAAATTTCTGTTTCAAGATTTTATCGTCTTTTGCTTTGAAAATGCTCATCATTGATACAATATCCGATTGCAGTTCCTGTTCCCAATGCGTGGCACAAAGTCTCAGGTGGTGAACGTGTGGTAAAAATTGTTGTTGAAAAACCTCTCTCTTTTCCTTTTCAAGAGGAGAAAGAAAAGTAAAGACTGTTATTTCTGAGTTTCGTTCAATTGCATCTTCTAAAATTTTTATGTCCTCCAAAAAGGTTTGAAAATATCGGAGGACACGATGTGGTTTTGGCGTAGAAGAAATGACACCTGGATTTTGTGAAGATTTATTTATTTGTGCCTCATTGGTTACAGGGACTACTTCAGGAAATGTATCGGGTTCAATAAACCATGATGGTTGTGATTTTTGTGGGACGAAGGTTTCACTAATATGAGGTACTTGAAAATAATCATATGGTTTATGATAAGGGTTTTGTCTCATTTTAGATAAAGTTTCCTCCGCCTGTTCAATTTCCTCCTCACTAGTATAAACAACAACACGCACAACAGAATCATCAAACAAATGATCAGCACTATATAACTTTGGATCTTCTTTGAGTGCTTTATGTAGAAAACTTGGTTTATCACTGGCAATAGCAAACCCATATCCTTTTGGATTTGGTTTTACCGTTAGCTTTTGAATGGTGGTTATTGATTTGCCAGTTTTATACACAACGTTCTGAAATTCTTTAAGTTTGGATTCCAAGTCAAGAATTTCCTCAACATATGAATCGACTCGTTTCCTTGATTTTTCACGATGTTCAGAAAAATTATTTTTACAAGTGGACAGCTCTGTTTTTGTTTGATTAAGTTCAGAGTGAAGAATGTCAACTTGTTTTTGAAAGTCTAATTTTTCTTGTTCTTTGTGTAATATTATCTCATTCTTGGAAGGGGTCAATTCACGAACTTGATGTTCTAAATTTTGTACTTGCACATATGAATCTTGGAATGCAAACTCAAAGCTTTTCTCACGTTTTGCTTGGTTTTCATAGTTTGAAAGTTGTAGCTTGTAGCACTCATTATCCTTAGTTAACAATGCGACTTTTGCTTTTAGATTACTGTTTATTTCATTACACTTATCAATTTGGGATTTATGGGCATCTAACTGAGTCTTGGTGGTCAGCAGTAAGGTCATGAGCTCTGAGTCAGGCAAAATACTTTCTTGTTCAAATTGGTCATTATCATCATCGGACAGAGGATCATCAAATGAAACAACGGGGTTAATTTGATCATCATCAAATGTAACAACGGCGTTTATTTGATCATCGACTTCAGAGGATAAGGATTAATCAATTTGTCCAAGATTGTCTTCGGCTGATGCAGATTCAAAGGGTGACACAATTTCATCAATTAGACATTTTGAATTTGGTACCTGAGACAAGCCATCGGTATCATAGACCGGGCCTATTTCACCCATGTTCACTTCCTGCATATTAGCCATCAACATAACAGCTGCTTCCAGGTCCTCCATGTCATCATCTGAATAAGCATTCGCCATGAAGCTTTGCTCCTTTTCAGTGAGAGTGCTTCCACATTCATCTTTGAGGGCCAGAAGAAGAGGTTCCTTGTGATATGCTGCTCCCCTAGTTCTTGGCTTGGGGCATGCATTGGCTACGTGACCTTTTCCCCCGCAGTTATAGCACTTAATCCCTGTGTTACCAATCCCAGAACATCCAGTCTCAACAACTTATGCCCTGTTACTTCCAGTGGAATTGGACCTCTGTCCACCTGTATTACCCATGTAGCTACCCGACCCAGATCTCCCTGAAGCTCGGTTTTGTATCTCAACTCTGCCATCCTGAACAACTGCCTGATTTCTGGTGTTAGAAGAAGACCTCAGACGGTTGTTGGATTTGTTTGAGAATTTGCTGAAAGCTTTGGCAATCAAAACAAATCCTTCGTTCAATGATTTGAACGCGTCGTCGTCATCACTGTTAGCCTCGGTATTTTCATATGGAACCATTTGTTGTGATGACCCTCCGTATGGAAGGAGTTGATTAGATGTGGTTTGTGAGGCTGGATTTGTCGGATGTTGTGGTTGGGGTAAACTTTGACCAGGTGGTGGTTGGACAAAACTCTGTGGTGGTTGTGGTATAAACTGTGACTGAGCCATCAATGCGAGTGAGTTTGGAATGGGTGCTGGTGAAAAACCTCCACGTGCTGCTCTATCCTTGTCAACTTCAGATTGGTGCTGTTTAAGGAAATCATACAGCAATCCATAAGACACGTCGTTTATCCTTTTAGCTTGACGGACGAACGTCACGTACTTTTGCCAATCTGGTCCGAGACATCCCAGAAACTTGGAGTTAACGGCAATCTTTGGTAGTATGATGTTGTGACGGTCCAAGTCGTTGACAATATTTGTAAACCTGTGGTAGTATGATTCCAACGATTCCCCTTGTTCAATCATAAAGTTGGTATACTCCATGTATAGTTTAGACTCCATTTCCTCTTGATTTAAGGTAGTGCCTTTCATAAGAAGATGTACATGTTCCCACATGTCCTTAGCTGTCTTTTGCGCATCAATGCTGCGAAAGATAGGATTTGGAATCCCATGAAGTATATAAGACATTGCCAGTTCATTAGATTCTTGCTGTTGGACCTGTTCAGTGGTGAGCTGAGCAAGAGGGATAGGGGTAGAGGTTGCCGCTCTTGGTGGAATGATAGTGTTATCACCTGGAACAGTGGTTGAAGGATATGGGTATGGTCCATCCAGGATGACCTTTTTCATGAACTTTCCATGGGGTTTTTTCTGATCGATAAATCGAAGGAAATGACTCGACCATTGCACGTAGTTGCCTGGTGTAAGCATAGGTGGGGTGTCAAGAGATCCGGCCTCGTGTTGGGACTGTTGACTGCTAATAGCCTCGCACATTTTGTCAAACCAGTGAGGCTGCTTTTGAGGTAGTTGCTGGTAATTCTGCATCTGCTGTTGTGGAATTTGTTGAGGAACTGGTTGTTGGGGGAAAAACTGGTGTTGTTGTGTGAAAGCTTGTTGTTGTTGGTACTGTGGTTGAGGATAATTTGGTTGAGGATATTGTTGTTGTTGTGGTTGTTGCTGTTGATACTGTTGTTGCTGATTTTGAAAGTAGTAGTTGTATGGTGGTTGAGACATCGTTGTAACCTGTGGATGTTGGATCGTTCCAAGGAAATAAGATTAGCGTTCGATTGTTCACAAAGTGTTTCCTAACTCGGAAATAATTTTAAGAATTTGCTCGGTAACTGGCTTACTCGGAATAAACAAAATAACTTAAGTAAGATAAAACTTTTCCTTACTAGGAAATCTAAGAAAATGTTCCTTGCTCGAAATTTAAAAAAAATCTTACTCGGAGGATTTATAAAATTCCTTACTCGGAAGTTTTTCAAATTTTCAGAACATGGAAGATTCACGACTTTCCTAACTCGGAAAAATTAAGTCTCACTAAGAAATAACGTTTCTTCCAAACTTGGAAATTACAAGGCAAACTAAAAAAAATTCTTTCCTAACTCGGAAAAATGTACTTGCTCGATAATTCAGTAACTCGATACTTCCTTGCTCGGAAAAATTGAGTTAGAATTGTTGTTTACTCGGGACAATTTCCTAGCTCGGAAATATTATCACTGTTCGGGACTTGGTGGAAAATATTCCTAACTCGGAAAATGGCAAATAACGGGACTTAGTGTAATTTTTCCTAACTCGGAAGAAATTACACTTACTCGGGACTTAGGAAAATTTTCCTTACTCGGAAAATTTTCAACCTTTCCTAGCTCGAAAAATAACGAATTACTCGGGACTTATGAAAATTTTCCTTACTCGGAAAATTTACAACCTTTCCTAGCTCGGAAAATAACGAATTACTCGGGACTTATGAAAAATTTTCCTTACTCGGAAAATTTACAATTCTCCTAACTCAGAGAAGTACGTGAACAGTAAACGAACAAGAAAAAAATTCTTAAATCCTTGTTTGTCTCTGATGCCACTTGTTGGGTCTCGATTTCACAAGTTACTAGGAGGATTTAGAGAGAAAGAATTGTAGGTTAAACACAAGAATGATAAACTTTTAATTACTCAATTAACCAACAACTCTTCCCTTACAATAGGAAGAGTATTTATAGTACATGGAGATGAAATGGGCCAAGCCCTAAATGGAAATGAAAAGTAATGGGACGTAGCCCATGAACAAAACAACTAATAAACAATGGGGCACAGCCCAATTAATAATTAAATAAAAGCATACAGCCCATGGGCCTTCTACACAGGCTGTAGACTAAAACTAACATAAAGACCAAAGCAACCTAATACAAAACATGATCGATACTTCAATAATCTGAGACGTGTTCCCAACAAGTTATTTTAGATAAATCTAAAACAACTAAGTATAGAAACTGTCTTGAAGTATATCAAACACAACGCGGACTCTTGTATTTGATCTTAAGAAGAACTTTTTATTAAATGAAACAGTAAACAATAACACAAGAATATCAAACTAAACACTTCAATATTATTGATATAATACGAATACTCAAAAGTATTAGGGTTTACGACCTTGAAGTTCTATAAAGAATCGTGTGTATCTCTATCTCAATCGTTTTCAGTTTAGTTAGTATCTATCTCTATGCCGTAGGACCTCCTTTTATAGTCTAAGGAGTCCTAGTCGGTTTACAATGACTTTCTATACAAGATAAATCTTTATAGAATCTTTTCTATACTTATCTAGATATACTATACATAATAACCAACTCTAATACTCTAGCAACACTAATAATGCATCAGCAGCACTAACTCTTTGTTCTAGCAGCATGTTGGGAGTTAAACCAACAGTTAGTACTGCCAGGCTAAATGTTTCAACTGTTGGAGAATAACACAAGCAATACTAACTGCCAGTACAAATACTTTGTACGGCTTATGTTCTGATAACGTGTAATGTGATAAGTATAGAAAAGATATTGTGTATATCTTCTAAATATAGATTGATAGTTATCTTGTAAAGGACTCCTTGTTCTATAAAAGGAGATCCTAGGTTAGGTTTTGTGATATAGATAGACGATTGTTTTAGAGAGATTCAAGGTTTTGTAACCTTAGTGATAACATAGATCACTCGTATTGTTGATAATAATATTGAATCGTTTTGGTTAAACATTGTCTTCATTTTTCATACATATTACTGTTCCATTCATTCATATACCTTACATACAATATCTTCTAAGTATTAGCTAGTAAATTCCGCGTGCTAGTTAGTATTACTCAAAGTATCTCTAACACAAGGAGTGTGTTTAGTTCCTATCAAGTGGTATCAGAGACAGGTTTTGGTACTTTGAATTAGAAGATCCTCTTTTGATTAAGAAGAGATGGACATGGAGACTTCTACAACCAATGTTGCTGCAAAGTTACCAATGCTCAAGCCCAATGAATTCGACATGTGGAGGTTAAGAATTGAACAATTCTTCCAAGTGCAGGACTATGCACTTTGGGAAATCATAGAAGAAGAGAATTCATTCAAGCCTACAACCACAACAACAACTGTAGAGGGTAAACTTGTGACAACTGTGCAGACAAAGCCAGTGACTGCAGAAGAAAAGGTTCTGATGAAGAATGACATCAAGGCAAGAAGTATGCTTATGAGTTATGATGACAATACCTAATGATCAACTCTTGAACTTTAGCAAGTTCAAGGATGCCAAATCATTGTTTGAGGCCATTGTTGCAAGATTTGGTGGGAATGAAGCCACCAAAAAGACTTAGAAGACACTTCTCAAGCAACAATTTGAGAACTTTTCAGCAACAAGCAATGAATCACTGGATCATATGTTCAACAGGCTTCAGAAGCTTATAAGCCAACTTGCTATTCTTGGAATTGAGATACCTCAGGAAGATCTCAACTCAAAGTTCTTGAGAAGTCTACCATCAGAATGGGCTATGCATGTTGTTGTGTGGAAGAACAAGCCGGATATTGAATCTATGAGCTTGATGGACTTGTATAGCAATTTCAAGATAGTAGAGCAAGATGTGAAGAAGGTTGCTGGAACAAGCTCAAGTACTAGGAACATGGCATTCATGTCATCCCCTAGTAACTCAAGTCCTAAAGAAGTGAAGGTTGGTGCAGCAGTTGGTACTGCTAGTTTAAATATTGGTACTGTTAGCACATCAAGCAGTACTAAAGGCATTATGGATGAGACAACTTGTTGTGCTTTCTTGAATACTCAGCATAATGTTTCCATGTTGACATATGAAGACCTTCAAGAGATCAATGATGATGATCTGGAGGAGATGGATATTAAATGGAAAATATCTCTTCTTAGCATGAGGGCTAGGAAATTCCATCTGAGGACAGGGAAGAAGATTACCATAAACAACAATGATACTGCTGGTTATGATAAGTCAAAGATTGAATGCTATAATTGCCATAAAATGGGCCATTTCTAAAAGGAGTGCAGAAGGCCAAGACAACAAGATGGCAAGAGCAGAGGCTTTAGAAGCAAGACCAAGGAAGTGGAGATTACTGACTCAAGCTCAAAGGCTATGGTAGCCATTGATGGTTTGGGATTTGACTGGAGATTATTGGAAGAGGAGGAAGCAGCACCTACTGAGATGGTACTCATGGCTTTCTCAGACTTTGAGGTACAAGTTTCTAAATGTTCTAAATCATGTGATGCTTTAAAAGAATTAGAAGCTCTTAGGAAACATTATGATGAACAGAGAATAGAGCTAAACCAGACTATTTTTAATTTGGCAAATCATAAGAGGGGTCTAGCTGTTTTAGAAGAGCAAATTGTTCATTATAAGAGTAACGAGTCTAAGTTTGCTGATGACATAGGTGTGCTTAAGAGGGATATATTTTTTAGAGATGCTGAAATTAAGTTTTTAAGAGAAGAGTTTGAAAAGCTTAAACAGGATAAAGAGAACATTCAATTAAGTGTTGAGACACTAGAGTATGCATCTAAAGGTGTCAATAAAATAGTTGAGTGTCAAATCATCAATAAGGCTAAGTCAGGTCTAGGGTATAACTCTGTTCCACCTCCTTATAGAGGAATACCTACACCTCCAGGTATAGACATAGAAAACATAGGCTTGCCTGAATTTCAACTACCCAAGCTAGAATATGGTTCTCAACCAAAGGAAAATGTAGTAGTTGACAAGCCTGTAGAAGTAAGTGTAAGCTTTGAGAGTGCAGGTGATAAATCACTCTCTGAGGACAAGGTGTCATCTGGTAGAGATTCAGATGCTCCAACCATAAAGGATTGGACTTCTGATGATGGTGAGAATGATCAGGTTAAGGTTAAACCTGATACTGTTAAGGTAGAAGGAACAAGAGTTCCTAAGGTGGTCAAAGTTAATACTGTTAGGCCTAAAACCAATGCTAGAAAAGTTAAGCAACTAGTAAGATATTGTGAAATGTATAGAACCACACACAAGCCCTGAGGTAACTAAAGGAATTGGAACAACCTCAAGTCTCACCAACTAGGTGATGACTTTGTCTTTCATAAGAAAGCTTGTTTTAATTGTGGAGAGTTTGACCATCTTGCATCCTGTTGCAACAAAAGGGTAACTGGGTATTCAAACTATAGAGTGAACTTAGAAAGACCTCAAAATCACTCTAACCTTGCTAGAATGACACCTAGAGCAGTTCTTTTAAGGTCTGGCCCAAGACCAGTTCATAGTGCCAGACTAAATCAGACCTTTTATCCAAGACAAGCAGTTCAAAGTGCAAAAACATTTTTTAAATCTGCACCATCAACTACTACAAGGCCATTTCATAACAATGCAGTGATTAAGAAACAAATTTGGAAACCTAAGGTTGAAATTACAAAGCAAGTAGTTCATACTGCTAGGCAAGCAGTTAATACTGGTAGTTTTAAAAACACTGCTAAGGGAAAGATGGGCAATGGTATTAATGCATTAGCATCATGGATTTGGAGACCACTTCAATCCAATGGTGCACCAACTGTTCTAAAAAGGTTTAATTATATTGATGCAAGAGGAAAACCTAAGTCAGTAATGGCTTGGGTTCCCCAAGGAAATTAATTCCTTTTTATGTGCAATGTTAGTCATATGCTTATAATGTTATGAGACAAGTGCTTTGCACTTTGTTTTCTTGGTTTTGGACTAACAATTGTAGGTATGGATGATAAGCACAAAGACGTTACAAGTGCTTTATGTTTTGGACTGAATGGTGCTTTGGAACTCAAAGTGTGTGATCTGTGCACACCACTAATGGTTATTGGTTCACCATGTCTAACCCACATCAAGAACCAACTAGTCCAGAGCAAACGGTTTCTGGTAAAGACTTCTCAAATCCGTTCATGGTTGATAGTTTACCAAAAACTATATGGTTATCAACTCACCATATCTCATAGTGAAGAGTTGGCTAGTCCAAAGCAAATGGCTATTGGTAAAGACACATCAAATCCGTTGATAGCTAGTAGTTTGCTAAAAACTATATGTGGGCAGTATTGTTTTTAAATCAATATTGAGTTAATACTGCTCCTTAAAAAATTTTCTTAAAAATTAGTACTGCTAGTGCAAAGTTTGTACTGTTAGTGTAAACTTTGTACTGCTGAACTAGCTGTTGTAACTGTTGTGTCAGTAACAGATTTTTTTAACTAGCCGTTGGGTGAATTCGTTTGTTACCATATATATAGGGTTTTTCTCAAGGATAATTATCTTTTTACTAAATATTTACTTATTCACTTTCTAAAGATAATTCTTATCCTTCCGCAAAATTCTCAAACCCTAACAGTACCTTAATAAAACCCCAATTGGCTTTGCACTTCATCAATTAAATCTCAAACGATCAATTTTCTGTTATAACTTGGATCATTAATCATGGCTATTCTGGATTTCGTTAAGACACACAATCAAGTTGCCTAATTAAAGAAAATAGAGCAGGGTGATGGACCTCTATTTTATGAGATTGTAGACTTTCTGAATGCATCTCATATAAGGTATGCTTTAACTGTTAGCCCTACTCTTTTTGTCACTCAAATCACACAGTTTTGGCAGACTGCTACTGTCATAACTCTTGAAGATGGAGACATAGAAATTCATTCTAATGTGGATGGCATAAATTTCATTGTTACTGAATCTACTATTAGGAGACATCTTAAGTTAGAAGATTCAGATGGTATCAATGATTTTCCAAACACAGAAATTTGGCAAGAAATTGCTAGAATGGGGTATGATACATCCAACCATAAATTGACTTTTCAAAAAGGATGTTTCTCCCCACAATGGAGATTTCTTATCCATACTCTCTTGCATTGTTTGAGTCCCAAAAGAACATCATGGGAGCAATTCAGTTGCAATATTGCTATTGCTCTTATATGTTTGTCAACAAACATAATTTTTAATTTTTCTAAATCATATTTGAGAGTATGGTTAATAATGTGAAAAGTAAAACTAAGTTTCTAATGTATCTAAGATTTGTGCAAACTTTTTTGAATAAGAAAAAGAATCTGCTAAAGAAACATAAAGAATATTTTCCCACACCTTGCCTTCAGCAAAAACTCTTTCAAAACATGGCTATGGCAAGTAAACTTTTTAATGGGGTAGTGATACCTCTTTTTCCAGAGATGCTACAGAATGTTCAGGGTGAAGGGTCAGTAAACCCAACTGAGCCCCAACACACACCCATTGTGGTTCCAGAAATAACTCATACACCCCCAATCACCACAACCTATAGGAGAAGAATTAGAAAGGAGACTATGGTTGCTCAGTCTAGTCCTCCTACTCAAAACTTTGAAGCAGATGAGCCTATCAATTTTGATAGTATGGATGGGGCTTACACTACTGCTAAGCAGGCCAGTGTAAACATACCTAAGACCCCTACCATGGCAACATCTAATGTGCCAAGTCCTCAAAGACTTGTCACAGGTGATGAAATCCCAGGCCAAATGGAACATTTGGGTAGTTTAGGAGTACATCCTAGTCCAACTAGGGTAGAAACAGAATCTATGCCCCTTGATTCACCTCTCCTAGCAGGTAACATAGCTAGAAGTGATGAGGGCAGCTCTAAACTTAAGGAATTGATGGTCTTATGTACACAATTGTCTGAAAAGGTGGTGTCTCTAGAGGATGAGCTAAAAAGTCACAAGAGGAATTTTGCCATGATCTACACCAAATTAACCACAAGAGTGAAGAAATTAGAAACTCAAGTCAAGAGGTTCAAGGGTAAAAGATCTGGGATGGTTCTATCTACAAGTTCTTCCAGTTCTGAGTCTGATGATGATGATGATTCTCCCAAATAGGGGAGGAAAACAAGGAAAACAGGGTAACAAACTCAGGGGAGGACATTGGAGTTTGATGAACAAGAAGGTACTGGTGGTGGTAATGGTAATTCTGGTGGTGATAATGTTGATATGGGTGAAGAACAAGAAGCTACTGAGCCTGTGGATCTTGAACAAGGAACAGAATTGGTAAATCTTGAAGATCAAGAAGAAATTCGTGATATTGCTACAAGTTCTATGGGAGCAGTACAAACTGGTGAGGTAGCAGTACAAACTGCTAAAGACAAAGGAAAAGGTATTCTAATTGAAGATGAGCCAAAACAGTTGAAGATCAAGCCCAGAACACAAGCACAAATTGATTTTGATGAAGAAGTAGCAAGAAAGGCTCATGAAGAAGAAGTAGCAAATTGGATGGAAGCTCAAAGATTGGAAAAAGAAAGAATGGCTTCTGATGCTATTATTGCACAAGAATCACTTGAAGAGCAGATACAACATCAGATTAATACTGATCCAGTTGTGAGACAAAGAGTCTTAGAGTTGATTGCAGATGAGAGTCTAAGTATTTAGGCAAGATCAGCTATACTTGCAGATTTCATTTACTCTAGGAATGAAGAAGTGGCATTGGATGACATCATGGAAAGTATTAGATCTAGTCAGAAGAGGAAAAGAAAACCTACAAAGGCTCAGATTATAGGTGGGATTGATGAACTCAAATAAGTACATTTTATTACCATCATTTATCCTATTTATTTGACTTGTTTTATTATATTATGTATGAGGATTGATACTTAATCGTTTACTTTTGTAATCCTCAGGTAAAAACAAGCATTTGGTGAAACTTGGCGATTTTGGACTAATTATGGAGCAAAACATGCAAGAAGTTAAGAGTCTACCGAAATGTACAAGATCAAGACAAATCTGCTCCAGATGCGCCGCATCTCACTCATTACATACGGCGCATCACTATCAATATTTCACCAGATACGATCCAAGATATAAGAGGACATGCGCCGCATCTACTTATGGAGTTACACCGCATCTTTTGGCGGTGTACGAATATTCCTGAATATATTAATTTTGGACCCCACGCGAAGTTAAGTCAATGCGCCGCATCTACCTACTAGATGCGCCGCATCTTACCCTCAGACAGAAACTATAAATACCCCAAGACCAGACGAATTCGAGGGGCATAACATTATATCCGAAGACCGAAGTACAGAAACCTAGGACGAATTCAGTCGAATAGGCAGCACAAGACACACCTAAATGAAGATACAAGAGCTGTAAGAAGGTGCTGCATGTGTTTAATTCATTAAGTAGTTTTGTTTTATTGTGTTAGTAAACTTTAATTCATCAAGATTGGTGGCTTGTGTAATGTGACAACGGAAAGATTGCACTCCCTTAAAACTGCTTTCTCATTAATTAAAGTTTATATGTTGATGTCTTTGGTGACTTTTATTAGTGCATTGATAACCTCTGTGTCTAGCTGAGCGTTGATCGGGTCGCCATGCCTCTGCCCTCGCCTATTTATTAGATCGCCTATGCATTCTATCGTCTGTAGAAAAGTAGGAAGAAAGATAAATAGGATAGTCATAAGTAATCATTAAGGGTTTACTCGCCGATAAGATTAGAACCAACGAGAAAGGACTTAATCTCGGTGCGTTGCATCGAACTATACACTTCATATAAAACTAGCAATAAAACAAGTGACAAACTACTTATCTATCAGGACAACCTTCTTATTGTCTCGAGTATTTATCTGTGTACGTGTGTGCTATTCACTGATTCGTGCCTATTGGTTTAGTTTATTATTTAATTGCAACCAAATCGTGCCAGTCTCTCAGGCTGAACCCCTTTGCGTTAGAATAGGTTGTATAGCTAACTTAATATATTAAAATACTGATTAGAATAACTAGATAATACGTTCCACTCTTAGTGATCGACACTCTACTTACCATTATATTCATACTGACCGGGTACACTGCTCGTTAAGTGTGTGTGTTATTGATAAGTCGGCTAAATATAAATTTAAAACTTGAGTAGGCATTAATACTGCTAAACCGCAACGACATACACGCGCATCAAGTTTTTTGGCGCCGTTGCCGGGGAGTGAATTGTTATTATCTGTTAATTTGATTAGTATTTTAATTAGGTTTTTAATTTTTTTTATCTAACCGCTAATTCTGTTGTGTATTAGATTAATTTGCATTCATTGTATTATTTTGCATATTTTCTGTTTTTGTGTGCTATTTATTTGTTTTCTTTGTGTTTATTTTCGTTTGTGTTTTTATTTTTTCGTATTTTTTGTATTCTGCTATCGTTGTACTGAGCTAAATCAAACGATACGGCGCATCTGATTTCTCAGATACGGCGTATTGCGTTTAATTTTTATAAAATACAACGCGTTTAATTAATTCGATACGACGCATCTTTTCCCCAAGATACGGCGTATCTGTTTTTGATAAATTTTTTTTCTAAACGTTAACGCCATACGACGCATCTGCTTTAGCAGATACGGCGTATCTATTATTTTAATTAAAAACAGTTTTCGAATTATTAAACAGATACGACGCATCGATATCTGTCGATACGGCGTATCTTCTGAATCAAAAATCTTATATTTTGAAACGTAACGAAAATACGGCGCATTAACTTTCGTTAATACGACGCATTTAATTTTATAAAATATCGATTTTTGATAATTAAAACAGATACGGCGCATTCTAATTTCTAAGCGGCGTATCTATTTTCTGAATAAAAGTCTGATTTAATTTTAACGATTATAAGATACGGCGTATCCAACTTTTTGGATACGGCGCATCGTCTGCAGATATCAGCAACTTTTATTTTTCTTATCTCCGAGCGGAAAATACTCTGACCCTTATACCTGGAAACTTTTACTTTGAAATCTACCTCTCTTTAATTTTCAGGTACAATGTTCGATATTTTCCCCAACTTGTTCGGAAGACCCCAAAGAAATCTTACCATGGAAGAGTTCGCACTACAAATCGCTCAAGCCAATGAAAAAGAACATCATGAAGCAAGAAACTTTATTAATGAATTTAAAGGCAGCCATGAGCTTTTACTAAAGGAACAAAACAAAATGATTTATGGATTGGCAATTGAAGTGCACCAATTGTCAACGGTGCTTAACAGGGTTCTTTTGGTAAAGCAAGACTTGAAAGGGATTACAACTAGAGGTGGAAAGTCGACCTTTCAGATTGGAGAGACACCCGAGGATGACGGTACGAACAAGATTTCCCCTGAATTTTTATCACCTGAGCAAGAGCAACCAAAAGAGACTGATCCAGAACCAGTAATTAGAGAAGAACCTTCTGTTGAACCTAAACGATCAACACTACCTTTCCCACATAGGGTAAGGAAAGAGAAAGAAGATGCCTACCAAAAGAAATTCCTGGAGAATCTCAAGCAGCTGCAGCTAAGCATACCATTTATGGAAGCCCTAGTGCAAATGCCAAAATATGCTAAATACCTGAAAAGTTTGCTTACGAACAAGTCTAAACTTGAAGAGGCTTGCACCATAACAATGGGGAAAAGAAGCTCAGCTGCATTGCTCAACAAACTTCCGTCTAAAGAAAAAGATCCAGGGAGTTTCACTATTCCTTGTCAAATTAAAAATTTGCATATTGAAAATGCTTTAGCCGACCTAGGAGCTAGTATAAGTCTTATGCCCTCTTCTATGTATGATAAATTAGGTCTTGGTGAACCAAAACCTACTAGGATGTGCTTAGAACTAGCTGATAGGTCCATACAATACCCATTAGGAATAGCTGAAAATATATTAATAAAAGTTGATAAATTTGAATTACCTATCGACTTTGTTATCCTCGATATGCCTGAAAATTCTAGAACTCCAATAATATTAGGACGACCGTTTTTAGCCACTGCTAGGGCCATAATTGATGTTTTTAATAAAAAGATAACTCTTACCATAGGAAAAGATGAGGTTGAGTTTAACATGGAACAATCTATGAGTAAAGATAAATCCGATGACGATGAATGCTATAATATCGATGTTTCTGATGACACGATTAATCAATTTACTCAGAAATTGTTAAAAAGTAATTTGCTTGATTCTTTTCTGCTTAAAAATTTAGAAAACACAATTGCTATAGAAGATCAAGTTGATGAGAATACTATTGATTATTATTTAGCTGCTGACTCTGCTGCATGTAACGCGATACGGCGCATCGAAAATATCGATGCGGCGCATCTATCTGATGACAGCAGCGATATAATTAAAGAACAAGTTTATTCCGCTAGTGCTACTGAAATTGATAGTGTTAAACCTGTGCTTAAGGATCTCCCTTTACTTTGGAGTATGCCTATCTAAATGGGAACACTAATTCGCCCGTTATTATTGCATCTAACTTAACGCCAAAAGAAAAAGAATCACTTTTGCAGGTACTGTATAAACGAAGAGGAGCATTAGCGTGGAGTATGTCTGATATTAAGGGAATTAGCCCGTCATTTTGTACGCATAAAATCCTTATGGAGGATGAATTCAAACCAACTATCCAACCTCAAAGGCGTTTGAATCCAAAAGTCCAAGATGTGGTGAAAAATGAAATTGTGAAATTACTTGACTCCGGACTTATCTACCCAATTTCCGACAGCTCGTGGGTCAGTCCTATCCACGTTGTACCAAAAAAGGGAGGAATGACGGTAGTACTCAATGACGATAATGAACTAATCCCTTCAAGAACTGTTACCGGATGGAGAGTTTGCATCGACTACCGCAAACTCAATGATGCTACGCGAAAAGATCACTTCCCTCTTCCATTTATTGATCAAATGTTAGAAAGACTATCAGGTCATGATTATTATTGTTTTTTAGATGGTTTTTCAGGTTTCTTCCAAATACCAATTGCCCCTGAGGATCAAGAGAAGACGACTTTCACCTGCCCTTATGGAACCTTCGCCTATAGGAGAATGCCGTTCGGACTATGCAACGCCCCTGCTACTTTCCAACGTTGTATGACGGCTATCTTCCATGATATGGTAGAAGACTTTATGGAAGTCTTCATGGATGACTTCTCGGTGTTCGGTAACTCATTTGGTGATTGTCTCTTTAAATTGATAAAATGCTTGCTAGGTGTGAAGAAACTAACCTTGTTCTTAATTGGGAAAAATGTCACTTTATGGTTAGAGAGGGAATTGTGTTAGGACATAAGATTTCTGGGAAAGGTATAGAAGTCGATAAGGCTAAAATTGATGTAATTGCTAAACTACCTTACCCCACTAATGTAAAAGGTGTTAGAAGTTTTTTAGGGCAAGCCGGATTTTATCGTAGGTTCATAAAGGATTTTTCAAAAATATATAGGCCTATGACCCAATTATTGCTAAAAGATGCGAAGTTTGATTTTTCTGAAGATTGCAAAAAGGCGTTTAACATACTTAAAGAAAAACTAACTTCTGCACCAATTATAATTTCACCGGATTGGAATCTGCCTTTTGAACTAATGTGTGATGCTAGTGATTATGCTGTTGGAGCTGTACTTGGCCAGAAGATTGATAAGAAATTTAAGCCAATTTATTATGCTAGCAAAACATTGAATAATGCCCAAGAACATTATACCACCACGAAAAAAGAACTTTTAGCAGTAGTTTTTGCATTCGATAAATTTAGATCATATCTTATATTGTCAAAAACTATGGTTTACACTGACCATTCTGCTTTGAAGTATTTGTTCAATAAACAGGATGCCAAGCCAAGGCTTATTAGATGGGTTTTATTGCTCCAAGGATTCGATATTGAAATTAAAGATAAAAAGGGTGCCGAGAATCTAGCTGCTGACCACTTATCTAGACTTGAAAACCCTGATATGGAGGTGCTTGACGAAAGGGAAATAGCTGATGACTTTCCTGATGAACACCTTATGATGGTAGGAATTAAGAGCAATAATAATGGACCATGGTATGCCGACTATATAAACTTTATTGTTGCAAATGAAATTCCAAAAGGGCTAACATCCGACGAGAAAAGAAGGTTTCTAACTCGCGCTAGCGAGTATATTTGGGATGAACCTTATGCCTTTAAATTATGTCCTGACAATATTTTACGAAGATGCGTAGATGGTGATGACATCCCAGCAATATTGGCACATTGCCATTCAGGGCCAACGGGGGGACATCACGGTGCAGTCATCACAAGAAGAAAGATCCTTGATGCGGGATTTTATTGGCCCACTATGTTGGATGATGCAAAAGATTATATAAAAGGATGTGATGCGTGTCAACGATCCGGGAATATAACATCAAGAAACGAAATGCCGCAAAACTATATCCATGTATGTGAAGTTTTCGACATATGGGGATTGGACTTCATGGGACCGTTTCCTGAATCTAAAGGTAATAAATATATTTTGGTTGCTGTTGATTACGTATCAAAATGGGTCGAAGCGCAAGCATTACCAACAAACGACAGCAAGGTAGTACTTAAATTTTTGCAAAGTTTGTTCTCTAGGTTTGGAATTCCTAAAGCATTGATTAGTGATAGGGGAACACACTTTTGTAATCACCATCTGGGAAGAGCCGTTTATTGGGCTTTGACGAATTGTAATATGGATATGGAAGCTGCAACGAAGAACCGTTTCATGGAACTTAATGAACTCTATGAACTAAGAGATGAGGCCTACAAAAATACTAAGATCTACAAAGAAAGAACTAAAAGATGGCATGACTCGAGGTTACGTGGGGATAAAACGTTTACTATTGGAGAGAAAGTGCTACTATTTAATTCCAGATTAAAGATGTATCCTGGTAAACTTAAATCAAGATGGACGGGTCCGTTCGTTGTCAAGAAAGTGTATCCTTATGGAACTATTGAAATATGCGATAAAAATGGTTATATATTCAAAGTAAACGGGCAACGTGTGAAGAAATACTTTGATAATAAAATTGAGGATAATGAGAACGAGGTGGTGGAGTTTGAACCTGAAGTAATGGAGTGAAGAGCTGAACGTGAGTCTAACTTGAAGACTCTGGAATAAAGACAAGTGCTTACCGGGAGACAACCCGGATTTATCTTTTAATTTTCTGTTCTGTGTCGAGTCAGTCAGGCCGCAGAGGATACGGCGCATCTCAATCCTGAGATGCGACGCATCTCCTACAATGGTCATATCTTTATTTTTTCTGCATTTTTTATTTTCGACTTTAAAACTTTTTATCAGTTTATTTTAATGCGGCGCATCCCTGGTTAAGGATGCGGCGCATCTTCTATTCTGATCCGTATTTATTCCAGGCTCGATACGGCGTATCTTCTTCCATAAGATACGGCGCATCGACTGACCTGATGATTTTCATTTTAAATTTTTATGTTTTATTTTTAACTAACTACTAATGTGTTATGCAAGTTGAACCTTTCTTAACTTAGGTGTGTTTTAAAGCCTTGGTGGTATTATAGATTCCTGCATTCCCTGTGGATACATCAATTATGAAGCTTAAACGTTCTAATCCACAAGAAAGATGATTTTTGCTCTTATACAAAATGGAGGATCATACCGAGCAAATCTCAGGGGAGTTTTTCTGTTCTAATTTTTTATTTTCCAGTTTTTAACCTTTGATACAAACAACGAGGACGTTGTTTAACTTAAGTGGGGGGATTGGAGAATTAGAACACTTAACACTTACTTGTCCTAAACTTTTCAAAATATGCTTAAAATGTGCTTAATATATCAAAACTAAAATTTTTTTAGCATGTTTTTGTTTAAATTCTAAGTTGCATAGCTGCACACATGACGTTATTTTCAAAAATTGTGATTTTTCAAAATTCACAAATCTATGAGTGTGCCGGTGACTTGTAAACTTTAGAACTTGGCTTGTATACTATTCGAGACCACCATAATAAGTATTATTTATATAATTGGAATGACTTGTCTAAATTGGTAAATTTCTAGGATTACACCCAAATAGCCTTATATGTTATGTGTTATTAGCTAACTACACTGGTTAGTTAACCCCCGTATAAACCCTTTTGTTACTCTCATTTTTAGAGTAAGACACCCCTAGAAAAACACTCAGAGCCATTCCTTTCGTTTCTTACACCTTTGTTAAAATGTTTCGTTACACCCTTACACCTTAGCCTACCCTGTAGATTAAAATCTGTGGTTGGTTAATTGCTATAGGCAAAGTGTGTTTCCTTACATTACCTGTGTTCGCGTGCGTAATTCATTATCTATGGTTAGGGCGGGAAATTGCACAGTGCAATTGGAGTGAAAGTAAATATTGTATATCTTTGAGTTTATTTTTCGTGTGTTTACTACTTTCACTATTACCGTTATTTATGAAGTCATGAAAAGTATGGAAAAATTATCCAGAATTATCATTATAGTGATGTGGTGAAATTTTACACATCTATGTTTATGTTAGTAGTTTGAAAAAAAAAAAATGAGAAAAGAAAAAGAAAAAAAAGAAGAAAGTTGGATGTTTGTTTTAACCAACGATGTAAAGTTTTGTATTAAGTGGTCGATATCACCACTAATTGTTGTACTATATCTATGGATTGAATGGGAGTTGGCAGTTATGGGAACGCCAACTAAGGTTTATTCTTTGATTAAGATCTTGTTGAGTATAATTCGTGTCTACCTAAAGTGTGTGTTTCAAATGTTAAAGCGTGAGTTATTCTATGATATGAGTCTTATTCATGGGATGGTTGGGATAGTGATTAACCACACTTAGGATTTTAATTTATTTGTTTTGTTTATTTTTCATTTTACACCAATTTATATCCCAAATATTATCCATACCCTTTATTATTCTTTATCCAACCAAACCTTTGATTTATTGAGATTAGGGATTTGAGCAATCTTAAGTATCGTAGTCGTGGATTCGACTATGTATTTATGATTTTGTCGCCCTTTTTGATATAATATTATTGGTAAAGATTACTTGGTCCTATCTTTAGCCTATTCGAGTTAAGGATTTGAGCAATTACAAGTATCGTGTTCGTGGATTCGATCATGTATTTGTGATTTTGTCGCCTTTTCTGGAATTTGAGATCGATAGAGATTAAGGAGAATAATTAACCCTTTAAACCTCAAAACCCTTTTTACCGCTTTAGACTTGTTATTCCTTGGCTTTAGTGGGGGAGATGTGTATACTTGCCAAGCTTATGATAGAATATTCGTCACGATTGGACAGTTAAACGATTAGATTTGCTTTTATCAAATTATTTTATTTAACTTCTAATTCGTTAAGTGTTTAGTTGTGTGATTATGACAAAAATGAATACATGCTTAAATATAAAAATAAACCCTAATATCTTTTAGGATACATTTTCATAAGATTAATTCTAAGGTTTACTTGGGGACAAGTAAAGTTCAAGTGGGGGGATATTTGATGAACTCAAATAAGTACATTTTATTACCATCATTTATCCTATTTATTTGACTTGTTTTATTATATTATGTATGAGGATTGATACTTAATCGTTTACTTTTGTAATCCTCAGGTAAAAACAAGCATTTGGTGAAACTTGGCGATTTTGGACTAATTATGGAGCAAAACATGCAAGAAGTTAAGAGTCTACCAAAATGTACAAGATCAAGACAAATCTGCTCCAGATGCGCCGCATCTCACTCATTACATACGGCGCATCACTATCAATATTTCACCAGATACGATCCAAGATATAAGAGGACATGCGCCGCATCTACTTATGGAGTTACGCCGCATCTTCTGGCGGTGTATGAATATTCCTGAATATATTAATCTTGGACCCCACGCGAAGTTAAGTCAATGCGCCGCATCTACCTACTAGATGTGCCGCATCTTACCCTCAGACAGAAACTATAAATAACCCAAGACCAGACGAATTCGAGGGGCATAACATTATATCCGAAGACTGAAGTACAGAAACCTAGGACGAATTCAGTTGAATAGGCAGCACAAGACACACCCAAACGAAGATACAAGAGCTGTAAGAAGGTGCTGCATGTGTTTAATTCATTAAGTAGTTTTGTTTTATTGTGTTAGTAAACTTTAATTCATCAAGATTGGTGGCTTGTGTAATGTGACAACGGAAAGATTGCACTCCCTTAAAACTGCTTTCTCATTAATTAAAGTTTATATGTTGATGTCTTTGGTGACTTTTATTAGTGCATTGATAACCTCTGTGTCTAGCTGAGCGTTGATCGGGTCGCCATGCCTCTGCCCTCGCCTATTTATTAGATCGCCTATGCATTCTATCGTCTGTAGAAAAGTAGGAAGAAAGATAAATAGGATAGTCATAAGTAATCATTAAGGGTTTACTCGCCGATAAGATTAGAACCAACGAGAAAGGACTTAATCTCGGTGCGTTGCATCGAACTATACACTTCATATAAAACTAGCAATAAAACAAGTGACAAACTACTTATCTATCAGGACAACCTTCTTATTGTCTCGAGTATTTATCTGTGTACGTGTGTGCTATTCGCTGATTCGTGCCTATTGGTTTAGTTTATTATTTAATTGCAACCAAATCGTGTCAGTCTCTCAGGCTGAACCCTCTTGCGTTAGAATAGGTTGTATAGCTAACTTAATATATTAAAATACTGATTAGAATAACTAGATAATACGTTCCACTCTTAGTGATCGACACTCTACTTACCATTATATTCATACTGACCGGGTACACTGCTCGTTAAGTGTGTGTGTTATTGATAAGTCGGCTAAATATAAATCTAAAACTTGAGTAGGCATTAATACTGCTAAACCGCAACGACATACATGCGCATCAGGGATGAAGATGTATCTGAAGAATCAAGCTGGTTGGAAGGTAGATCAACTGAAGGGAAAATCTAATGAAGAAATTGAGTTTCTGTATTACAATGCATTCAAAAGAGCTCAAATTAAATTTCCTATGGACTTAGAAGGAAGACCTTCAAAGAAGATTAAGACTGCTCAGAAAGAACAAACTGAGAAAGAAGAAGCTCAAGCAGAGAAAGTGGAATTATCACAAGATCAGATGAGCAAGATGATAGTAACTGTTCCAGAAATTCTTCATGTTGACCCTCTTCAAGCAAGACATCCTATTATGGATTGGGAGATCTACAGAGATAAATTTGGAAAAGCTTGGAAGATTACAAGAGTTGGTGGAGAGACAACAATCTTCAAGAATTTTGGAAATTTGCTAAGAATCTGTGATAGAGAAGATTTGGATACTCTATGGAGGTTAGTACAAGAGAAGCTCAATACACAGAAGAAGACAGATGTGAAAGAGCAAGAATTATGGGTGGAATTCAAGAGATTGTATGAACCAAATCCTACAGATGTGTATTGGAATTTTTCTTATTATGATCTGACTACTTCATGGGAGTTTTATAGCTCATGCAATGTGCATCATCTATCAACACAGAGTGGAGTAGATATATTCATGTTAGCTGAATTAGAATATCCACTAAGTTATGAAGTGTTAGCTGTGATGGTTTCTTTAAAACTCAGATGTGAAGAACATTCAGAAGTGGTTAAAGATTTAATTCAGAGGATATATGATCAATATGAAGCTCTGAGGAAGAATAGAAGATGAAGTGTTTGGAAGAATCCCCCCATCATCAGTGTTAAAGTTTAATTCGAAGAAACTTAGTGATTTGGAGAGAACTCATAAGTTTAGGGGAGGATTGTTGGGAATTAAACCAACAGTTAGTACTGCCAGGCTAAATGTTTCAACTGTTGGAGAATAACACAAGCAGTACTAACTGCCAGTACAAATAATTTGTACTGCTTATGTTCTGATAACGTATAATGTGATAAGTATAGAAAAGATATTGTGTATATCTTCTAAATATAGATTGATAGTTATCTTGTAAAGGACTCCTTGTTCTATAAAAGGAGATCCTAGGTTAGATTTTGTGATATAGATAGATGATTGTTTTAGAGAGATTCAAGGTTTTGTAACCTTAGTGATAACATAGATCACTCGTATTATTGATAATAATATTGAATCATTTTGGTTATACATTGTCTTCATTTTTCATACATATTACTGTTCCATTCATTCATATACCTTACATACAATATCTTCTAAGTATTAGTTAGTAAATTCCGCGTGCTAGTTAGTATTAATCAAAGTATCTCTAACACAAGGAGTGTGTTTAGTTCCTATCACATCATTAAATCTCTAGCAGCATTAACTTAGTATTAGCAGTACTAAGTTTCCTTCTAGCAGCATTAACTACCTAGAGTATTTTTCCTTGAAGTCTGTCAGCAGTCTTAATATACTCTAGCAGTCTTAACTTCCATAAGTAGTATTAACCATCATAACTAGCAGCAGTAATGACTTGTAATATTTTTCTTGTAATCCCTGAGCAGTTGTAATTATATGAGCAGTATTAACACCTTGGAAGCTTTAAATCCCAACAATCCTCCCCTAAACTTGATATTTTCTTCTAAAATCATCAAGTTTCAATCTAAGCTTTAACCACCACAAGGAGGATGCTTTCAAACACTTCATTGTTCATTCTTCAGTCTTATAATAAACTAAATAAGCTCATCTGCCATACTTTCATTCATTCCAAATTACATCTGAAGCCTACTTTCAAGCATCTTTCCTAATGTAGTCATTGTGAGTGGATACTTCTTTTCAACCAACATATAGATATGCATAACATCCATTGTCAACTCATGAAGTCCACATGTATCTATCAACCTCCAGCTTATCACCTTCTGGTTATAGAAAGGGCTTCTCCATACTTCATCTTCTACATGAGGTTCAAAGATATTCTTCAAATCTCCCCACAAAACATAATCTTGATCAGACACTGGTTGCTTCAATGGTCTTGTTGGTCCATACTTCTCTTTAACAAGCTTCCAAAGACTCTCCAAATCCTCTCTGTTGAAACTTCTTAACATCTGATTAAACCTGAAGAATATATAAAACTTTCCATCAGCTCTTCTGATTTCATATACTATTTTCTTTATGCCCTCTTTATATATTCTCCAACCAACAATATCTGAAAGTTTTGTAGCCTAAGGTACAACATTAATAGTTGGCTCTTCATCATCATCAGAAACCACTGTTATATACTGCTTAGTATCTTCATCTGTACCTTTGTCTTCATCATCCTTTTGTTTATTATCAACTGATTGCTTCTGCTCTGTCTGCTCATTAATTTTCTTCTTCTTGCTGCTATCAGGTTCTATTTCATCTCCTGTTCTCTTAGAACCTCTTACCACCTCATCTTCATTTATAGCAATGAAAGTATTTACCCTCTTGAATACCTTGTCAAACTAATCTTTTATCTTTTCAAAGCTAAAATTCTTCAACTGACTAGGCTTTCAATTATCCATGTTTTTCAGGGGTAATACCCTAAAATTCGGACAACATTTTATTTATTTATTTTGAATTTAACCTAAGTTTAATTAATGAGTAAATGATATTAAAACTTATTTTATAAAATAAATATTCATTGTTAATCTTTATCCCAATTAATTTAACAAAAAAAAAATATATAAACTATCCTAATTTTATAAAAAAAATCCGGCCCCCTTTTTGGTGTGTATAAGTTTCATTTTTTTTTCTTTGTTACGACATAAGAACTATGGAAACACATTATATATCCTAAATAAATTAGGAGATTTTGTCCCCCTCCTAATTAGAAGCAAAATTCGGTTCCCCTCTCCCAAATAAAAATAATATTCGGTCTCTTCCTCCCTCACAATAACTGAAACATAAAAAAAAAAGAAAAAAAAAAACCCTAAGTTCATCCATTGTTTTCTCTCCAAAGATCAAGAAGAAGTTTGGTGATCATGGTTTGTGTGCTTCATCCTTATTCCTTCCTTTTGATCCATCTCTGATTCGTCCTAAAGGTATTCATGAAATCCCCTTTGTCATCATCTTGTTATTCGACACATGAGTATGTTAATTAGATCTAAAAAAAAACATGTTATACGAATCGTGGTCATGTTGTTTCTCTCTATTTGGATCAATTTTGAATGCAAGCCCTAGGTCATAATTATTAAACCCTAACATGATCATTTAAGGCTCATTAATTTGGTGCAAAACCTGGAAACCTAGGAAATTAATTGGTGGTTGAATAGGGTGTAAAGGGTTAGGGTTTGTTTGGGAAGTTTGGTGTTGAAGCTGTCCAGAAAATGGGTCGTTTTGCAAGAGGTCTAACTTAATGATAACAACTTGTTTTTGCTTGATTCTTGAGTCGAAAACTAAGTTCATGATGTGTACCTTCTGTATATCAAATTTCGTGGTTATTGGAGGTCGGGAGGGTAGTCTTTTGATTTTTTCAAGATTAAGTGTCAAAACTGTATTTTGGATGTCTGAAAATCAGTTGGTGTTTTTGGATTTTAGTTTTCACACCATAAGGAATTAACAGCTCTAATTTGATAGGAGTGATTTCTAAGATGTATATGACTTCCTGGAATTTTTGTGGTTTTTCCTGAAGGGTCTTGATATGTTTATAAAATACAAACTTTTCGGGTATACCATCAGGTCACATTCTGGAACAGGTTTGAAAAACAATTTTTGTTTGGATACTTGCACTAAGATATAAAATCTGTAAAAATTAGAGGAAGTATTAAACATATATAGGTGTCTCTGGTAAAAATTATAGAACCATAGGAGCTTGTTTGATGTGTCATAAAAATCATAAGAATATGAACCAGAATCACATGAGAAACCCTAAACATGTTATTAAATGACAATAAGTACAAAAATCCGTTATGACATTAAATGAACAAATAAGTATTAAATGATCCCTAATCAGTGTAAATTCATTGAAGAAGGCGTGACGTTGTTTCCTTGTGTTCATTTTCCCGTTGCTTTCATTCCATTTGCTAAGGTACGGATATTCTACCCTTTCTCTGTAAGGGTTTCGCATTGATTCTTCGATCATTGAATTTGTTATGATATTCATTGTGATTCCGTTGATATGATCCCATTGATATGATTCCTTATGATATGATAGTCAGTTCTATGTCATTTAATATGGCATTCATTTCAGTTAATATTCTTTTGTTTAAATATACTATAATTAATTCGTTATGATGTGATATCTTATTTATGCTGTTACCCGAGCTAACTAGTCATGGAGGTACCATGGCTATGTCATTGAGGCACCAATGGAATGACACTATTTGCCATTTTGGTACGCCAATATATTTGTCAGAGTACAGGTGTATGGTGGTGTACATATTTTGTTTTGCAGGGAGCGTATGGATGCATCCTAGGTTTTTTTTATAATATGTTTATGATATGGCTTTGTAGTGAATAGTTTATGTGTGTCATACACCCCATTACAATTTTGGGAGTTGATCACTCCATTTGCTATGACTTGTTATGACAGGATATGATATGATTATGTGGTTAAGCATGTGGTATGCCTTTTTGAGCTCGTGGGCATTTTCCTTATGTCTTGTTGACTTCCTTATCATTCATTTGATTCATTATTCATTGATTCTCATGACCTATGACACCTTGTTCCGCAGATTCCTTTGACTTCATTTTGTGTACTTATTCATATTTAGTTTATTATTTTATATCTGTTCACTGGGCTTTTTAAGCTCAGCCGCATTTTCTTTTCCTTGCGGTAGGTATCAAGCGGGATGCTGGGATTTGAGTGATGAGAGTAGGAGCTTTTAGTGGACCACCCTGACGATAGTTAACCACTTACGTTTGCATTAGACTTGGAGCTATCTTTCATTTAGACTTTGTTTGGGATTGTAATTCATTTAGAAGTTATTTTGTTCCAGACTTAGTATTTTATCATTTCCTTAGAAGAATTTATGTAACCTTGTAATTAATAAAGTCTTCCGCTTGCGTTTATGTTCTGATTGACACCATAATGTTACATTTTGACCCTTCTCGGGTTGGGGTGTTACATCAGGTATGTACTCATTACTTTCCTTTGTTCAGCTTTGGTGGGTGGTTTGTTTTTCTTTGCTTCAGTCCTCTTCTGAGCAAAGAACTTCTTTCTCTTGGCCAAGAATTCCGTGAAGAGTTTTGATTTTTCTTCTAAAGATAGCTCTTCCTGTTCATCTTGCCACATTCTCTGGGCTAACATATGATCTGCTTCACATTTTTCTTGTATGTCATCACAGGAATTTATTAATGAAAGACTTGCTTCTTCTTCTGTCTGAGCTTGCTTTCTTCTTTCCTCTTCTTCTTCAGCAAGAAGATCAGCTTGCAACTGTCTAGCAAGTTCCTCATTCTTAATGAGTTGTTGTTGTTGCTGATTGAGTGATAAAAATTTCTTCTTAGGTTCTTCAATTAGGATGCTTTTGCCTTTATCCTTTGATGATTGTAAAGTAGTTGTTGATTTTATTGTTGATACTGGTGTTGGCTCTTTAATCACTACTCCTTTTGCCTTAGGTCCTGTACTCTTTAACTTTGTAAGTGCTTGAGCTATAGTTACTTCTTCATCAATTGTAGTAGCAGCAGCACTAACTTCAGCAGTTTTAGTAGCAGCAGCACTAACTTTAGGCTCAGCAGCACTAACTTTGTCACTAGCAGCACTAACCTTTAGACTAGCAGTATTAACTTCAACATCAGCAGTATTAAGTATAGCACCATCTTTTCATTATCATGTTGATCTGCAACAACAATCTCATCTCTTTCAATAACCTGCTCATCATCAACCAACTGAGAATCTATCATCACATCATCATCTACCCCAATTTCCTCCCCTGAAGCTTTGCTTTTATTCCTCCCCTGTTTGGGAGCATCCTTCCCCAAAATTTGTGCTTCATCAAAAGATTCAATCCTGGAAGTAGTACCAATCTTGTGTAGTCTTTTAGGCTTGTAGATTCTTGACCTTTGTATCCCTTCTAGAAACCTAACTCTTCTCTCCAGCATTTTAATTTCATCACCTTGAGAAGCAGCTATTTGTTGAAGGTCAAGAACTTGTTCTGACAGTTTAGTACAAGCAGCCATCAATTCATGAATCAGTTCAATACTACCCTCACCACTTCGGAGTGTGTTACCTCTCCCGAGTGGTGCATCATTGGGTGAATTAGGCATAGCCTCAAACCTAGCCTGAGCATCTACACCCCCCATATTTTCCGATTGGCTGGGACCTTCACCTGAATCAGTTCCATGAGAACTGGATGTGGAAAAGTAGAAGGGGGGTTGAATAGTTTTACCGTTTTTAAAATTAATTTGCTTTGAGTACTTAGTGTGATTTCAACTAATGCAAATAACAAACAATAAATAACATGCAAGTAAAGAAAGAAGCGATTAAACCACAACACACTTGTTTATACTGGTTCGGTCTACAAGGACTCTCTTCCTTGCCCTACTCCACTCCTTGAGTCTCTAACTCGAGAGTTTTTCTTCACTAAGAAAAAAGCTCCCTTCTCGGCGGAGAAAACCTTTACAAACGTCGCTTACACTTTTTCTGGTACAAAGCTAAATACCAAGTTCTTTTACAAGTGTACAACCACTCTCGATACTCTATGTATTTTAAGGACTAAAATACTAACCGATCACTACAGAGGTTTTATGATTGTTTGGTACAAACAATGATGTGTGAAAAACAACAATTCACACAGTAACTAACTAACAAGTCTTGCAACGCTTTGTTGAAGCTTGTGACGCTTTGATCTTCTTGCTACAAATAAAGATCACTTAAAATGAAATATGAAATATGAATGAGTTAGATATGAGTGAAAGAATGTATGATGTTGTTTATGCTTATGAGTGATGAGAAAACATGAATGTGTGGCTTGCTATTTATAGGCCAACTGCCTCAACAAGCCACGGATGGGACGGATCCAAAATGAGGGATCCGTCCTTGTACCATTTTGGTTCCGTGGGAACCTGACAACATATCTTCAAAAATCTTCACCAAATCTAACCAAGATATTTTCATATCTTTTCATTGAGTAAGGATCTAAACAAGATATTCATATGATCTTCAAATGATCTTCAAAATCTCTAAAAGATTTTAAAGTGATGCATGCCATGATGTCATAATACATTTCCAATTTAAGATTAAAATGTATATGAATGTAACTTGTAAAATGTATATGAAAGTGAATATGTAACATGTATATACTAGTCAAATGATGTTATGTGTTTATGAAAGACTTGTGACTATATATGTAAAAGACTTAACTATATTTGTGTTTTGCTAAAAATAAAGTTTATATTTGTC
Organism: Artemisia tridentata subsp. tridentata; assembly: GCA_021014915.2. Taxonomy (NCBI): domain Eukaryota; kingdom Viridiplantae; phylum Streptophyta; class Magnoliopsida; order Asterales; family Asteraceae; genus Artemisia; species Artemisia tridentata. The sequence goes on along the minus strand of CP139505.1, from coordinate 304,044,486 downwards.
ATTAACAAAATATAGCAAAGATCGTAAAACATAAGTAATGTTTTTAGACGATATTTGTATTAACAATATCCCCCTTTTTGTTGAGGATAAAACATAAAGTTTATTTTTAAGCAATGAAATAAATAAAGTGCAAGTCTTTTAAAAATATAGATTAAACTAGTTTTATGCAATTTCAATATCAATTTAGCCATTTTAAATTGTATAAAATGTGTGATGTTTGAGTTTAATATTATCTCTGATGAAGCGAAAAGTGTACCGCTTTTAGGGGGTCATTTAAGCCCTAAATCGTATTTATTTGATCAAATATTGCCCTAAATCGTTCCTTTTGTCATTTTAGGTACTTTGGAGAAGAAATCTGGGAAAGGAAGCATTTTGGACGTTTTTGGAGCATAAAAGTGAAGAAAACGACAAAGTCTCCAAAACTGCTGGAAAAGTACACGTGACGGCGTCAAGGATTGCTCCTGACGGCGTCACGGCTTGGCAAAAGAGGTGGATATGACTAATACACGTGACGCGCCAGAAAGTTTTACAATGGAATTCTGACGGCGTCACCCTTTAAGGTGATCAAGGCTGTCACGGTTTAAGTTAAAGAGAGACGGCGTCAAGCACAATTGTGACGGCGTCAACCCTTGACGCGCCAGAGTGGATTTTGGAGGATTAAAGAGGGACGGCTTCAGGAAGACCATCCGGGAACCCTAGCCGCGGCGAGGTGACGGCGTCACCTCCTACAACGTGACGCCGTCAGCCCCTAAATTCTATATATAGTTTTGCAATTTTTAGTCATTAGTGTGCAACTTTGTGAGGAGAAACCCTAAGACGAATTTTCTGCCATTTTTAAGGGTTTTATACCCTTGGATCTCCCATGTTTAATTGAAGATAAGTAATCAATTAATCATTCAATATGTCTATGTGTTGTTTGATTATATCTTGTTCTTGTCTTTTGATTAACATGCTAGGCTAGATTTATCTTGTGTTTACTTAGATCTAATGAAACCTAACTATTGATTATTGGTTGTTGGTGTGTTATTAATTGTATTGGATGATTGTTTATCGATGCTAGGCTTAAGAAAACTGGCTAACCTCCTATACGGTAACTTGCTTGAACGTCTTAAGAAACATGAACCAATGCGTACTAAGGTTTTTATGGTTGTATTTAATGCATGAGTGAATTCTAGTGATCCCATGTTAGGAGCTTCTTAGCCGGCTCGACATAGGAGTGAAGTAGGAGCTTATAGAGTTGGGGAAGTACGTACGCCACCCCACGATTGGTATTAAGGAATACACCCGTCATCCACGCAATTAATACACACTAATCAACCGGTAAAAGATAGTTAGGGAGTAAGGAAATCTAAGTAAACACATTTCTCTCCATATAAGTTCCACAACCTTTTTATTTTCAGTTGTTTATTTTATTTGCAATTGTAGTTATTTGGGTTAGTTGACTAGCAACTAATTCCGCCCACTCCTTCAAACCCGAGATTTTACTTGCTTTCATAAAAATATAAAAATACAAAAAGAATCTTCCCTCACCCTTAGACCTATTAGAGTAGGTTTTCAATCCTAACGACACTATTCCCCTAGAGAACGATCAATCCCCCGGTACTTGCCACTTCACTATACTACATCGGTCAGGTACACTGCCTGGTGGGGATTGCAAGCCTCTTGAGATCCCTCGAGAGGTAAAACCTGTTGTAAGGTCGCAAAACCACGCATCAAGTTTTTGGCGCCGCTGCCGGGGAAATGTTATTGTTTAGGTTGAATTTTTATTTTATTAGGTCTACTCACTAGATTCCTTTCTAGTGAGATTTTTATTTTATTTTTCTAGGTTTTTCTTTAGTCTATCTTTTTTCTTCGTTTCTTTGTTCGTAACCATTACCATCCGACATCATGGAAGGTGGTAATATCCTTGATTCCAACAACCCACCACCATAACAACACCCACCTCCTAGAGCCCGTACCTTAGGAGACTACTCCCGTCCTAGCCACCATGGCTATCGAAACACCATTGAGCTCACTCAAGGAGCCAATGTCACTCCCTTGCGATCCGACACCATGCGGTTGGTGCAAAGCGGATGCGCATTCCATGGACTTCGTTCCGAAGATCCTAATCAACATCTCAAGGACTTTCTCAAAATCGTTGATTCCATAGACCTTGATGTTGCCACTCGAGAGACGACCCGACTGCGTCTCTTTCAATTCTCTCTGCGGGACCAAGCTAGTCAATGGCTAGAGCGTCTACCCACAGGATCCATCACCTCTTGGGATGATCTCACCACTCGTTTCCTTGCTCAGTTTTTCCCACCAGGAAGAACTACCAAGCTAAGGAATAATATCTTGATGTTCCAACAACGTCAAGGCGAAACCCTCTACGAGGCATGGACTCGATTCAAGGACTTACTCCAAAAAGTCCCTCACCATGGCATAGAACTTTGGCTCCAAGTCCAAATCTTCTATGACTATATCAATCTCTCCACGAGGCAAACCATTGACCAATCGGCCAGTGGTAAGCTACGTGATCTAAGTGCGGAACAATCATGGGCTCTCCTGGAAGATCTTGCTCTTTATGACAACGAAAGTTGGAGTGATCCCCGTGATTTGAATAAAACGGTCAAGGCAATATCTTTGCCTTCGAACAATTCAACCACTTCCGACCGTAGGATCATAGAACTCGAAGACCAAGTCAAGTTTCTTATGAAATCCTACGAGGCTCCTAAACCTTCAGGCCAAGTGAACAAAATCACTTCTTCGTGTAAATTATGTAGTGGTCCCCATGACACTCATGATTGCATGGAACTCCCCAAACAGGCTTTCAAAGAATTCGCATCCTCGCGAATCGATAAGGCGGGAGATAAGTGGCTCACCACTAATTATGGACCCAAGAATTCCGAAGATAGGTATGAGGCATGGAAGAGTAAGCCAAATTTTAGTTGGAACCAAACTCGAAGCGTAGCATTCAATGACTCTCCCCCACTCACCTGGTCTGAACATTATCCTCATCAGCATACGCATAAACAACAAAATCGCGAGGAATCACTGCAAAAATTCATTCTCTCTCAAGAAACACAGCTCTCCAAACTTGAGAATCAATTCAGACAACAGCAAGTTGATATGAACAACAAGGTTGATAACCTGTTAAAGGTTATCAATGATCGCATTGCTGGCAGGTCAACTTGCGAGTTGGCACGAGTTAATGAGATCAAATCTGTCACGGTGACTCACCAAACACCCCCTCCTGTAAAAATCAAGCACCCTAGTAAACTCTTCAAACACATATCACAAAATGGAAAAGAAACTAGAGATACTCATACCCCTTCAAAACCACTCCACTTCGTGAACACCATTACAACAATACCTATTCCTAAACCCAATCTGGACCAACAATCAACCGTGAACGTGGACAATGAAATGGAGGGTGAAGTTCCCGAAAAGAACCCCGAGGCGCCCGGCGACTATCTAGACTCACCAAAGAACTCGAGTACAAGAGAGGTGAGTGATGAGGAGGGCTCGGAAGAGAAATCCGAAATGCCTCATGGGCTCCCAAGACTGCTAGACCGCCCCCTGGTGGAGGAACTTGAGAGGGGCACAACAAAGTTGCCTATGGGATTTGGAGAGAGAATAGAGGATGGCGCTCCCAGGGTCTTTAAGATATCTTGCACCACTAGGAAAAAGTTTATAAAAGATGCCTACATAAACCCCAACTCTTCTATGAATGCAATATCCCTTTCTCTATATAACGAAGCCTTCACCAAACAGGTCAAATATGAAGGGTTTAATATCATCGGGGTAATAAGAAGGGTACCAATTGTGATAGAAAAGTTCCTCTTTCATATCGAGCTAACTGTACTTAATAACATGAACTCTATCATCAGCCCATCCTTAACTAGCCTTGTTCTAGGCAAACCATTCATAAAAGCAACGGGAGTGATACTCGATGAGGATGATAGTAGTGCATTATTTACCGATGGTGTCAGGAAAGTGATTTTTCGGGATGGCAGTGAAGAAGTGTATGAGTATCAACCATCAGCAATTTGCAACACATGGGGGCTACACGGTAGAAGGCCTGGCCGAATTAAGCAACGTAATCCGAATAATCTCAAAATACCTTGCATGATTGGTCACAAGCATTTTTATAATGTTTACATTGACACATGTTTACCCAAAAATGTGATGTCCTTGTTTCATTATAACAACATTTTCAGATGGGGAATGATTCATAAAGGGAAGGATGACATTGGCATAGATGATGATGTACAGGTGTTTGTAGGAAATATGACATTCACTATGAGATTCGCAATCGTCGATAATATCGAAAAGTACATCGATCCCAGGTTATCACAAGTTGTTTTTGGGGCACCTTTTTGCAAGGCCACAAGCTTGGTTGTGGACGAGCTCAATGAGATCATGACTTTCACCGATGGGATTAGGGAAATCTCATACCAAACGCCTTACAAGATGAGAGAATTCAAGGAGATCGATCATGGAGGTCTCGATGGGTTAAGTTCCCAACTCGTGTTATGTGATGATGATGTGAGAAGAGGATGTAAGGACACTTTTGACCTGTCAAGTGGATTCTTTAAGCATGTTAAGGAGCTTAGTTCTAAATACCAAAACAATCCTCTTAATCTCGAGGACCCGAAATACCTTTACTATGAAAGTGATTCTGATAGAGAGTCAAAGGGGAACCTAGAAACCGAGACCAATGATGGAGTCACGTAATGTACGGTGACTTTGAGTCTAGCTACAAGACTCGTTAATAAAGAAAAACGCTTCTTGGGAGGCAACCCAAGCTTTATTTGCTTTGTGTGTTTATTTATTTGTTTGTTTGATTTTATTTGCTTCCGTATGTATGTTTAATTTTTATTATTATTGATTCATGTTCAAAACTAAATTGTGAAAATGCTTTATCTTGTTTTTTTAACTTCGTCTTAACTACATATAAAGGTATTTTACAAAAGATAAGTGTAAGGGAAATCCAAATCGGTTTATTAGAACAAATGAACATGAATCATAACAATATTAAATTAACATACATATTAGTAATTGTTTGAGTCAAATGCTTGTATCGAGTCATAATGATGTTTTGCAGGAATTCCAGGAAGTAAGGTATAGGTTTTTCCAGAAATTTTCCGGAAACTTAACATGAGAATTCTGTCAGATCATTTCTGACGGCGTCAGGTTTTAATTTTCTGAAATTTTTGAAAGTTTTGTTTTTCTACCGGAATCATAAAAAGTTTTTATTAAATCTCTAACTTATAAACTCCAGGAATCTGCAAAATAATCATTCCACAAGCATTATATCCTTATATAGATTTATCCCGCCGATGTTATGCAGGTTTTCGTGTTTGTTTTCTCAGTTTAACAGGTTATTTTGGACAAGGAGATGTATGTGGAATCAAGCTTTTGGCGATGCTTTAGTCTTGAAGCTTCTACTTTCTCTTACCTTATTTACTTTTACATCTTGTTATTTGAACATTGGGGACAATGTTCATCTTAAGTGTAAGGGGGGGTAAAGTACGATACTTTAGAGAATGCAATTACGCTTGATTTTTGTTTGTTTAATGGTAGATGTGTAATAAAACTGAGAGAAATACCTGTTAAGGCAATTTTAGTGCCAAATTTAAAATTTTTTACAACATATAGGAGTGAAACTTTGATCTTAATGAGCGTCTCATGGATAGGAGTTATATGACTAGCACAAAAACCGTACCACTAAAAAATTTTCCACCCCCAAATATGTGAGGTTCGCCCCTAGAATTGGTAGAAAAAGCATTTATGCTATGATGTGTGTACCGGTAGCACTTAGATTCTAGAACTTGTGTTAGGACCATTCCGAGGCCACAAGTGAGACTACATTCGTGTAGTTAGATTTACTACATGATAAGAGGCATTAGGATTAACCCATTGTTTTACACCTGTGTTTTTGTTATAATTACATTGGCTACATTGGTCAAGTAATTCTCCCACACCCTTTGCGTTGTACTCATTTTTAGTACACGATACCCCTAGTACACCCCTCAGAGCCTATCTTTTTCGTTTCTAACTTTAAGCATTTTACTTAAAGGAAGAATTTGTTTACACCCCACTTAAATGTACACCCAAATCGCCTTAGCCTACCTTGTATGCACTCATTTTTAGTGCATTATTGTTACAACATTTGTTTAAACCCCAAGTTAATTATTTAATTGATTACATGGTTGCTAAGTCGAGTCATATCCTTGTACATATTGTTTTGGGACGATTGGGACTCATCGGTAAAGTACTAGTGTAATGGAGTAATGGGGAAGAACAACATTATTACCCCCATATGTGCTAAATATTTTAAAAGTACTCCAAGTGTTTTGATTATCTTAATTCGAGTCATTAGAATAGTTAATTGTAAAGTTATGTAAAAGTTCAAGTGTAAGGGGAATGCGACGCCCCTACGATGTATTATTTTGGATGGTAGGGCAAGAGTGTATGCAAAAAAAAAAAAAAAAAAAAAAAAAAAAAAAAAAAAAAAAAAACGAAAAAATCAAGAAAAATAAAAAAAAAAATGAGAAAAAGAAAAGTAGAAAAAAAAAAAAAAAAAAAAACATACGGACTACCATCCCGTTTCATTTTATGTTTATTTTATGTTTTTGTTATTTTGTTTTTAGCTTAAGATTGAGTCTAGTCTTGGCTTAGCAACGCCATATTGTACATGTAATTAACCAAGATCTTTAACTCGCCACCAGTAAAATATCCCTTATCCAACAAATCCGTGTTTATCATATCCCTACACCTAACGTTATAACCCATTTAAAAGCCCTCTTTGATAGTTTATCTTAGGTGCTTACGCCTAGTGGAGGAGGTTTTTGACCCTTTCCCAAGCCTATGGTAATCTATTTGCTATGACATGTAGTGAGAGATATTATCCATTTTCATTTATGAGATATACTTTTATGACACCTGAGAGATGTGAGTATCTAAACACTACTTGTGAGGTGCTAGTGTGAAATCTCCGTGCTTATTATGATTAAAGTGGAACGACTATATGTTGTAATTACTTTTATATTAGCGTTAAATGACCCCTAACTTGTATTTTGATTAGAATAAAAGCGCATTTGCTTGAGGACAAGCAAATCTCAAGTGTAAGGGTATTTGATGAAGCGAAAAGTGTACCGCTTTTAGGGGGTCATTTAAGCCCTAAATCGTATTTATTTGATCAAATATTGCCCTAAATCGTTCCTTTTGTCATTTTAGGTACTTTGGAGAAGAAATCTGGAAAAGGAAGCATTTTGGACGTTTTTGGAGCATAAAAGTGAAGAAAACGACAAAGTCTCCAAAACTGCTGGAAAAGTACACGTGACGGCGTCAAGGATTGCTCCTGACGGCGTCACGGCTTGGCAAAAGAGGTGGATATGACTAATACACGTGACGCGCTAGAAAGTTTTACAATGGAATTCTGACGGCGTCACCCTTTAAGGTGATCAAGGCTGTCACGGTTTAAGTTAAAGAGAGACGGCGTCAAGCACAATTGTGACGGCGTCAACCCTTGACGCGCCAGAGTGGATTTTGGAGGATTAAAGAGGGACGGCGTCAGGAAGACCATCCGGGAACCCTAGCCGCGGCGAGGTGACGGCGTTACCTCCTACAACGTGACGCCGTCAGCCCCTAAATTCTATATATAGTTTTGCAATTTTTAGTCATTAGTGTGCAACTTTGTGAGGAGAAACCCTAAGACAAATTTTCTGACATTTTTAAGGGTTTTATACCCTTGGATCTCCCATGTTTAATTGAAGATAAGTAATCAATTAATCATTCAATATGTCTATGTGTTGTTTGATTATATCTTGTTCTTGTCTTTTGATTAACATGCTAGGCTAGATTTATCTTGTGTTTGCTTATATCTAATGAAACCTAACTATTGATTATTGGTTGTTGGTGTGTTATTAATTGTATTGGATGATTTTTTATCGATGTTAGGCTTAAGAAAACTGGCTAACCTCCTATACGGTAACTTGCTTGAACGTCTTAAGAAACATGAACCAATGCGTAGTAAGGTTTTTATGGTTGTATTTAATGCATGAGCGAATTCTAGTGATCCCATGTTAGGAGCTTCTTAGCCGGCTCGACATAGGAGTGAAGTAGGAGCTTATAGAGTTGGGGAAGTACGTACGCCACCCCACGATTGGTATTAAGGAATACACCCGTCATCCAAGCAATTAATACACACTAATCAACCGGTAAAAGATAGTTAGGGAGTAAGGAAATCTAAGTAAACACATTTCTCTCCATATAAGTTCCACAACCTTTTTATTTTCAGTTATTTTATTTTATTTGCAATTGTAGTTATTTGGGTTAGTTGACTAGCAACTAATTCCGCCCACTCCTTCAAACCCGAGATTTTACTTGCTTTCATAAAAATATAAAAATACAAAAAGAATCTTCCCTCACCCTTAGACCTATTAGAGTAGTTTTTCAATCCTAACGACACTATTCCCCTAGAGAACGATCAATCCCCCGGTACTTGCCACTTCACTATACTACATCGGTCAGGTACACTGTGGTGGGATGAAACCTCTTGAGATCCTGAGAGGTAAAACCTGTTGTAAGCCGCAAACCAGCATCGATCTCCCATTTTGCGAACAAAAGAGAGAACATAGCGATGTAGTGCAAGCCCTTGTCAATATCCCCCTAGTTAGGGTGCCAAGTATAATATGCATAGATTGAGTGCTTGATTAGCTTCAAGCCCTTGGTCAATACTCCCCCTAGTTAGGGTGCCAAGTATATGATGCATGAATTAAAAATGCTACAAAACAAAAGTTAGTGGTAAATAAGAAGTCACAACCAACCATGTACAATAATAAGAAGTTACAACCAACACACAAACATCATTCATTAGAAAATATTTTGTGACAAAAGTCACTGATAACACTCATTTTGTACATGTTTTAGTCGTGTTATTTCTATGTTTGTGCATTGTATTTGGTTGTATTTGTGAACGTATTATGCTTAAAAGGTACAAAAGATGTATTCAGGTTCAGGTACAATCAAGTTCAAGTGAATAGCTAGAAAGATGAAGAAAAGTTGTTAAATCAAGAGCTTTTGCACAACGAAAGATTCTTCTCACAACAAGGATTTGGAAAGATCATCAAAGATCAAGAATCAAGTTACAATGATTTACGAGTTCAAGAAAAGATCATGGGTTGATGAAATGAATGAGAAGTATATGTAAAGAATTATGGCTTGCTTCTTCAACCAAAGGTTCAAGAAATACATCTAAGGCTTAAGTTCAACCCAAGGTTCAATAATGCCATGCCAACCTTACTCCAAACCTTGGGCTGGAATCTGAACCTTAGGTTGAGACTTTAACTTTGGGTTCATACAATTGCTGGCACACTTAATGACTATCTTCAATGAGCTAACTCTTCATATGGGTTGCCATTACACTTCATTTACTCCAAGTGCATAATTTTTATGACACTTTGTGCTCAAGTATTTTGCTTGGTGACCAAGGGGAGTCATCTTATTAATAAGAAGGCTTGGTTAGAGGAGAACTATCAACTACTACATACTACTATTATTCATATAATCAATTTACTCTCTCAAAGGCTACAAGGAAGGAAAAATGCCGGAAAAGACAAGCTTACATTCATCATTCATCAATTCAATCGTTCAAGGAATCATTGTTGAATCATCTCATAAGTGTTCCTAATTCTTGTAATCATCATTACAACTTTTGTAAGACTTTTTAATCATGTTTTCAAGTGATAAATTTCTTGTGGTTATTTCTTTGTTTGCCATGAGTGGCTAAGTGCCTTGTGCATTTGCCTAGATGATGTTTGTTACATGACTCTTGATTGATTATGACTCTATGGTTCTAGTTCAATGAAAAGCTAATACTAAGATTGAATTGTACTATTAAAAGCTTTCTTCGACTAAAGAGTTGTCAAGTTTGGTTAATTGCTAATAGTTTAATGGGTTGAAAGAGACATTGTTAGTCAATTAGTTGTAAACCTTTGTCTATGAGGGTGTTACCTTATGTATTGACCATTTCATAAGTAACTTGGTTAAACTTGGAAAACTAAATAGTGTGGTTGTCAATTGCTTGTGAAACGAAAGCGAATCGAGTGATTGAGTTGTGTTAGTCTTGGTTGATCAAACCTTAATATTGTTTTTGTCATCTTAAAATCTTGACGAGGATTGAAAGTGTTGGAAACAATTGGATTAGTATACCAACTAATCAAATTAGAACACCATCTAATTTATTGATCATAATCAAATGGAACCATTGCCATAATCATATCAAGAGAATTGTGCAAAACTAGTCTAGGCAAGTGTAGTCTTTATATATTGAATTTACATCATCATTATTTGCTTGCTATTAGAATCGTTGAATAAGCTCGAAATTAAATTCAAAGTTCACATCCCAAAAACTAAACAAATCCTAGTGAACGACCTCGGCTTACCATTTCATCTCTTACTACACGCGGACGAGTATACTTGCTTGTATGTGTTTCGTTTGAATCATTGGTAGATCGTTTTATAAATTTAAAACTTGCACTCGAAACGGGCACATCAAGTTTTTGGCGCCGTTGCCGGGGATTTGATCACGTTTTTTTTGAAGTTTTTTTTTAATATAATTTTCTTGTTTAATTCATATTCGTAATCGTTAATCTCTAAATTTTTTTTTCTGCAAACCGACTGGTTCATTTCCCAGCCGTTCCGGTTCACCTTCTCGGTAAAATTAAAAATTCCCGAACCGCCGATCCAAATCTCGACCAAGCCGGTTCAACTCTCGTTAAATAAATTTTTTTTTCCGAACCGACGGTTCAATTCTCAACCGCCCCTGTTCAACTCTCGGTAAAATTAAAAATTGTCCCAACCGACCGGTTCAATTCTCAACCGGTCCGGTTCATTTGCTTCTGTGAACTAGCCCCAGCCCAACCGTCCGGTTCAACTTGAACCGCCTTTTACTGTTTATAAAATAAAAAAAAAATTATTTTTAATTTTTTTGTTTTAATCCTTTTCCGATTGGCTCGTTTTTCTCGTGTATGACCACTTGCTCTTCAAGCGAAGAATTAAGTTCACCATTTTCTAACCCCGAAATATTATTTTGCAAAAAGAGAACCCCATTTATTCCACCCGATCAAAGAATTCCAAAAACCGTTAATCCACCATTTGAAAACCTTTTCGAAGTTCATCCAATCGTTAATCTTTTTCTTGAATTACCATTTCCAATGGCCGACGATCAACCTATGTGGGATACCAATAGGGTTATAGCTCCTACACCCGCAGCCGCCATTGTTCCCGTTAATCTTGGAGATAACTTTACTATCAAAGGTCATCATCTTTCGATGATTAAAGACAACCAATTTGATGGTCGAGTTAAATCCGATCCACACAAACATATCGCTGATTTTCTTGAAATTTGTGACATGTTTCGTTATGGAAATACCTATGCAAATGCAATCCGCCTCAAACTTTTTCCATCATCTCTCACCGGAGAAGTGAAAATTTGGTATAACGGATTAAGCCCCGGAGTGATCACAACTTGGGACCAAATGAGAGAAGCATTTGTTGGACGTTTCTTTCCACCGGCCATGTTTGATCGTCTCTTAGGTAAAATTCGTAGTTTTACTCAAAAGGAAGGAGAAAATCTTGTCGAAGCTTGGCTTCGAATGAAAAACATGCTCTGAAGTTGTCATGGGCATGGTTTGTCTCGTGGTAATATCATTCAAATCTTTTACCATGGTCTCGATGACATAACTCAAGGTATCCTTGATGCCGAAGGAATTTTCCTTTATAAGACGCCTAACGAAGCTTACACTTTACTAGAAGACCGTGTACTTCTTAAGCTCGATTGGTCTAAGGATGCCAAAACCAAACCTCAATGAAAATCCGTTGCATTCGCCGAAGGAACGAATGAAAATTCCAAAATCATGGATATGATGAAAGATCTCACCTCTAAAATCGATTCTAAATTCCAAAGTATCCAAAAAGAAATCAAAGAAATGCGTGAGGGATGTACCCATTGTGGTGGAAATCACTCATCATTCGTGTGTGATGATAAACCCATGGGAGGTCCCGAAGCCGAAGCCAATTATGTTTATGGAGGATATCGAGGAGGAGGATATCGTGAAAACTACTACGGTAGAAATTCTAGAGATTGGCAAGATCGCCCACCAAGGGATGATAATCGAAATTCCCAAACTCGTGATGACAACCGTCAAACCCGGGTTCATCATCACAATCACGTGAAACAAAAAATGAAGAATCTGAATTCAAAAAAACCATGCGTGAGTTCGTGCATGCTCAAAAGCAAACGAATGAATTTATGAAAAATCTGTTCTTCATGCTCAAAAGCAAAGTTGAACAAGGTCAAAAGTATCATCAAGCTTCTATCCAAGATCTTGAAACCAAATTTGGTCGTCTTTCTGATCAACTTGCCGCAAGACCATCTAGTACTTTGCCAAGCAATACTCAAACCAACCAGAAACCATCGTCATCTGGAACCTATCGTCCACCTCAAACGAGAAATGAGCATGTAAATGCTGTATATACTCGTAGTGTCTATCTTATGATCCACCATCAAATCCAACCCAAACAACCACTATTGCTCATGATGATAGTGAGGATGAAGTAGAGGAAGAACCAAAAGATACAGAAACAAAAGATAACGAACCAATTCCTACACCAGTCATTAAACCCACTCCACAGCTCAAAGCATATAAACCAAGAATTCCATATCCTCAACGTTTGAGGAAAGAGAAGATGGAAGAGCGATATGGCAAGTTCGTCGACTTAATCAAAGAAGTTAGGATCAACGTTCCACTTGTGGATGTCCTAGCTGGTATGACCAACTATGGGAAGTTTTTGAAAGAACTTGTGAGCAACAAAAGCAAAATGGAAAATATTTCCGCTACCTTCTTGAATGAAGATTGCTCAGCCATTATTGAAAATAAACTACCGAAAAAACTCGGTGATCCTGGAAGTTTTCTCATCCCATGTACTTTGGGAAATTCAATCACTTGTGATGCTTTAGCCGATCTCGGTGCGAGTATCAATCTTATGCCATACTCATTGTATGCGAAGCTTTCGATCGATACCCTGAAACCAACAAGAATGAGTATACGTTTAGCAAATCATACTATCCAATATCCTGTTGGCGTAGCTGAAAACATGCTTGTTCAAGTTGGGAAATTCGTTTTTCCTGTTGATTCTAGGAAGACCTTTCTTAAACACAGCAGATGCTATTATTCGAGTAAAAAATAAAGAACTCAACCTTGGAGTTGGGGATGAAAGAATCTCTTTTTCAATTAATCAAGCCATGAAATATTCTCATGCGAATGATGACACTTGTTATAGCATTGATGCTATCGATGAAATAACAGAGGAAACATTTGATGAGTTGCTTGATGAAAGAATTAAGACTCATAAAACATCTGGACAAATCAGTGATGAAGATCTCGACAGAGAATTCGCTGAATTTATGCAGATAGACACCGAAGAAATTTCTGAGGAAGAAAACACCAACTTTGAGGAGTTGGAATTCAATGATGATATGAGAATCAAAACCTCAATTGAAGATCCGCCAGTTGATCTCGTCTTGAAACCTCTTCCTGATCATCTGGAATATGCATTCTTGGAAGAAAATTCTCTTCTTCCAGTTGTCATATCCTCAGCACTCAAACCCGATGAAAAAGAACGTCTTGTTTCTATACTCAAAAAGCATAAAGAAACTTTCGCTTGGAAAACTTCTGACATTCGTGGAATAAGTCCAAACTTTTGCAAACATAAAATCAATATAGAAACCGATTCCAAACCCGTTGTTCAAAGACAACGAAAACTCAACCCAAATATGAAGGAAGTTGTTAAGAAGGAAATAATTAAACTTCTTGACGCTGGTATTATTTATCCCATTGAGGACAGTTCATGGGTGAGTCCTGTTCACTGTGTTCCTAAGAAAGGAGGAACAACTGCAGTGACTAACGAACGTAATGAACTTGTTCCTACCAGAACCATAACTGGTTGGCGAGTGTGCATTGATTATCGCAAATTAAATGACGCCACCAGAAAAGATCATTTTCCCTTACCGTTCATGGATCAAATGTTGGAAAGACTTGCGGGGAACAAATTCTTTTGTTTTCTCGATGGATTTTCTGGCTATTTCCAAATCCCAATTGATCCAGCTGATCAAGAAAAGACCACATTCACATGTCCTTTTGGCATATATGCATATAGGCGTATGCCTTTTGGTCTTTGTAACGCACTAGCAACATTTCAAAGATGCATGATTTCTATTTTTCAAGATATGCTTGAAACCTCCATGGAAGTTTTCATGGATGATTTCTCAGTCTTTGGAGACTCATTCGAGTCATGCCTTTCCAATCTTGATAAAATGCTTGAAAGATGCAAAACCTCTCATCTCGTGCTAAATTGGGAAAAATGTCACTTCATGGTGACATAAGGCATTGTGCTTGGTCACAAGATTTCGAGCAAAGGAATTGAAGTTGACAAAGCAAAAATAGATGCTATTGCTAAGTTACCACCCCCAACTAACGTCAAAGGCGTTAGGAGTTTCTTGGGGCATGCGGGATTTTATCGCAAATTCATCAAAGATTTTTCGAAGATATCTCGTCCTATGACGAAGCTTCTCGTGAAAGATTCAGTTTTTGATTTCAATGAAGAATGCATCAAGGCATTCGAAACACTCAAAAATAAGTTAACAAATGCAACGATTATGGTTTCACCAAATTGGTCGTTGTCATTTGAACTTATGTGTGATGCAAGTGATTTTGCCGTTGGAGCAGTATTAGGACAATGAGATGGTAAACATTTTCTTCCTATTTACTTTGCTAATGAAACCTTGAATAGTGCCTAACAAAACTACACAGTAACTGAAAAGGAACTTTTGGCTGTAGTTTTTGCATTTGACAAATTTCGTTCTTATCTCGTTTTGTCAAAAACAATTGTATTCAACGATCATTCAACTCTTAAATATCTGTTTGCCAAACAAGATGCCAAACCACGTCTTATTAGATGGATTTTATTGCTTCAAGAATTTGACATAGAAATCCAAAATAAGAAAGGTGCGGAAAATGTTGCAGCAGATCTTTTATCTAGATTAGAAAATCCTAATTTAGAAGAACTCGGTGAAGACGAGATTGATGATAATTTTCCCGATGAAACTCTTATGGGAATTGAAGATGAAGAAGTTCCATGGTTTGCAGATTATGCAAATTATTTAGCCGGAGGAATATTACAAAAAGGTCTAACTCACACTGAGCGTAGTAAATTTTTCGCAAACATAAAATACTATTTTTGGGATGAACCGTATCTATTTAAAATGTATCCCGATGGGATAATTAGAAGATGTGTGTATGGTTCAGAGACCTAAAAAATTCTCGATGAATGTCATCACGGCCCAACTGGAGGACATTATGGTCCATCTACAACCGCGAAAAAAGTTTTTGATGCGGGATTTTATTGGCCAACAATTTTTAAAGAAGCACATACGCTTGTGAAAAATTGTGATGCTTGCCAGAAGTCTGGTAGTCTTTCTCGTAGAGACGAAATGCCACAAAAGAGCATACAAGTTTCTGAAATCTTTGATATTTGGGGAATTGATTTCATGGGTCCTTTTCCTAAATCTCATAAATTCGAATACATCCTCGTTGCAATTGATTATGTGTCTAAATGGGCAGAAGCGGAAGCTTTACCCACTAATGATGCACGAGTAGTTGTAAATTTTCTAAAAAAGCTTTTCGCTCGATTCGGAATTCCAAAAGCTTTAATAAGTGACAGAGGAACTCACTTCTGTAACCGTCAAATGGAGAAAGCTATGAAACGATATGGAGTCCACCATCGTTTCTCAACAGCATATCACCCTCAAACCAGTGGTCAAGTTGAAAATACCAATAGAGCTTTGAAAAGAATACTTGAAAAAACAGTTAAGGATAATCCTTCTGTTTGGTCAAGGAAACTCGATGATGCTCTATGGGCTTTTAGAACGGCATATAAAACTCCAATTGGTACAACTCCGTATAGACTTATATATGGAAAAACTTGTCATTTGCCATTTGAAATTGAACACCGCGCCTACTGGGCGTTGAGGCAATGTAACCCTGATCTAAAAATCGCTGGAGAAAAATGATTCTTGCAATTGCATGAACTCGATGAATTAAGACTCCAGGCGTATGAGAATTCCAAGTTGTACAAAGCTCGAACAAATGCTTATCATGATAGGAAACTAAGAATCTGGAAAAAATTAAAGGCCGAAGAAAAAGTTCTTTTGTTCAATTATAAGTACAAATTCAAAGCTCCCAAGCTCAGAACCAAATGGTTTGGTCCATTCGTGGTTAAACATGGTTTTCCATCCGGATATGTCGAATTATACGACAAGTACGGTGGAACTTTCATTGTTAATGGACATCGTATCAAACTATACAATGATGAGGAGTAGTTGAATGAATTGTCAAGTGAGGAGATTCCACTTGAACTGCTCGATAACAAGAAATACACTGCTATTGCATTTATGACACCTTTTCCAGCTGATTATAAAAAAGTAATACCATGGGCTGCGGAAACTAGTTACATCTGGGATGTTCTCCCTAAAACTTGTGATACCGCAAAGTTACATGATATTGATAAAACCAGAAAAGGAATAGTGAAAGGAAATGTGGTGTATATTCCAAAGAAGTCAGGAAAGAGTCCCAAAAATAAACCACAAAAGTAAGAAAGATTGAGTCGGGCTGATGACTCGTTAATAAATTTAGCGCTTCTTGGGAGGCAATGTAACACCTAAAAATCCAAAACGTGTAAAATGACCAAATTGCCCTTACAAGTTATAAAATTATTTAAAAGCTTATTAAGTACCGAATCGATCCCAAACTTCTAGAAAAGAACAAGATATGATATAAAATAATTTTGACAACTTCGATTAATATTTATACAAGTTACAAAATTACCAAAATACCCTTGGGTGAACCGATTGGAATAAAGAGCATTTATTTAGTTTTAAAAAGATAATAATAATGCACTTAAATGGGAAAATAAATCACATTGAATTGCCATGATTATTTCCGTGATTTTGGGGCTGTTTTCCTCCCCTTAGACGCTCCTATGCTCCCAAATAAAATTATCTCATCAAACCCTAATCCTCCCATTTGCCGACTAAAAGAAAAACACACAAATAATTTCACCATTCCTTCATACGAATTTCTGGAGGTCCAAGGTTATTTTTCTGGTGTTGTACGTGATCTAAGGGAGCTAAGAAAATTGGGTTTAGGTCGTGGGAGGCATTCGTTTGATCGCTAGCTAAATTTCTTGTCGCTAAAAACAATCCGAAGGTAATTTCTAAAACAATTCATTCGACTCTTGTAAAATTCGTAGTCCATTTTTCTCTTGATCCTCACATGATATATGACCTGGGAAAAATATCTACAAGGTTTATAGATCGCTCGTGTGGTCGTGGTAAATTCTTTCTTGTCGAGCGATACAACCGAAGGACTAAAATTCGTGCAGCCTTTACCACACATTCTAAAATCGACCTGGTAATTTTCTCATGTTCTATACATCACATAAGTCTCATATAAAATATAAAAGTCGACCCATGCATGTTACATAAATCGTTTGTAATTTAATGGATTCGAAAACCCTAAATTCGAAATAAATCTCTAATTCATTCATGCGAATTTTCTGAACATATTGGATATTTTTCGTGGCCTATATATTCATCATATAACACCACAAAAATGTTTATTCGAATTTCTGAAGCCTAAAATCCTTGTGTTCGAATTGTTTGATTAACCGGATTTAATGGAAATAAAGGAATAAAATTATGAAAACCCTAGGACCATTCGAATTAGGGTTTGGGGATTTAGATCTGCACTTTTATTGCATAATAATGATGTTGTGATGATTGCTAATGTTTTGGACAAATAGGGTTTTGATTTTAATAGAAAATATGATTACCGATTGGATAATAAATAAGTAAAAGGGTTGTTTTGTAATTATTGAAACTTAAGGGTTATTTTTGTAAACAGTAAAATGAGGCTGCAAATCGTATAAAAATAATAAGGAGAGTATTTTATGTAATTTTGATATAATTAAGGGTTAATCGGTTTAATTATTAAAGTTAAAGGTATGTTTGTAAATTTTAAAACTCTTGGGTGCATTCGGTAATTTTATAAACTATGGGGATATTTTTGTAATGTGTTATAAACCTGTGGAAAAATGTATAAAATATACTTGAAGGACCATTTGTGTTAATTCGATAATTATGGGAGTAATTGGTAAATATATATAATTATAAATAACCGAATGGAAATAATTAAAATATAGGGACCAAAAATGTAAATTCTGAAAGTTAGGTGTGATTCGAACATTAAAATATAATAAGGTGAAATTTGGTAATTTTGGGAATTTATTGGACTAATGTGTAATTATTATTAATTAAAGATTGAAAATGGAAAGTTAGGGTTTATTGTGTAAACTTTGTAACTTTAGGGACTTGTTGTGTAAATCATGAATAATTAAAGGGGTGATCGTACATAATGTTAAAATAAGGATATGTTGTGTAAAATTGGGAAACTAAAGGTTTAATGTGTAATTTTGAATACCTTAAAGCTTAAAATGTAAATTACGTAATTAAAGGGTGTAAATTGTAAGATTGTAAAATCCAAAGGACTAATTGTGTAAATCTGGATAGTGTAAGAATTAAAATGAGCTACTTATGATATTTTCACTTTAAACCTTCATCTTTGGTACAATTACTTTTAAAACCCTAAAAATATATATTTCATCTATTTAAAGTACTTAAGCATATAATTAAGTGAAATCTGATAAAATGAGTAATTCTGCTAACTAAATGAGAAACCTGCTAAATAAGGAAACTTTCTAAATATGGAAACTTACTAAATTCGGAAACCTGCTAAAAATAGAAAGTTACCTTAAATGGGAAGACAAGATAAAATGAATGATTAAGAACCTATTGTAATACTCTTCTACTCTCTTAGGTGTGAAGAAGGAGAGGTCCTGAGCCTGTCAGTGTTTACTATTTCTGGTTTTGTTTTGCTTTGCAATAAGGTACAGATACTCTGCCCTTTTTCAGTAAGGGTATCCTATCTCATTGATATAATTCTGATTCTGATTCGTTTAAGATTACCCAAGCCATTGCTATGATCCCTTTTATTATGAACCTTTCTGATTACACTCTGATTTGGACCTTTGGTATTTCTTCTGATATATTTGTTATGAACCATCTGTTATGGACCATCTGATTTGACCTTTGATATATGACCCTCTGATTATGATATGATATCTGACTCTTAGTTTGATACCCGAGCCATTTCACTAGGCATGGGGGTTCCATGTCCGTGTCATTGATGCACCAATGGCATGACTCTAGGGCGGTAGAGTGATGTTCCGCCACGTCCCCATTCTGATTATGATATGCGCATTAATTTGTTTATGGATTATATATGTTTCTGGGGGGCGTATGGATGCATCCTAGATCTGTTCTGTTAGTGGATTTAACTATATATGATATGATTTCTGTTCTGGTGACTGGTGCTTGTGTGCAATACACGCCTTTCACATATTTCTGGTAGCTGATCACTCCATTTGATACATGAGGACACCCCTCATATTATCTGGTTACTTAAGAGGCATCCCCTCTAGATTATGATGGTTACTATCTGTTATGTTCTGGGCTCGTGGTGGATGACTATCCTATTCTTCTTTTATATTTCTGTCTCTTGATTACACTTCATGATATTTCCCCGTGCACCATATTTCAGTTCTGTTTCATTATTATTGCTTTGTATATGTATCTGTTCACTGGGCTTTTTAAAGCTCAACCGTACGTTTTCTTTTCATGTACGGCAGGTATTTAAGCTAGGAAGCTGGGTTTGGCTTTGGGATGAGAGCAACTTGTGTGAAGCTTAGACCTTAGACATTCTAGTTATGCCATTTGGATTCTGTTTCTGTTATGCCATTGTTTAGGCATTTGGATTATGTACTTCAGTTTATTTCTGTTTTGGGCATAAGTTATGTTGACTTATTTCCTTTGATCGTTAATGTTATGGACTCGTGATGTTTTGGATTTAATGCTTGTAATCTGATATGAAGCCATTATTGTGATATCTTTACCCTTGCCGGGTTGGGGTGTTACAATTTATGGTATCAGAGCCAGGTTATCCGAAACCCTTAGAGCTTAGGCTCGTGACCTGTGAGGATTGGGTAGAACTTAGGTTTCCTTTCGCGCACTCTTTTTCTGTTTTGCTCTGTCATATATTCTTGATCTGCTCTGTCATACTCTATCTGAATTGCTAATCCTTTTTGTAATCGTTCAGATGGTGAACACGCGCTTTAATAAGTATGATGCTCCAAATTTCGAAGCCATGATTGCTGAGGCTTTGAAAAACGTCCTTCCTAACCTTTCTGCTCAGGTGGTGACCGAGGTCACTAACAACATCCGTAATGGGGCAGGTCCTTCTGGAGGTGGTGATGGCGGTGCTCCACCCGCTGCTCCACCGGTCGGTATTCATGTGTGGATTGAGCGGTTCAACAAGCTCAAGCCTCTCTCGTTCAAGTCCGCTGCCACTCCTCATGAGGCAGAGGACTGGATTACGCACGTGGAGAAATTGTTTCGGGTTCTCGGATGTGCTGACGAGTTTAAAACTCGTTTGGCTACATTCAAGCTGGAGGGTGACGCTCAGAACTGGTGGACTGCTCTTGTGCAGGCAAAGGGGGATGATTTTGCTGAGACTTGTTCGTGGGCAGAGTTCATTGAGGCGTTTTATAAGCAGTACATTCCTATGGCAGAACAGCAGAGGTATGAGAGGGAATACGGGTCGATTCGTCAGGGTGATCATGAGTCTTCAGGAGACTTTATGCAGCGATTCTTACGTCTGGCCAGTTTCGTTGGGCCAGAGGTTACTGGGGATTCATTTCGACAGGCTCGTCATTTCAAGTGGGCTCTTAAGAGATGGGTGTTAGACCGAATTGTTAACACTCCATTTGATGATGTGGCTAGTGTTCAGGATGCCGCGCGTAACATCGAGTTGTTGCATGCGGACAGGGGATCTAATAAGCGAGATAGGGATGGCAACAGGGTTGATACTCGGGGTCATGGTCGTCAGGACCAGAGACAGGATTTTCGGGGTCGTCAGGACCATGGGCATGATCAGCGGGGTCGCCAGGACCGAGGTGGTGATTATAGGCGACAGGATTCTAGGAACCAGGGCCGACAGGATTATGGTCGGTATGGTGGTGACCGTCAGGGTCAGGGTGATAATAGCAGGCGTAGGGATTCTCAGCAGTATCAGCAGTCGGGATCGTCAGGTCAGAAGAAGGCTGTTGAGACTCTACCTCCTCCTCCTATATGTACGACATGTGGGAAACCACATCCAGGTCCTTGTTATAAAGCTTCTGGTGGTTGTTTTTCGTGTGGCTCTACTCAACACAGGATCAAAGATTGCCCCAAAAAGAACCCTATCGTGCCAGTAAACACGACTAGGCCAGCTCCCACCATGGGCCGAGTTTATGCTACTACTCGGGATCAGGCTGCCAACACATCAGGTACCATTACTGGCATACTTTATATTGGAGATCGTACGGCTTTAGTATTGTTTGACACCGGTGCTACTCATTCTATTATATCTGTAAACTTTGCTAAGAAACTTAATCTGAAACCAAAACCATTAATAAATCGTATGTCAATCGCAACCCCAATGAAAACCCAAGTGATTATTGATCATGAGTATGTGAACTGCCCTCTACGTTTCGATGATTGTGTTCGTCCGGCAAATCTGCTTCCCATTGATATGATCGATTTTGATGCGATTCTGGGCATGGATTGGTTGGCTGATCACAAGGCTACCATCGATTGTTATGCCCGTAAGGTGATCTTTGGCGATATTCATCATCCTGATTTCGTTTATCATGGTTCTCAGCCTCTGAAATCTGTTAAAATTATTTCTGCCATGAAAGCACGAACTCTGATATCTCATGGTTGCCAAGGCTATTTGGCTTCTGTTAAAGATTCATCTGTAGTAAGTCCTGATGTTGCTAGCGTCCCCATTGTTCGGGAGTTTGCTGATGTTTTTCCTGATGAACTTCCTGGTCTTCCTCCGGCTAGAGAAGTTGAATTTTCTATTGATCTGATTCCCGGTGCCGAACCTATCTCTAAGGCTCCGTACCGGATGGCGCCTGTGGAGTTAAAGGAATTAAAGGAGCAATTGGAAGAATTATTGGAGAACGGTTTTATTCGGCCTAGTGTTTCGCCCTGGGGTGCTCCGGTTCTATTTGTGAAGAAGAAGGATGGGTCTATGCGGTTGTGCATTGACTATCGTGAGTTGAATCGCATTACCATTCGTAACCGTTATCCGCTTCCTCGCATTGATGACTTGTTTGATCAACTGCAAGGAGCCAAGGTGTTCTCTAAAATCGACTTGCGATCTGGTTATCACCAATTGCGAGTTAAAGAGCAGGATGTCTCTAAGACTGCTTTTCGTACCCGCTATGGACACTATGAGTTTCTGGTTATGCCTTTTGGCCTAACAAATGCTCCTGCTGTGTTTATGGATTTGATGAACCGGGTTTTTCATGAATTTCTTGATAAGTTCGTCATTGTTTTCATTGATGATATTCTGGTGTATTCTAAATCGTCTGAGGAGCACGAGCAGCATTTGCGTATTGTTCTGGGTATTCTGAGACAGCAGAAATTGTTCGCGAAATTTTCTAAGTATGAGTTCTGGCTTAACCAAGTCGCTTTCCTTGGTCATATCGTGTCTGCGGAGGGTATCACCATGGATCCCGCTAAGGTTGAGGCTATCACCAAGTGGCCGAGACCTACCACGGTGACTGAAATTCGGAGTTTTCTGGGATTAGCTGGTTATTACAGGCGTTTTGTTGAAGGGTTTTCTAATTTAGCTTTGCCTTTGACTCAGTTGATGCGGAAGGGTGAAAAGTTTGTATGGACTGATGAGCGTGAGCAGAGTTTTGAAGAGTTGAAAAGGAGATTAGTGTCTGCACCTATTCTTACCTTACCTTCTGGTTCTGGAGGTTTCCAGATCTATAGCGATGCGTCTAAAAAGGGTTTAGGCTGTGTGCTTATGCAACACGGCAAAGTGATTGCCTATGCTTCTAGGCAATTGAAACCCTATGAAGAAAATTATCCAACTCATGATCTGGAATTAGCAGCGGTCGTTTTTGCATTAAAAATCTGGAGACATTACTTGTATGGTGAATCGTGTGATATCTTCACCGATCACAAGAGTCTCAAATACATCTTTACTCAGAAGGAGCTTAATATGAGGCAGAGAAGATGGTTAGAACTTCTAAAAGATTACGACACGAACATCCAGTACCATCCAGGCAAGGCTAATGTGGTTGCTGATGCACTTAGTCGTAAGTCTGGGATGATTGCTAGTTTGGAGATTGATCCGCATGTTCTTAAGGATTTGGAGCGTTTGGATGTCGAGTTGTGTGTTCGGCGTGACGTTGGTTACTGGGCTAGTTTGAAAATTGAGTCAAATCTAATGTTGCGTATTAAAGAGGCTCAGAAGGATGATGGTGAACTCTGGGCTATTGTTCAAAATATTGAAGAGGGTAAGCAAACTGAGTTTAGAGTTGATGATAACGGAGTTGTGTGGTATGAGGATCGATTATGCGTGCCTAATGATTCTGACTTGCGTGAGGCGGTGTTGACCGAGGCTTACAGTTCTCCTTTCTCTATACATCCTGGTTCTACCAAGATGTATCAGGATCTAAAGCAGCATTTCTGGTGGAACGGGATGAAGCAAGATGTGGCGTTATTTGTTGCTAGATGTTTGACCTGCCAGCAAGTTAAGATTGAGCATCAGCGAGCTAGTGGTCTGTTACAGCCCCTAGAGATTCCTACTTGGAAGTGGGATGAGATCTCCATGGATTTCGTTTCTGGTTTGCCTTTGACTCGTAAAAGACATGATGCGATTTGGGTGGTCGTTGATCGACTAACTAAATCTGCTCATTTCTTACCTATCCGTATGACCTATAGTATCAGTAAGTTGGCGGAAATCTTTCAGCAGGAGATTGTCAGATTGCATGGTATGCCTTCATCCATTGTTTCTGATCGTGATCCTCGTTTCACTTCGCGTTTCTGGAAGGGGCTTCATAAGTCTTGGGGCGCTCGCCTTAAGTTTAGTACTGCATTTCATCCCCAAACTGATGGTCAGTCGGAGAGGACCATTCAGACCTTGGAAGACATGTTAAGATCTTGTGCTTTGGAATGGACCGGTAGTTGGGACGAGTATTTATGTTTAGTGGCGTTCGCGTATAATAACAGTTGGCATGCTAGTATTCGGATGGCCCCTTTCGAGATGTTATATGGGCGCAAGTGTAGAGCGCCGGTTTGTTGGAACGAAGTAGGGGAGCGTATTATTGAGGGTCCGGAGTTGGTTCAGGACACCAACGAAAAGGTAGCTGTTGCTAGGGAAAAGTTAAAGGAGGCCCGTGCTCGTCAGAAGAGCTATGCTGACAAGCACCGTCGTGACCTAGAGTTTAATGTTGGTGACCGAGTATTTCTGAAAGTATCTCCTTTCCGCGGGGTTAAGCGTTTTGGAATTAAGGGCAAGTTGAGTCCTCGATTTATTGGTCCCTTTGAAATTCTGGAGCGTATTGGGGAGGTTTCTTATCGTCTGGCTCTACCTCCTCAGCTATCTCATGTGCATAATGTTTTCCACGTATCTCTTCTGAGGGGATACAACTATCACCCATTGCATGTGGTGTCTTATCCACTTGATCAGATTCAGCCGGATATGTCTTTATCCGAAGAGCCGGAGGCTATTCTGGACC
The DNA here is from genome assembly GCA_021014915.2 of Artemisia tridentata subsp. tridentata. Classification (NCBI taxonomy): domain Eukaryota; kingdom Viridiplantae; phylum Streptophyta; class Magnoliopsida; order Asterales; family Asteraceae; genus Artemisia; species Artemisia tridentata. The sequence continues at coordinate 304,019,685 of CP139505.1, read as the reverse complement.
GGCAAGAGCGGGTCATGAGGAACAAAGTCATTCCATTCATAAAAGTTCTTTGGAAGAATCACCCAGAGCGCGAGGCTACCTGGGAAACGGAAGAATCGATTCGTGCTAGTTACCCTCACTTTGTATTCTGATCTGGTATGTCTTTGTCTTGTCTTCTGTTTCATTTCATCTGTACTTCTTTGCAAATTTCGAGGACGAAATTTTTCTGTTAGAGGGGAAGAAGTTGTAACACCTAAAAATCCAAAACGTGTAAAATGACCAAATTGCCCTTACAAGTTATAAAATTATTTAAAAGCTTATTAAGTACCGAATCGATCCCAAACTTCTGGAAAAGAACAAGATATGATATAAAATAATTTTGACAACTTCGATTAATATTTATACAAGTTACGAAATTACCAAAATACCCTTGGGTGAACCGATTGGATTGGAATAAAGAGCATTTATTTAGTTTTAAAAAGATAATAATAATGCACTTAAATGGGAAAATAAATCACATTGAATTGCCATGATTATTTCCGTGATTTTGGGGCTGTTTTCCTCCCCTTAGACGCTCCTATGCTCCCAAATAAAATTATCTCATCAAACCCTAATCCTCCCATTTGCCGACTAAAAGAAAAACACACAAATAATTTCACCATTCCTTCATACGAATTTCTGGAGGTCCAAGGTTATTTTTCTGGTGTTGTACGTGATCTAAGGGAGCTAAGAAAATTGGGTTTAGGTCGTGGGAGGCATTCGTTTGATCGCTAGCTAAATTTCTTGTCGCTAAAAACAATCCGAAGGTAATTTCTAAAACAATTCATTCGACTCTTGTAAAATTCGTTGTCCATTTTTCTCTTGATCCTCACATGATATATGACCTGGGAAAAATATCTACAAGGTTTATAGATCGCTCGTGTGGTCGTGGTAAATTCTTTCTTGTCGAGCGATACAACCGAAGGACTAAAATTCGTGCAGCCTTTACCACACATTCTAAAATCGACCTGGTAATTTTCTCATGTTCTATACATCACATAAGTCTCATATAAAATATAAAAGTCGACCCATGCATGTTACATAAATCGTTTGTAATTTAATGGATTCGAAAACCCTAAATTCGAAATAAATCTCTAATTCATTCATGCGAATTTTCTGAACATATTGGATATTTTTCGTGGCCTATATATTCATCATATAACACACAAAAAATGTTTATTCGAATTGTTGAAGCCTAAAATCCTTGTGTTCGAATTGTTTGATTAACCGGATTTAATGGAAATAAAGGAATAAAATTATGAAAACCCTAGGACCATTCGAATTAGGGTTTGGGGATTTAGATCTGCACTTTTATTTCATAATAATGATGTTGTGATGATTGCTAATGTTTTGGACAAATAGGGTTTTGATTTTAATAGAAAATATGATTACCGATTGGATAATAAATAAGTAAAAGGGTTGTTTTGTAATTATTGAAACTTAAGGGTTATTTTTGTAAACAGTAAAATGAGGCTGCAAATCGTATAAAAATAATAAGGAGAGTATTTTATGTAATTTTGATATAATTAAGGGTTAATCGGTTTAATTATTAAAGTTAAAGGTATGTTTGTAAATTTTAAAACTCTTGAGTGCATTCGATAATTTTATAAACTATGGGGATATTTTTGTAATGTGTTATAAACCTGTGGAAAAATGTATAAAATATACTTGAAGGACCATTTGTGTTAATTCGATAATTATGGGAGTAATTGGTAAATATATATAATTATAAATAACCGAATGGAAATAATTAAAATATAGGGACCAAAAATGTAAATTCTGGAAAGTTAGGTGTGATTCGAACATTAAAATATAATAAGGGTGAAATGTGTAATTTTGGGAATTTATTGGACTAATGTGTAATTATTATTAATTAAAGATTGAAAATGGAAAGTTAGGGTTTATTGTGTAAACTTTGTAACTTTAGGGACTTGTTGTGTAAATCATGAATAATTAAAGGGGTGATCGTACATAATGTTAAAATAAGGATATGTTGTGTAAAATTGGGAAACTAAAGGTTTAATGTGTAATTTTGAATACCTTAAAGCTTAAAATGTAAATTACGTAATTAAAGGGTGTAAATTGTAAGATTGTAAAATCCAAAGGACTAATTGTGTAAATCTGGATAGTGTAAGAATTAAAATGAGCTACTTATGATATTTTCACTTTAAACCTTCATCTTTGGTACAATTACTTTTAAAACCCTAAAAATATATATATTTCATCTATTTAAAGTACTTAAGCATATAATTAAGTGAAATCTGATAAAATGAGTAATTCTGCTAACTAAATGAGAAACCTGCTAAATAAGGAAACTTTCTAAATATGGAAACTTACTAAATTCGGAAACCTGCTAAAAATAGAAAGTTACCTTAAATGGGAAGACAAGATAAAATGAATGATTAAGAACCTATTGTAATACTCTTCTACTCTCTTAGGTGTGAAGAAGGAGAGGTCCTGAGCCTGTCAGTGTTTACTATTTCTGGTTTTGTTTTGCTTTGCAATAAGGTACAGATACTCTGCCCTTTTTCAGTAAGGGTATCCTATCTCATTGATATAATTCTGATTCTGATTCGTTTAAGATTACCCAAGCCATTGCTATGATCCCTTTTATTATGAACCTTTCTGATTACACTCTGATTTGGACCTTTGGTATTTCTTCTGATATATTTGTTATGAACCATCTGTTATGGACCATCTGATTTGACCTTTGATATATGACCCTCTGATTATGATATGATATCTGACTCTTAGTTTGATACCCGAGCCATTTCACTAGGCATGGGGGTTCCATGTCCGTGTCATTGATGCACCAATGGCATGACTCTAGGGCGGTAGAGTGATGTTCCGCCACGTCCCCATTCTGATTATGATATGCGCATTAATTTGTTTATGGATTATATATGTTTCTGGGGGGCGTATGGATGCATCCTAGATCTGTTCTGTTAGTGGATTTAACTATATATGATATGATTTCTGTTCTGGTGACTGGTGCTTGTGTGCAATACACGCCTTTCACATATTTCTGGGAGCTGATCACTCCATTTGATACATGAGGACACCCCTCATATTATCTGGTTACTTAAGAGGCATCCCCTCTAGATTATGATGGTTACTATCTGTTATGTTCTGGGCTCGTGGTGGATGACTATCCTATTCTTCTTTTATATTTCTGTCTCTTGATTACACTTCATGATATTTCCCCGTGCACCATATTTCAGTTCTGTTTCATTATTATTGCTTTGTATATGTATCTGTTCACTGGGCTTTTTAAAGCTCAGCCGTACGTTTTCTTTTCATGTACGGCAGGTATTTAAGCTAGGAAGCTGGGTTTGGCTTTGGGATGAGAGCAACTTGTGTGAAGCTTAGACCTTAGACATTCTAGTTATGCCATTTGGATTCTGTTTCTGTTATGCCATTGTTTAGGCATTTGGATTATGTACTTCAGTTTATTTCTGTTTTGGGCATAAGTTATGTTGACTTATTTCCTTTGATCGTTAATGTTATGGACTCGTGATGTTTTGGATTTAATGCTTGTAATCTGATATGAAGCCATTATTGTGATATCTTTACCCTTGCCGGGTTGGGGTGTTACAGGCAACCCGTGTGTTTTTTTTAAATTGTTTGTTTATTTTTTTTGCCCCAATGGTTTCACCATAAGTGTGGGGGCCTAGCTAATATAAATAAAGAAAATCCAAAAATATTTTGTATTTTGTGTGTTTTTGTTTTTGATGATTACTGCAGGTTAGGATGCTTGATCTTGAAGAAGTGGAATCATTCGATCTTAATATCAACATTTGGAGCTCGATCTAGATTCCAAGGCTCAGGCAGTATCATTTCTTTTATGTTCCATTTCCCTATTTTTTATGGTTCATCGTTCTTTACATTGAGGACAATGTCAAACTTAAGTGTGGGGGGAGGAAATAGGAAAATGAAACTGGATTTTTAAATTTTCTATATTTTTTAGCCTAGTTTTTAATTTGTTTGCCCCTATAATCTAGTTGTTTTCGCACATTTAGGATATTCTATATTAGGATAACTAGATCAATCCACTGATAAAACATGTAATTTTTGAAAATTCGAGATGTGTCCTGATTGACATTGCGATCCATTTTTAGGATTAATAATATTGCTAGCACAACTATAGCCCATTCCACTAAATTGTGAGGATTTGAGCCTATTCTTATATAGCATACATCTTTTATGCTTGATCTTTTTGTTATAAGTATGCCGGTGATCTTATTTATTCTAGAACTTGTGCATGCAAATCATTACCAGACCGCAGTGAGATCATCTCGTGTGATATAAGTGTATTCGTGAGATAAGAGGTGTAATACCTGAAATTCAGATAACATGTAAAAAGACCAAAATGCCCCTACTACTTAATTATTTTATAAAAAGCTATTATAAGCACCAAATTAATCTGAATTATGTGAAATAAATTACATATGAAGTAAAATAAAATTAAGAAAAGACTTTTAATAATTTTTTACATGTCCAAATAATTTTTGTACTACATTACAAAATATGTGAACCAAAATTATGTATTTATTTAATTAGTTATGTTTTGATTTGATATTAAAAGATGAGGATAATTACAAATAATGAGGATATGATCAACATAAAATAAAAATCAGATTTCTTAACAAATATGGGCCGAGATTTATGCAAGCCCTTCCCTAAAAATCAGTATTCACATTCTACATAATTATTGACTCATATTTCTTTCCATTTTGTAAACCGTATAACCCAAAAACCACCAAACAATTCGCCTCTAATTCATACAATTTTCTGGAGCTTGTTCTTTATTTTTCTGGAGTTCACCAAGGAGTAGGGAAGCCAAGAAAAATAGCTATTCTATTTATAGAAGCCTGGTTCAAGCGTGTCGTATTTTCTTGTGTCGATTGTAAAAACGTGAGGTAAATTCCATTTTAATTCATTCGATCATGCCAAAATTCTTTTGGTATTTTTCCTGAGTCTCTTACATCATATATGATCTGTGAAAAATGGTTACAAGGTTTTTTGGTCGCGTTTGTGCTCGTGGAGGATTTTGGTGTCGACTTAAGCTAAGCGTGTGGTTTTATTTCTCATCCTTCATTCGATCACTCTAAGCCTCATCTGGTATTTTTCTCATGATCTATACATCACATAAGGTCAAAATAAAATGATAAACACGAACCATGCAGATCCATGGGTCGCTTGTGAATTAACGAATTTATAAACCCTAAAAACGTGATTATTCTGTATAAAATACATACTATTTTTCTGAGGCGTAAGCTTAATTTTCCTGAGTTCTATATATATAATAACACGTAAGAAAAATGATAATCTAATTTATAGAGGCTTGGATCATGCCTTGTTGATTTTGTTATAATCGGTTAAAAGAGAAAAAAAGGAAACAAGTAAAATAAATCCAAATCGATTTAGGGTTAGGGTTTTGGTATATAAATCTGATCATTAATTATGTTTTAAGGTTTTCATGATGATGGGGTAATGATTGGAGGACTAAATTAGGGTTCGCAATGTTTTTGTATTGTTTTGGTAAGTAACGATTGGAAATAAAAATCTAAAGGGCTGTTTTGTAAATTCTAAAACTCAAGGGACATTTTTGTAAGACTTTATAAATCTGGGATAATATATGAAAAATATAAAGTGAGGGTCTTATGTGTAAAATTTGCTAGATATGAAATTAATGATAAATATTGTGTACGATTTGTAAAGAATTAAAGTAGAGGGACTAAAAATGTAAATCCTGGAAACTTGAAGTCATTTGGGTAAATAATGATATTAAGAGTGTTTTGTGTAATTTTGAGTAGTTATGGGCTTAATATGTAATTGTTACGAAATTATGATTTAATTTATAAGTTTTGTAAAAATTAAAGGATCATTTATGTAATGTATAAATTCTGAGGGATCTAATTTTGTAATTCATATAAGTCTGAGGTTATGTTTTGTAACTTTGTAAAATAAGGTACTTGTTTGGAAAATATGAATATTATAAGGATTAAGACATGAATTATGTAAAGGTAGGGTTTGTTTTGTAAATTATATAACTAAAGGGGTTTAATCTGTAAATGGTGAAACTAAAAGGATTAAGATGTCATTCTGAATAAAATAAGTATTTAAGTCAGTAACTTAAAGTATTTTCACTTTATGCCTTTGAATTAGATGAATTTACAATTAAAACCCTGAACTATGAAAATCTGTCATAATAAACCCTAAACTTTTGTAACCTGCTAGAAGATACCTTAATACCATAATAAGCCTTAAATAAGGACTTAACTTAATCTGAGATAACTAAAACCCACTTTTCATTTTGTCTTCTACTCCCTTAGGTTCGAGGAAGGAGTAATCTAATCTCTATCAGCGTTTATCTCTGTGTTCTTGCATTCATAACAAGGTACATATATTCTGCCCTTCTCTAGTAAGGTGCCTTCGTTTTCTTTTGATTTCGTATTTTGATTCGTTTAGGATTCCCTATACCATTGCTATGTTCCCTCCTGTTTGTGCACCGTTCATGTGATCTTTTATTTATGAATCCTTGATGTGTTTTCCGTTGTTCTGAAACTTCTTGAATCTCTTTGTTTTGACCTATTGTCCTGAATCCTGATCTGTAAATCTTGTTTTGAAACTTAATCCGATATACTTGATTTATTTTGATATAAACTTTAATCTGTTAAATCCTTATTTGAACCTAAATGATTTTGAACTATTATTAAACCACATATGAAACTGTTTTGGAAAAGCTATTTTAAAAAGGAACGAAAACCACTTTTAATGAAAGTTACTAAAAGTTTTGGAAGGCCATTTTGAAGAAAACTATTTTGTAAGATCAGTTGTTATGAAAACCATCTTTGAAGAATTGTTTAAATGGACTTTTAAATAGAAGCCTTTTTAAATAAACTGTTGCTATGAAACTTTGATTATGAATCTTTATTATACTCTTTTGAACCATTCGATATAGTCCTTTTAATCTGAACTTAAACTTTGATATAAACTTAATCTGATAAACTTTGATTTGAACCTTTGACATTTATTTCTAAACTATTTGACATGAACCTTTTTTCCATGTACCCTTAAGATATGACTTTTGATTATTATGCTAGTACATTTGACCTTGACCAACAGTTTGATATTACGAGCCAATCACTAGGCATGAGGGTTTCATGTCCATGTCATTGACGCACCTCTGACATGACTCTAGGGCAGGAGAGTGATGACCTGTTCCGTCCCTTATTTATTATTTGCTATGGCCATTATAAGTATGATTATTGATTTGTCTGTGGGGCGTATGGGTGCACTCTAGATTTGACCTGTTATCTGTATATGTTATATGATTATGATTATTATATCTGGTGACTGATTGTGTGTGCGATACACGTCTTTCACTTTGTCTGAGAGCTGATCACTCTACACAGGTTTGTTTTATTATATTAGTAATGCTATGGTATTGTACGTCATCTGGGCTCGTGATAGATTCCTGTGTTCCTATTTTCCTAAAATCTTGTTCATTTTTTTCTTTTCTTTTATTCATGATCCATTTCTCATTCCTTTCATTTTGATTTCGTATCGGTATGATTTGCATTCCTGATTTCTCTTGTACTGTTATACATTATCGTTTCTAATTATCTATATATCTGTTCACTGAGCTCTCGTAGCTCAGCCGCGTTTTCTTTTTCACGCGGCAGGTATTAGTAGGAAGCTGGGAATGAGTGAAGAGTGTACCTTGGACTTAGAAGATTGGATAGCTATGCTGGGTTAGAGTTGGAATGAAGACATTATGTTTTAGAATTAGTTTTGGAAGTTTTAATTGTAACCATTTAGATTCAATATTTCATTTGAGATCCTTGAATTTTTGTATTACTGTATTAGTATGCTTCGTTTTGATCTGATAAGTATCCATTGTTGTGATATCTTTACCCTTGTCGGGTTGGGGTGTTACAATTTATGGTATCAGAGCGAACAGGCTGCGACTCGTAATACATTTACCCTTGACCTGTGAATCTTGGACCACTAAGTTTCCACTATAGGCGCTCGTAGGATAACCTTTGAGAATTTGCTTTAGGATTTCCCTATAGGAACTTAAATCCTGACCAGTGAGGAATGAATAGATTATAAAGGCATTTTGTTTAAGTAGTATTGCTTCCGCATCACTCTGATTCATGCCTTGCTTTTGGTTAAAGCCTATTGAAATCACACTTAGAAATTTAGAGCTTATGCCTTGCACCACCTAAGAATTGAACCTAAATAAAACCTGAAGCATTGAAAATTGCATAGTAGTCATCCGACACTATTTGATCCTTGCTTTCAGATTCCGACTCCAACCTCCAAACCTTTTGTTAATCATCCTGATGTCTCTTCGGGCATTCTGAGAATTCCCTTAACAATGATGTACTTGATACATTCCGTCAGTTGTTTCTTGCTTCCGATGATCATCTATGAAACTTTTGACACTATTTAATTTCGTCTTAACCATCCCTGTTTCCATAAGAAGTCTAGTGTTCTTATAAGGATTGATTTACTGATCATCTAATATTGACGACTATCCTCATTTTGATGCAAATACTATCTCCGTAGGAAATTGTTAAAAGAGCATGATGATGCTGATAACTGATATTTCTATACGTCTCATTTTGACAGTATACGATGTTCGTATTGCCGATAATTCGCAACCTACCTGTCACTTGTGCTAGTAGCTAAATAAGGTCCCAACACCTTGAATTGTTCGCCTATTTATTCCCCCCCTACTTTTGTTATGAAAACCTTTAACCACTCAAATCTGATAAGATTAATGTGGCTATGGAAACACTTACCCCGTTCTTATTTGATCTTCATTTTTCCCTGATACCTAACAGTATCTACCCCGAGAAAGCGTTGGCATTGAAAGTTTTGTGGTACAAATTTTTCGGTGCTTTCTGATGAAACTCTTGGGTTTTCCTTCCTGTTTGAGAAGTAGAATTGACTCTGAACCGATCTCAGTTGACGAGCCAGGATGCTATAGAAGTTGAAAGATTGAAGAAGCTGATGAGATATGTTTTTGCCCCCCCCCCTCAGTGTTTCCCTTGAATACTCTATTAATTTATGAAGAAGAAGGAGAAAATTTTTGCGTCTGCATATCAACTATCGTAAACCTAACCGTAATTTTAACCGTAATCACTCTTCAATTCTACGTGTCACTGATTAAATTGTTCTACCTTGAAACCCTGTATCAGACAACCTCATTTAATGTTTGATGGACTGAAGAAGCAACCACGAGAACTCCTAAGATGGGAGATGACTAACTGAGAGCAACTTCCGTAAAGTATTTCAGTTTTATTAGTAAAGATGGGTGATGTGAATTAGATATGAAGTTTTCCCTGAAACGATTCATGAAAACTGTTTTCGTACTCATTGTGACCATTGTGAGCCTTAAGTAATGCCAATAGTATTGGGTTATAAGAATCATGTTTGCACGAGTAATTGGACAATTGTCATCGTATGACAACATGTTTGTGCTCTGAGACGAACGAGGAACATGTTGACCATTTTCGTATTAAGGAATGACCCTTTATTCTGGACTAGAAAATTTGCTTGGCTTTTAGAGATTGTAGCAGACAATACTACCAGGCATCCGGTGAAGACAGCATCAGAGTTGGCGAATTTCGATTTGTGCTAGGAGACCTGTCAAAGACACACAGCCTTACTTCTCTATTCATTTTAGTTGTACTAAGATGAATTGAGAGTAGAAGCAGGCTCGTGAATGGGTAATACACAGCGACTAGGTCAGAGATTCATGTTATCACACCACGGTCCAAGAAGAAGTGCCGAAGGCTTGAGGGATCAGACTCAAGTTATAAATCCTTTTCACCCGATGATCATATGGACATACATAGACAGACTGCCTGGAATCGAGAGAGATTTAAGAGCATGTATTGAATGGATGACGTAGTTCACTTCCGTTTGACCTATTTAAATTTCGGTTACCTGATGATAAAATCCTTTGAATGGTTTAGGTTCTCTAGTAGTAATTCCGCTTTGTGTTCATTCCGCGTATATAGGACGATGGCTTTGATATGTCAAATTTGACGAATGATGGATGACCTGATGCTTTGATGATGTGCCCAAATTCTGATAAACATTCTAGATCGGTTCCGTTAACTCCTTCGAGTGATTCGTTCTCCTCTTAGTTAAGGTATTTGATTTTTGTGACCTCTGAGACCGTAGGAAGACTAGGTGGATTTAGATAAGTTGTTCTGTTCACGACTTGAGATAAAGTATGACCATCATGAGGGCATATTTATATGATGCCAGTATTATGACGTCTGGCCAACGTGATAATACTTACATCATATAACGTGCACTTGTTGTGGGCATCGGATATTTCGAGAAGTGCCTTAGAGCTTTAGAAATCCTGATAACTATTTGAGATCATCTGCGTTAGTGAGACTTTAAGTTCATTCTACCTTTACGCGTAATCTGCTTTCGCCGTTATACGAATTGATACATCTGGATTCTAGTCACGCATTCTGCTGACCTCTGGACTCCCGATAAAAATCTTAGGTTCTGTTATAGAACTTCTACCAATTGATGTTATCGATAATCTATTCCTGTGCGTTCTAATCTAACTTTTCCAATCAAAATCCTGTGTAATTCTTACGTCTCTTCCGAGAGAATCCGATCATCATCTATTAGGTCTGGTATGTCCTTGTTTTGTGTTCCGTTCTCTTTTCTTTCTGCTTCCTGCAAATTTCGAGGACAAAATTTTTTTGTTAGTGGGGAAGAAGTTGTAATATCTGAAATTCAGATAACATGTAAAAAGACCAAAATGCCCCTACTACTTAATTATTTTATAAAAAGCTATTATAAGCACCAAATTAATCTGAATTATGTGAAATAAATTACATATGAAGTAAAATAAAATTAAGAAAAGACTTTTAATAATTTTTTACATGTCCAAATAATTTTTGTACTACATTACAAAATATGTGAACCAAAATTATGTATTTATTTAATTAGTTATGTTTTGATTTGATATTAAAAGATGAGGATAATTACAAATAATGAGGATATGATCAACATAAAATAAAAATCTGATTTCTTAATAAATATGGGCCAAGATTTATGCAAGCCCTTCCCTAAAAATCAGTATTCACATTCTACATAATTATTGACTCATATTTCTTTCCATTTTGTAAACCGTATAACCCAAAAACCACCAAACAATTCACCTCTAATTCATACGATTTTCTGGAGCTTGTTCTTTATTTTTCTGGAGTTCACCAAGGAGTAGGGAAGCCAAGAAAAATAGCTATTCTATTTATAGAAGCCTGGTTCAAGCGTGTCGTATTTTCTTGTGTCGATTGTAAAAACGTGAGGTAAATTCCATTTTAATTCATTCGATCATGCCAAAATTCTTTTGGTATTTTTCCTGAGTCTCTTACATCATATATGATCTGTTAAAAATGGTTACAAGGTTTTTTGGTCGCGTTTGTGCTCGTGGAGGATTTTGGTGTCGACTTAAGCTAGGCGTGTGGTTTTATTTCTCATCCTTCATTCGATCACTCTAAGCCTCATCTGGTATTTTTCTCATGATCTATACATCACATAAGGTCAAAATAAAATGATAAACACGAACCATGCAGATCCATGGGTCGCTTGTGAATTAACGAATTTATAAACCCTAAAAACGTGATTATTCTGTATAAAATACATACTATTTTTCTGAGGCGTAAGCTTAATTTTCCTGAGTTCTATATATATAATAACACGTAAGAAAAATGATAATCTAATTTATAGAGGCTTGGATCATGCCTTGTTGATTTTGTTATAATCGGTTAAAAGAGAAAACAAGGAAACAAGTAAAATAAATCCAAATCAATTTAGGGTTAGGGTTTTGGTATATAAATCTGATCATTAATTATGTTTTAAGGTTTTCATGATGATGGGGTAATGATTGGAGGACTAAATTAGGGTTCGCAATGTTTTTGTATTGTTTTGGTAAGTAACGATTGGAAATAAAAATCTAAAGGGCTGTTTTGTAAATTCTAAAACTCAAGGGACATTTTTGTAAGACTTTATAAATCTGGGATAATATATGAAAAATATAAAGTGAGGGTCTTATGTGTAAAATTTGCTAGATATGAAATTAATGATAAATATTGTGTACGATTTGTAAAGAATTAAAGTAGAGGGACTAAAAATGTAAATCCTGGAAACTTGAAGTCATTTGGGTAAATAATGATATTAAGAGTGTTTTGTGTAATTTTGAGTAGTTATGGGCTTAATATGTAATTGTTACGAAATTATGATTTAATTTATAAGTTTTGTAAAAATTAAAGGATCATTTATGTAATGTATAAATTCTGAGGGATCTAATTTGTAATTCATATAAGTCTGAGGTTATGTTTTGTAACTTTGTAAAATAAGGTACTTGTTTGGAAAATATGAATATTATAAGGATTAAGACATGAATTATGTAAAGGTAGGGTTTGTTTTGTAAATTATATAACTAAAGGGGTTTAATCTATAAATGGTGAAACTAAAAGGATTAAGATGTCATTCTGAATAAAATAAGTATTTAAGTCAGTAACTTAAAGTATTTTCACTTTATGCCTTTGAATTAGATGAATTTACAATTAAAACCCTGAACTATGAAAATCTGTCATAATAAACCCTAAACTTTTGTGACCTGCTAGAAGATACCTTAATACCATAATAAGCCTTAAATAAGGACTTAACTTAATCTGAGATAACTAAAACCCACTTTTCATTTTGTCTTCTACTCCCTTAGGTTCGAGGAAGGAGTAATCTAATCTCTATCAGCGTTTCTCTCTGTGTTCTTGCATTCATAACAAGGTACAGATATTCTGCCCTTCTCTAGTAAGGTGCCTTCATTTTCTTTTGATTTCGTATTTTGATTCGTTTAGGATTCCCTATACCATTGCTATGTTCCCTCCTGTTTGTGCACCGTTCATGTGATCTTTTATTTATGAATCCTTGATGTGTTTTCCGTTGTTCTGAAACTTCTTGAATCTCTTTGTTTTGACCTATTGTCCTGAATCCTGATCTGTAAATCTTGTTTTGAAACTTAATCCGATATACTTGATTTATTTTGATATAAACTTTAATCTGTTAAATCCTTATTTGAACCTAAATGATTTTGAACTATTATTAAACCACATATGAAACTGTTTTGGAAAAGCTATTTTAAAAAGGAACGAAACCACTTTTAATGAAAGTTACTAAAAGTTTTGGAAGGCCATTTTGAAGAAAACTATTTTGTAAGATCAGTTGTTATGAAAACCATCTTTGAAGAATTGTTTAAATGGACTTTTAAATAGAAGCCTTTTTAAATAAACTGTTGCTATGAAACTTTGATTATGAATCTTTATTATACTCTTTTGAACCATTCGATATAGTCCTTTTAATCTGAACTTAAACTTTGATATAAACTTAATCTGATAAACTTTGATTTGAACCTTTGACATTTATTTCTAAACTATTTGACATGAACCTTTTTGCCATGTACCCTTAAGATATGACTTTTGATTATTATGCTAGTACATTTGACCTTGACCTACAGTTTGATATTACGAGCCAATCACTAGGCGTGAGGGTTTCATGTCCATGTCATTGACGCACCTCTGACATGACTCTAGGGCAGGAGAGTGATGACCTGTTCCGTCCCTTATTTATTATTTGCTATGGCCATTATAAGTATGATTATTGATTTGTCTGTGGGGCGTATGGGTGCACTCTAGATTTGACCTGTTATCTGTATATGTTATATGATTATGATTATTATATCTGGTGACTGATTGTGTGTGCGATACACGTCTTTCACTTTGTCTGAGAGCTGATCACTCTACACAGGTTTGTTTTATTATATTAGTAATGCTATGGTATTGTACGTCGTCTGGGCTCGTGATAGATTCCTGTGTTCCTGTTTTCCTAAAATCTTGTTCATTTTTGATGAAGCGAAAAGTGTACCGCTTTTAGGGGGTCATTTAAGCCCTAAATCGTATTTATTTGATCAAATATTGCCCTAAATCGTTCCTTTTGTCATTTTAGGTACTTTGGAGAAGAAATCTGGAAAAGGAAGCATTTTGGACGTTTTTGGAGCCTAAAAGTGAAGAAAACGACAAAGTCTCCAAAGCTGCTGGAAAAGTACACTTGACGGCGTCAAGGATTGCTCCTGACGGCGTCATGGCTTGGCAAAAGAGGTGGATATGACAAAATACACGTGACGCGCCAGAGAGTTTTACAATGGACAGTCTGACGGCGTCACCCTTTAAGGTGATCAAGGCCATCACGGTTTAAGTTAAAGAGAGACGGCGTCAAGCACATTTCTGATGGCGTCAACCCTTGATAGGCCAGAGCGGATTTTGGAAGATTAAAAAGGGACGGCGTCAGGAAGACCATCCGGGAACCCTAGCCACGGCGAGGTGACGGCGTCACCTCCTACATCGTGACGCCGTCAGACCCTAAACTCTATATATAGTTTTGCAATTTTTAGTCATTAGGGTGCAACTTTGTGAGGAGAAACCCTAAGATGAATTTTCTGCCATTTTTAAGGGTTTTATACCCTTGGATCTCCCATGTTTAATTGAAGATAAGTAATCATTTAATCATTCAATATGTTTATGTGTTGTTTGATTATATCTTGTTCTTGTCTTTTAATTAACATGCTAGGCTAGATTTATCTTGTGTTTGCTTAGATCTAATGAAACCTAACTATTGATTATTGGTTATTAGTGTGTTATTAATTGTATTGGATGATTGTTTATCGATGTTAGGCTTAAGAAAACTGGCTAACCTCCTATACGGTAACTTGCTTGAACGTCTTAAGAAACATGAACCAATGCGTACTAAGGTTTTTATGGTTGTATTTAATGCATGAGCGAATTCTAGTGATCCCATGTTAGGAGCTTCTTAGCCGGCTCGACATAGGAGTGAAGTAGGAGCTTGTAGAGTTGGGGAAGTACGTACGCCACCCCACGATTGGTATTAAGGAATACACCCGTCATCCACGCAATTAATACACACTAATCAACCGGTAAAAGATAGTTAGGGAGTAAGGAAATCTAAGTAAACACATTTCTCCCCATATAAGTTCCACGACCTTTCATTTTCAGTTATTTTATTTTATTTGCATTTGTAGTCATTTGGGTTAATTGACTAGCAACTAATTCCGCCCACTCCTTCAAACCCGATATTTTACTTGCTTTTATAAAAAAATATAAAAAATACAAAAAGAATCTTCCCTCACCCTTAGACCTATTAGAGTAGTTTTTCAATCCTAACGACACTATTCCCCTAGAGAACGATCAATCCCCCGGTACTTGCCACTTCACTATACTACATCGGTCAGGTACACTGCCTGGTGGGGATTGCAAGCCTCTCGAGATCCCTCGAGAGGTAAAACCTGTTGTATGGTCGCAAAACCACGCATCAAGTTTTTGGCGCCGCTGCCGGGGAATAGTTATTGTTTCGGTTGAATTTTTATTTTATTAGGTCTACTCACTAGATTCCTTTCTAGTGAGATTTTTATTTTATTTTTCTAGGTTTTCTTTAGTCTATCTTTTTTCTTCGTTTCTTTGTTCGTAACCATTACCATCCGACATCATGGAAGGTGGTAATATCCTCGATCCCAACAACCCACCACCACAACAACACCCACCTCCTAGAGCCCGTACCTTAGGAGACTACTCCCGTCCTAGCCACCATGGCTATCGAAACACCATTGAGCTCACTCAAGGAGCCAATGTCACTCCCTTGCGATCCGACACCATCCGGTTGGTGCAAAGCGGATGCGCATTCCATGGACTTCGTTCCGAAGATCCTAATCAACATCTCAAGGACTTTCTCAAAATTGTTGATTCCATAGACCTTGATGTTGCCACTCGAGAGACAACCCGACTGCGTCTCTTTCAATTCTCTCTGCGGGACCAAGCTAGTCAATGGCTAGAGCGTCTACCCGCAGGATCCATCACCTCTTGGGATGATCTCACCACTCGTTTCCTTGCTCAGTTTTTCCCACCAGGAAGAACTACCAAGCTAAGGAATGATATCTTCATGTTCCAACAACGTCAAGGCGAAACCCTCTACGAGGCATGGACTCGATTCAAGGACTTACTCCAAAAAGTCCCTCACCATGGCATAGAACTTTGGCTCCAAGTCCAAATCTTCTATGACCATATCAATCTCTCCACGAGGCAAACCATTAACCAATCGGCCGGTGGTAAGCTACGTGATCTAAGTGCGGAACAATCATGGGCTCTCCTAGAAGATCTTGCTCTTTATGACAACGAAAGTTGGAGTGATCCCCGTGATTTGAATAAAACGGTCAATGCAATATCTTTGCCTTCTAACAATTCAAGCACTTCCGACCGTAGGATCATAGAACTTGAAGACCAAGTCAAGTTTCTTATGAAATCCTACGAGGCTCCTAAACCTTCAAGCCAAGTGAACAAAATCACTTCTTCATGTGAATTATGTAGTGGTCCCCACGACAGTCGTGATTGCGTGGAACTCCCCGAACAAGCTTTTGCGGATTACGCATCCTCGCGTACCGACGGAGCGGGAGACAAGTGGTACACTTTCAAACCCGAGCCAAACCCCTACGGTGATTCATACAACCCCTCATGGAAAAATCACCCAAACCTTAGGTGGAAACAAAACCAAAACGCACAACAAACCAATTCTTCCAACCCACCTAATCGGTTCCAATCAAGCGGTTCATCCCCAAACCGTACATTCAATAACAATCCTTCCAACAATTATGGTAGTACCAATAATCTTGAAGGATTGATGTCCAAATTTATGGCATCTCAAGAAGCTCGGATAGCAAGATTCAAATCCGAATTCAATCAACAACAAAGCGAGATGACCAATAAGATTGACACTTTATTGAAAGCCCTCAATGACCGAGAAATGGGAGCACTACCTAGCAACACAGTCAAGAACCCGAAACTAAACGTCCACGCCATTTCATCGGTTTCGTCTCCTAGTTCTTTTCAACAATATTATTCGGTCAATTCCATGTGCTCGTGTTTCAAACAAACTCAAGTCATTCAAAATGACCAAGAAGTTATGATATCCAAATTGGTCAACAACATAGTTGAGACACCTCCCACTCAAAACCTTGACAATGAATTCAAAGAGCTCCACCTTGAAAGTCCGGTTATTGATGTGTTGGATGAGAAGAAGCTCAAGTTAGGCGAAAAAGGGACCGCCTTTGTTCAAAACAAGCTACCTAAGAAGTTAGATGATCCGGGCATATTTGTTCTACCTTGCAAGATCGGTAATTCGGAGGCTTATGACACATTAGCCGATCTTGGATCAAGCCTTAACCTACTTCCGTTACCTCTCTACACCTCTCTAAAACTAGGAAAACTTGAAGAAACCGAGGTGATAATAGGCTTAGCGGATGGGAGTGTTGCTTACCCGGTTGGAGTAGTCAAGGACGTGTTAGTACACATAGGAAAACTAACCATTTTAGCCGATTTCCACGTCCTTGATATGGTTAGCGACCCTACATGCCCCTTGTTGATAGGTAGAGGATTTTTGGCGACCGCTAGTGCTATGATTGATTGTAAGGAATCTAAGATAGCGGTAGGAGAAGGTGATACTTGGTCAGTCTATGATGTGAAGAAACATGCCTATGATACTAGTGATGAACCAACACCTCATTGGTTAGAATTAAATAGGAGACCATCTAGATATGGACCTTGGATCGATAGAGACTTCATAGGACCCCAACGCCCATTTTACCTAGAAGAGGACTTTGTGAACCGAACACATGCGGTAGAACAACTCTTGGCTAGGGACACCGAATTGGATCCATTTGAAGACCCTCTAGTTTTTAGGAAGATGATTGATTTCCTAGGAGTTTTGCCAATTAACCTAGGGATGAATAAGTGGACTTGTGAGGACGATGATCATAAGTGGGATTGGGACAAACCACCCAAAGATGGAGATGGGTCATGGCATATTAAGATGACATTGTATGACCCGGATGGAGAGAAGTTTGAAAAGATATATTGTACTAAGCGGACCAATAGGAAACTTCAATCCAAGCTTAACCCTAAAGACGTCCTCGATGACGAGCTCACTTACATAGGGTAGAAGGACTTTGAGTCTAGCTACAAGACTCGTTAATAAAGAAAAGCGCTTCTTGGGAGGCAACCCAAGCTTTATTTGCTTTGTGTGTTTATTTATTTGTTTGTTTGATTTTATTTGTTTCCGTATGTATGTTTAATTTTTATTATTATTGATTCATGTTCGAAACTAAATTGTGAAAATGCTTTATCTTGTTTTTAACTTCGTCTTAACTACATATAAAGGTATTTTGCAAAAGTTAAGTGTTAGGGAAATCCAAATCGGTTCATTAGAACAAATGAACATGAATCATAACAATAATAAATTAACATACATATTAGTATTTGTTTGAGTCAAATGCTTGTATCGAGTCATAATGATATTTTGCAGGAATTCCAGGAAGTAAGGTATAGGTTTTTCCAGAAATTTTCCGGGAACTTAACATGAGAATTCTGTCAGATCATTTCTGACGGCGTCAGGCATTACAACCTGACGGCGTCAGGTTTTAATTTTCTGAAATTTTTGAAAGTTTTGTTTTCATAAAAAGTTTTTATTAAATCTCTAACTTATAAACTCCAGGAATCTGCAAAATAATCATTCCACAAGCATTATATCTTTATATAGATTTATCCCGCCGATGTTATGCAGGTTTTCGTGTTTGTTTTCTCAGGTTTAACAGGTTATTTTGGACAAGGAGATGTATGTGGAATCAAGCTTTTGGCGATGCTTTAGTCTTGGAGCTTCTACATTCTCTTGGAAGAAGATCTAACCATGTTACCTCTTTATCCACCGAACGAATCAGGGGAGTATTTGATTTCATTCGTTTACCTTATTTACTTTTACATCTTGTTATTTGAACATTGGGGACAATGTTCATCTTAAGTGTAAGGGGGGGGGGGGGTAAAGTACGATACTTTAGAGAATACAAGTGTACTTGATTTTTGTTTGTTTAATGGTAGATGTGTAATAAAACTGAGAGAAATACCTGTTAGGGCAATTTTAGTGCCAAATTTAAAATTTTTTACAACATATAGGAGTGAAAATTTGGTCTTAATGAGCGTCTCACGGATAGGAGTTATATGACTAGCACAAAACCGTACCACTAAAAAATTTCCCAACCCCCAAATATGTGAGGTTCGCCCCTAGAATTGGTAGGAAAAGCATTTATGCTATGATGTGTGTACCGGTAGCACTTAGATTCTAGAACTTGCGTTAGGACCATTCCGAGGCCACAAGTGAGACTACATTCGTGTAGTTAGATTTACTACATGATAAGAGGCATTAGGATTAACCCATTGTTTTACACCTGTGTTTTTGTTATAATTACATTGGCTACATTGGTCAAGTAATTCTCCCACACCCTTTGCGTTGTACTCATTTTTAGTATACGATACCCCTAGTACACCCCTCAGAGCCTATCTTTTCGTTTCTAACTTTAAGCATTTTACGTAAAGGAAGAATTTTTTTACACCCCACTTAAATGTACACCCAAATCGCCTTAGCCTACCTTGTATGCACTCATTTTTAGTGCATTATTGTGACAACATTTGTTTAAACCCCAAGTTAATTATCTAATTGATTACATGGTTGCTAAGTCGAGTCATATCCTTGTACATATTGTTTTGGGACGATTGGGACTCATGGGTAAAGTACTAGTGTAATGGAGTAATGGGGAAGAACAACATTATTACCCCCATATGTGCTAAATATTTTAAAAAGTACTCCAAGTGTTTCGATTATCTTAATTCGAGTCATTAGAATAGTTATTTGTAAAGTTATGTAAAAGTTCAAGTGTAAGGGGAATGCAACGCCCCTATGATGTATTATTTTGGATGGTAGGGCAAGAGTGTATGAAAAAAAAAATACAAAAAAAAAATGAGAAAAAGAAAAGTAGAAAAAAACATACGGACTACCATCCCGTTTCATTTTATGTTTTTGTTATTTTGTTTTTAGCTTAAGTCGAGTCTAGTCTTGGCTTAGCAACGCCATATTGTACATGTAATTAATCAAGATCTTTAACTCGCCACCAGTAAAATATCCTTTATCCAACAAAACCGTGTTTATCATATCCCTACACCTAACGTTATAACCCGTTTAAAAGCCCTCTTTGATAGTTTATCTTAGGTGCTTACGCCTAGTGGAGAAGGTTTTTGATCCTTTCCCAAGCCTATGGTAATCTATTTGCTATGACAGGTAGTGAGAGATATTATCCATTTTCATTTGTGAGATATACTTTTATGACACCTGAGAGATGTGAGTATCTAAACATTACTTGTGAGGTGCTAGTTTGTAATCTCCGTGCTTATTATGATTAAAGTGGAACGACTATTTGTTGTAATTACTTTTATATTAGCATTAAATGACCCCTAACATGTATTTTGATTAGAATAAAAGCGCATTTGCTTGAGGACATGCAAATCTCAAGTGTAAGGGTATTTGATGAAGCGAAAAGTGTACCGCTTTTAGGGGGTCATTTAAGCCCTAAATCGTATTTATTTGATCAAATATTTCCCTAAATCGTTCCTTTTGTCATTTTAGGTACTTTGGAGAAGAAATCTGGAAAAGGAAGCATTTTGGACCTTTTTGGAGCATAAAAGTAAAGAAAACGACAAAGTCTCCAAAGCTGCTGGAAAAGTACACTTGACAGCGTCAAGGATTGCTCCTGACGGCGTCATGGCTTGGCAAAAGAGGTGGATATGACAAAATACACGTGACGCGCCAGAGAGTTTTACAATGGAAAGTCTGACGGCGTCACCCTTTAAGGTGATCAAGGCCATCACGGTTTAAGTTAAAGAGAGACGGCGTCAAGCACATTTCTGACGGCGTCAACCCTTGATAGGCCAGAGCGGATTTTGGAGGATTAAAAAGGGACGGCGTCAGGAAGACCATCCGGGAACCCTAGCCACGGCGAGGTGAGGGCGTCACCTCCTAAAACGTGACGCCGTCAGACCCTAAACTCAATATATAGTTTTGCAATTTTTAGTCATTAGGGTGCAACTTTGTGAGGAGAAACCCTAAGATGAATTTTCTGCCATTTTTAAGGGTTTTATACCCTTGGATCTCCCATGTTTAATTGAAGATAAGTAATCATTTAATCATTCAATATGTCTATGTGTTGTTTGATTATATCTTGTTCTTGTCTTTTAATTAACATGCTAGGCTAGATTTATCTTGTGTTTGCTTAGATCTAATGAAACCTAACTATTGATTATTGGTTATTAGTGTGTTATTAATTGTATTGGATGATTGTTTATCGATGTTAGGCTTAAGAAAACTGGCTAACCTCCTATACGGTAACTTGCTTGAACGTCTTAAAAACATGAACCAATGTGTACTAAGGTTTTTATGGTTGTATTTAATGCATGAGCGAATTCTAGTGATCCCATGTTAGGAGCTTCTTAGCCGGCTCGACATAGGAGTGAAGTAGGAGCTTGTAGAGTTGGGGAAGTACGTACGCCACCCCACGATTGGTATTAAGGAATACACCCGTCATCCACGCAATTAATACTCACTAATCAACCGGTAAAAGATAGTTAGGGAGTAAGGAAATCTAAGTAAACACATTTCTCCCCATATAAGTTCCACGACCTTTCATTTTCAGTTATTTTATTTTATTTGCATTTGTAGTCATTTGGGTCAGTTGACTAGCAACTAATTCCGCCCACTCCTTCAAACCCGATATTTTACTTGCTTTTATAAAAAATATAAAAATACAAAAAGAATCTTCCCTCACCCTTAGAGCTATTAGAGTAGTTTTTCAATCCTAACGACACTATTCCCCTAGAGAACGATCAATCCCCCGGTACTTGCCACTTCACTATACTACATCGGTCAGGTACACTGCCTGGTGGGGATTGCAAGCCTCTCGAGATCTCTCGAGAGGTAAAACCTGTTGTAAGGTCGCAAAACCACGCATCAATTTTGTTCTTTTCTTTTATTCATGATCCATTTCTCATTCCTTTCATTTTGATTTTGTATCGGTATGATTTGCATTCCTGATTTCCCTTGTACTGTTATACATTATCGTTTCTTGTTATCTATATATCTGTTCACTGAGCTCTCGTAGCTCAGCCGCGTTTTCTTTTTCACGCGGCAGGTATTAGTAGGAAGCTGGGAATGAGTGAAGAGTGTACCTTGGACTTAGAAGATTGGATAGCTATGCTGGGTTAGAGTTGGAATGAAGACATTATGTTTTAGAATTAGTTTTGGAAGTTTTAATTGTAACCATTTAGATTCAATATTTCATTTGAGATCCTTGAATTTTTGTATTATTGTATTAGTATGCTTTGTTTTGATCTGATAAGTATCCATTGTTGTGATATCTTTACCCTTGTCGGGTTGGGGTGTTACAAGAGGCAACTTTAGGAATTAAACCAAATGGCCTTCCATTTTTTATCTAATGATATATTAGCTAGCCACCTCGGTTAGTTAACCTCTCATATGGACCCATTTATTAGCACCCAATTTTAAGTGCTAGATACCATTAGTACACCCTCTGAGCCATCTGATGCGTGGTTTTGCGACCTTACAACAGGTTTTACCTCTCGAGGGATCTCAAGAGGCTTACAACCCCACCAGGCAGTGTACCTGACCGATGTAGTATAGTGTAGTGGTAAGTACGGGGGATTGATCGTTCTCCACAGGGAATAGTGTTCGTTAGGTTTGAAAAACTACTCTAATAGGTCTAAGGGTGATGGAAGATTCTTTTTGTATTTTTATATTTTATGTAAAGCAAGTAAAATCTCGGGTTTGAAGGAGTGGGCGGAATTAGTTGCTAGTCAACTAACCCAAATTACTACAAATGCAAATAAAATAAAATAACTAAAAATGAAAAGGTTGTGAAACTTATGTGGAGAGAAATGTGTTTACTTAGATTTCCTTACTCCCTAACTATCTTTTACCGGTTGATTAGTGTGTATTAATTGCGTGGATGACGGGTGTATTCCTTAATACCAATCGTGGGGTGGCGTACGTACTTCCCCAACTCTACAAGCTCCTACTTCACTCCTATGTCGAGCCGGCTAGGAAGCTCCTAACATGGGATCACTAGAATTCGCTCATGCATTAAATACAACCATAAAAACCTTAGTACGCATTGGTTCATGTTTCTTAAGACGTTCAAGCAAGTTACCGTATAGGAGGTTAGCCAGTTTTCTTAAGCCTAACATCGATAAACATTCATCCAATACAAGTAATAACACACTAATAACCGATAATCAATAGTTAGGTTTCATTAGATCTAAGCAAACACAAGATAAATCTAGCCTAGCATGTTAATCAAAAGATAAGAACAAGATATAATCAAACAACACATAGACATATTGATTGATTAAGTGATTACTTATCTTCAATTAAACATGGGAGATCCAAGGGTATGAAAACCCTTAAAAATGGCAGAAATTCGTCTTAGGGTTTCTCCTCACAAAGTTGCACACTAATGACAAAAAATTGCAAAACTATATATAGAACTTAGTGGCTGACGGCGTCACGTTGTAGGTCTTGACGCCGTCACCTCGCCATGTCTAGGGTTCCCGGATGGCCTTCTTGACGCCGTCCCTCTTTAGTGCTCCAAAATCCGCTCTGGCTTATCAAAGGTTGACGCCGTCAGAAATGAGCTTGACGCCGTCTCTCTTTAAGTTAAACCGTGATGGCCTTGATCACCTTATGGGGTGACGCCATCAGACTTCCTTTGTAAAACTCCCTGGCTTATCATGTGTATTTTTCATATCCACCTCTTTTTCCAAGCCATGACGCCGTCTGGAACAATCCCTGACGCCGTCAAGTGTACTTTTCCAGCCGATTTTGAGACTTTGTCGTTTTCTTCACTTTTATGCTCCAAAAACGTCCAAAATGCTTCCTTTTCCATATTTCTTCTCCAAAGTACCTAAAATGACAAAAGGAACGATTTAGGGCAATATTTGATCAAATAAATACGATTTAGGGCTTAAATGACCCCCTAAAAGCGGTACACTTTTCGCTTCATCACCATCCTTTTCATTTTTGTTACACCAGAAAAATATAAAAAATATTTTACACTTTTAGCCTTAACCTTGCCCATAGTCAAGTCTTGGTTGGTTACTAGCTACTTGAAAATATGGTTGTTATGTGGAAATCCTTGAATATTGAGAAAGTTGCGAACTCTATGATAATCTCATGGAAGATCTATTTGTATTATGATCGATGGTTGAAACATGTGAAAAAAAAAAGAGAGAAGGAAAAAGAAAAAAATAATAAAATAACTCATCGCAATTGTATGTTGACAAGAATAGCCAATGAGCTATGAAAGTATGATATCGATCAAGGATGAATTCTCAAGTTCAAAGGAAAGTGGTTGATGTAGCTAGTAGCAATTGGTTGTAGACTTTGACTATTTGTAGTGTTTTTATTTTAAACCAATTTCATAAATATATCTCATGTCTTATCCCTACCTTTCTAACTTGGTGAAATTATCAAGTGTATTGACATGTAGTGACCATCCGATTTCTTAAGGAATTAGGAAACGTTTCTAGCAAGCTAGGGCGTGTTTTGGTGACCATCCGTTATGCAAGTAACGTTGCTAGCGAGCCAAGGTACGACCTAGTGACCATCCGTTATCTGGTGATGCAAGAATTCGTTGTTAGCGAGCTATTATGTTTTGCATAAGATAGTTGCACATAAGTCTGATATAACCCTTAAACCCTTTAACCTAAATTCCTCTTAGATGTTTACACTTGGTGCTTACGCCACGTCGGTGGAGTTTTGTTTCTTGTACAAGCTTATGGTAATATGTAGATCATGACTGAGCAATGAGTGTTATTTTCTTATATACTCACCCACTAAACAAATGAGTGTTGAGTGAATTATACTTCATTCCTTTTTCGTGAGGTGTTTTAACATGTTATCAAGCAAGAGAATCATTAAGGTATTATCAAACATCTCAACTTTTCACCTATAAGCTCAAAAAGATGGATCTTATCTTGTACTCGTATTTGATGGATTTGCATCTCATTTTTTGAATCATTCATTTATATCATGTGGATTTATTTCTAAAAGCTAGATTTGCTTGAGGGAAGCAAAGTGTAAGTGTGGGGGATTTGATAACGCTCATTTTGTACATGCTTTAGTCGCGTTATTTCTATGTTTGTGCATTGTATTTGGTTGCATTTGTGAACGTATTATGCTTAAAAGGTACAAAAGATGTATTCAGGTTCAGGTACAATCAAGTTCATGTGAATAGCTAGAAAGATGAAGAAAATTTGTTAAATCAAGAGCTTTTGCACAACGAAAGATTCTTCTCACAACAAGGATTTGGAAAGATCATCAAAGATCAAGAATCAAGTTACAATGACTTCCGAGTTCAAGAAAAGATCATGGGTTGATGAAATGAATGAGAAGTATATGTAAAGAATTATGGCTTGCTTCTTCAACCAAAGGTTCAAGAAATACATCTAAGGCTTAAGTTCAACCCAAGGTTCAATAATGCCATGCCAACCTTACTCCAAACCTTGGGCTGGAATCTGAACCTTAGGTTGAGACTTCAACCTTGGGTTCATACAATTGCTGGCACACTTAATGACTATCTTCAATGAGCTAACTCTTCATATGGGTTGTCATTACACTTCATTTACTCCAAGTGAAGAATTTTTATGACACTTTGTGCTCAAGTATTTTGCTTGGTGACCAAGGGGATTCATTTTATTAATAAGAAGGCTTGGTTAGAGGAGAACTATCAACTACTACATACTACTATTATTCATATAATCAATTTACTCTCTCAAAGGCTACAAGGAAGGAAAAACGCAGGAAAAGACAAGCTTACATTCATCATTCATCAATTCAATCTTTCAAGGAATCATTGTTGAATCATCTCATAAGTGTTCCTAATTCTTGTAATCATCATTACAACTTTTGTAAGACTTTTTAATCATGTTTTCAAGTGATAAATTTCTTGTGGTTATTTCTTTGTTTGCCATGAGTGGCTAAGTTCCTTGTGCATTTGCCTAGATGATGTTTGTTACATGACTCTTGATTGATTATGACTCTATGGTTCTAGTTCAATGAAAAGCTAATACTAATATCGAATTGTACTATTAAAAGTTTTCTTCGACTAAAGAGTTGTCAAGTTTGGTTAATTGCTAATAGTGTAATGGGTTGAAAGAGACATTGTTAGTCAATTAGTTGTAAACCTTTGTCTATGAGGGTGTTACCTTATGTATTGACCATTTCATAAGTAACTTGGTTAAACTTGGAAAACTAAATAGTGTGGTTGTCAATTGCTTGTGAAACGAAAGCGAATCGAGTGATTGAGTTGTGTTAGTCTTGGTTGATCAAACCTTAATATTGTTTTTGTCATCTTAAAATCTTGACAAGGATTGAAAGTGTTGGAAACAATTGGATTAGTATACCAACTAATCAAATTAGAACACCATCTAATTTATTGA
Organism: Artemisia tridentata subsp. tridentata; assembly: GCA_021014915.2. Classification (NCBI taxonomy): domain Eukaryota; kingdom Viridiplantae; phylum Streptophyta; class Magnoliopsida; order Asterales; family Asteraceae; genus Artemisia; species Artemisia tridentata. The sequence goes on along the minus strand of CP139505.1, from coordinate 303,993,169 downwards.
TCATAATCAAATGGAACCATTGTCATAATCATATCAAGAGAATTGTGCAAAACTAGTCTAGGCAAGTATAGTCTTTATATATTGAATTTACATCATCATTATTTGCTTGCTATTAGAATAGTTAAATAAGCTCGAAATTATATTCAAAACTCACATCCCAAAAACTAAACAAATCCTAGTGAACGACCTCGGCTTACCATTTCATCTCTTACTACACACGGACGAGTATACTTGCTCGTATGTGTTTCGTTTGAATCATTGGTAGATCGTGTTATAAATTTAAAACTTGCACTCGAAACGGGCACATCAGTCACAAAATTGGACTATAATTGAGATGCTACAAAGGAAATAAATAGAAAAATAACTTAGAAAGAAAAGCCCTAGAATAAAATCCTCTAAAATAACTTAGAAAAGAAAAAAAATCCTAAAATATGAAGCTCCTAATGTGAGCATCTATTGAGAAGGGTGAGAAAGAGCGTTAAGGCGCTCGAGGATGTGGTTTAAGATAAACATCATCTCGTTTTGGAGCTCATGAACCAATATGTTGGTTCTTTGAGTAAGATGAGCAGTTCATTTACACATGGGGCAACCATGGCGAGGGAAGTTTGGTGGTAGGGTAGGTTCGTTTGTTGTTGGTGGTGGTGGTGGAACATATGTTGATTGGTGGTTGGGATTTGGTGGAGTGATGATGGAGGAAAGCAAGGTGGTTTGTAGTTGCATGGCTTCATGGAGATGAGAATCCACCATGTTGGAAAAGGCATAGAGGTGGTCAAGTTCCTCATTGATTTGACCTTGAGTTTGTGGAGGATCAATCCACATTGACTTGTCAATGCCTATAAGTGTTGAGGTTGGTGATAAGGGTTGAGGTTGAGGTTGTTGAGGTGGTGGAGCTTGATCTCCGTATAGTGGTCCATGGATTTCCCTATAAATAGGGTGGAAGAGTAATGGTTGTTGTTGTGATGGTTCACACTCAAATGGCAATGGTGGTGGATTGGTTGATCTTGGAGGTAGGTGTTCTAAAGTTTCCAAGAAGGGGTGTGGAGAGGTTAGTGGTGTGGCAAATAACTCTAATGGTTGAAGTTTTGGAAATCGTGGAGTTGATGGTGATTTGGGTAATTGAGATGGTGCGGGAGGTGGTGTGGTGGCCACTGGTGTTTTTGTTGGTGGTGGAGTTGTTATGATGATAGGTGAAGGTGTTGGAGTGGACAAGGTGAGAAAGTTTTCATCATTGATTGAAGATGAGATGTTGAGTGGTGATGAGTCTGATGATGATGAATTAAGGTTGACAAAGCAACATGGTCTTACACTCATCCTAGAAGTTCTTCTAGGTGGTCTTGATGGGGATGAATAGTTGTTTGGCTTTGTTATTGTGAAGAAAATGGTTGAGATATGCATAAATTTACTAGAAATGGTGGTGAAGGTGTGAGAAATGATCATCCTAAAGGTTCTAATTTATAGAATCCAAGATTTATGGAAGAGTGTGTTTGGATTTGATGTTAAACCATACAAAAATGGTGGTTTCTAATGATTTGGAAGTGGAAGAGAAGGTTGTCAAATCATCAAAGTCAATCGAATGGGATTGAGTTGAGTGAAATGGGAAAGATATGCAGTTAATGCATTGTGATGAGTGGAAAATGTTTTGATGTCAGTGATCCACGGATGGCAAGGAACCATTTTGAGGGATCCTTGATTTGTGGAGAAAGGTAACTTGAGTGGATTTTTGAAATTTCAAGTTTTGGTGGGAAATGATTTTCCTATTGGTCTAAGTAAGCTAAGATGATCTTAATATGAAGGAATAACAGTTAAAGTATCCTAATAACAAGAATAAATGAACTAGAGTGCGGGATTTAACGAGAATTTAAAAATTATAGCTGTTAAATGGCGGAACCAACCGACAACATAGGCGGAACCAACCCGGTTCCGTCCAATCCGCCAATAAAAAAAAGTAAACAGAGGGCTTATTTGAACCCCCGAACCCCGTTCAAATCCCGTAAATTTTCCTAAAACATGTGTAATTAATTAGTTGTGATTTTAAAATAACAATAAAACAGGTATTAACACATGTAAGGATATAGATCAAACAAGGGCTAATGATTTCACTAAAATTGTGAGATGTACCAAACATAGGCTAAGGTTAGAAAAATGATAACATCATAATGTTATCTCCCTGCAAGACAAGGTTAGTTCACATAATAGTTCAAAGATAATTTATCATCCTACGACCATAAGAATTCATGAAACATCATTGTTAGAAGCAAGTGTACCAAATGCTCATAAAACCTTTCATTGCCTATCCAATTTCTTGTTCATCTTTGTTAGGAATCTTCCAATGCACTTGAACATTCCTTTTGTTTGCTTGTGTTCTTCCGATTGATTTTCAATGACCGGGAGTTGTTGGAAGTATTCGAGAGGTGGTAGCCTTAAGTTTGGAAGTCCATCATCCTCGCTCATTGATGATGATGATAAGGAAGTAGGTGGATGAGGACGTTTTCCTTGTGTTTTTGCTACTCTCTCATCACTCAAAGGCACAAATATGTGATTGACAAGGGAGTAGTCAGGACAAAAACCTCTAGCATTTGGTGCAATCGGTGCAAAGGCTCTAAAAAGACGGGTGAGAAGCATCCCGTATGGAAGAGCGGTGGTTCCTAACATGGGTATGTCCGCCATCCTTTTGGCAACATAGTAGGCTATGATGAAAGGTTGATGGGTAGACAAGCTATAAAGCATGTAACAAAGGCAAGCATTGATGTGATCACGATTGCCTATGGTACATAAGACATTGGCCGTAAGAATTTCTTCCCACTTTTTGAATTGTGGCCTAAGTTCATTTAGCTCCATGCCAAAAGGGTCTCGGTTGACTTCATTACCTTGGCGGGTTGTTCTTGTGTTTGAAGTTCTAGGAAGGAAAAGATGGTCTCGGATTATTTCTTTTGGAACTAAAGGAGTGTCGTATGGAGGAAAACGATCAACAATAGAATCAAGGGTTGATAAAGACCATTTATCCGAGTAAAGGAATGTACCTTCACATGGAATTCCAAGGACTTCTGCAAATTGATTTAGAGTTATGTTGAAGTCATTTTGATTGACTTTGAATTGGATTAATATGAGACCATAATCATTGGTGGCGAGGACAACACTAGCATAAAACTTTAAGATAAATCTAGGACAAATTTGTTCATTGATGTCCAAGAGACCATCAAAGTGAATGGTTGCAAGTTCTTGACGAGTATTGGTTCCTTCTAGAAAGGATATGTCAATGGTTCTACCCTCGTGAACATAATGTTTCTCTAAAGCCTTAAAGATTTTCACTTAAGCCGGAGTAAGCCCCTTAGTTTTGTAATGTTTTGGAAGGTAGTTTAGGGTGTCTTTGTGGTCATAGAATGTCGCGGGAGGCATGATTGATCCTAGATACAAAAATAACATACTTTAGTTGAAACTAACGAGAATTTAGATATAAAGTTCTAGTGTGTACCTATATGAGGACAATGTGGAGGTGCGGTTATCTCGACTCCTTTTAATGCATAAAAATAATTTCATTTAGCAAATTTTGTAACAAAACGAGAGATAACCCAAACGCTCTGATGAAGCGAAAAGTGTACCGCTTTTAAGGGGTCATTTAAGCCCTAAATCGTATTTATTTGATCAAATATTGCCCTAAATCGTTCCTTTTGTCATTTTAGGTACTTTTGAGGAGAAATCTGGAAAAGGAGGCATTTTGGACGTTTTTGGAGCATTAAAGTGAAGAAAACGGCAAAGTCTCAAAAATCGGCTGAAAGTTACCTTTGACGGCGTCAGGATTTACTCCAGACGGCGTCATGGCTTGGCAAGAAAAGGTGGATGTGAAATTTACTCATGATAAGCCAGTGAAAATTGCATGTGAATTCTGACGGCGTCACACTTTAACCTGATCAAGGGCGTCACGGCTTAATTCAAAGAGGGACGGCGTCACATTCAAGGGCTGACGGCGTCAAGCCTTGATAAGCCAGAATGGATTTTGGAGAAGCTAAAGAGGGACGGCGTCAAGAAGGTCATCCGGGAACCCTAAAAGCGGCGAGGTGACGGCGTCACACTCCATAACGTGACGCCGTCAGATGTAAAAATCTATATATAGTTTTGCAATTCTTTGTCATTAGTGTGGAACTTAGTGTGGAATTTTTGGGAGAAAACCCTAAGACGATTTTAGCATCTTTTTCAAGGCTTTTTGCCTTGAGATGTTCCATGTTACATCAAAGATAAGTTATCAATTAATCATTCAATATGTCTATGTGTTGTTTGATTCTATCTTGTTCTTGTCTTTTGATTAATATGTTAGGCTAGATTTATCTTGTGTTTGCTTAGATCTAATGAAACCTAGCTATTGATTATTGGTTATTAGTGTGTTATTAGTTGTATTGGATGATTGTTTATCTATGTTAGGCTTAAGAAAACTGGCTAACTTCCTATTCGGTAACTTGCTTGAACGTCTTAAGAAACATGAACCAAATGCGTACTAAAGGTTTTTATGGTTGTATTTAATGCACAAGCGAATTCTAGTGATCCCATGTTAGGAGCTTCCTAGCCGGCTCGACATAGGAGTGAAGTAGGAGCTTGTAGAGTTGGGAAAGTACGTACGCCACCCCACAAATGGTATTAAGGAATACACCCGTCATCCACGCGACTAATACACACTAATCAACCGGTAAAAGATAGTTAGGGAGTAAGGAAATCTAAGTAAACACATTTCTCTACACATAAGTTTTCACCAACTTTTTATTTTCAGTTATTTATTTTATTTGCATTTGTAGTTATTTGGGTTAGTTGACTAGCAACTAATTCCGCCCACTCTTTCAAACCCGAGATTTTACTTGCTTTCAAAAAATTATAAAAACATAAAAAAGAATCTTCCTCAACCCTTAGACCTATTAGAGTAGTCTTTCATACCTAACGAACACTATTCCCTATGGAGAACGATCAATCCCCCGTACTTACCACTACACTATACTACATCGGTCAGGTACACTGCCTGGTGGGGTTGTAAGCCTCTTGAGATCCCTCGAGAGGTAAAACCTGTTGTAAGGTTGCAAAACCACGCATCAAGTTTTTGGCGCCGCTGCCGGGGTATAGTTATTGTTTAGGTTGAATTTTTATTTTATAGGTCTACTCACTAGATTCCTTTCTAGTGAGATTTTTATTTTCTTTTTCTATGTTTTCTTTAGTCTATCTATTTTCTTCGTTTCTTTGTTCGTAACCATTACCATTAGACATCATGGAAGATGGTAATATCCTTAATCCCAACAACCCACCACCACAACAACCACCACCTCCTAGAGCCCGTACTTTAGGAGAGTACTCCCGTCCTAGCCACCATGGCTATCGAAACACCATTGAGCTCACTCAAGGAGCCAATATCACACCCTTGCGATCCGACACCATCCGGTTGGTGCAAAGCGGATGCGCATTCCATGGACTTCGTTCCGAAGATCCTAATCAACATCTCAAGGACTTTCTCAAAATCGTTGATTCTATAGACCTTGATGTTGCCACTCGAGAGACGACCCGATTGCGTCTCTTCCAATTCTCTCTGCGGGACCAAGCTAGTCAGTGGCTAGAACGTCAACCCGCAGGATCCATTACCTCTTGGGATGATCTCACCACTCGTTTCCTTGCTCAGTTTTTCCCACCGGGAAGAACTACCAAGCTAAGGAATGATATCTTGATGTTCCAACAACGTCAAGGCGAAACTCTCTACGAGGCATGGACTCGATTCAAGGACTTACTCCAAAAAGTCCCTCACCATGGCATAGAACTTTGGCTCCAAGTCCAAATCTTCTATGACCATATCAATCTCTCCACGAGGCAAACCATTGACCAATCGGCCGGTGGCAAGCTACGTGATCTAAGTGCGGAACAATCATGGGCTCTCCTAGAGGATCTTGCTCTTTATGACAACGAAAGTTGGAGTGATCCCCGTGATTTGAATAAAACGGTCAAGGCAATATCTTTGCCTTCGAACAATTCAAGCACTTCCGACCGTAGGATCATAGAACTTGAAGACCAAGTCAAGTTTCTTATGAAATCCTACGAGGCTCCTAAACCTTCAAGCCAAGTGAACAAAATCACTTCTTCATGTGAATTATGTAGTGGTCCCCACGACACTCGTGATTGCATGGAACTCCCCGAACAAGCTTTTGTGGACTACGCATCCTCGCGTACCGACGGAGCGGGAGACAAGTGGTACACTTTCAAACCCGAGCCAAACCATTACGGTGATTCATACAATCCCTCATGGAAAAATCACCCGAACCTTAGGTGGAAACAAAACCAAAACGCACAACAAACCAATTCTTCCAACCCACCTAATCGTTTTCAATCAAGCGGTTCCAACTCGAACCGTACTTTCAACAACAATCCTTCCGGCAATGGTAGTACCAATAACTTTGAAGGATTGATGTCTAAATTTTATGGCATCTCAAGAAGCTCATTTAGCCAAGTTTGAAGCCGATTTCAAACAAAAACAAAGCGAGATGACCAATAAGATTGACACTTTGTTGAAAGCCCTCAATGACCGAGAAATGGGAGCACTCCCTAGTAACACGGTCAAGAACCCGAAACTAAACGTCAACGCCATTTCGTCGGTTTCGTCTCCTAGTTCTTGTCCACAATATTATTCGGTCAATTCCATGAGCACGTGTTTCAAACAAACCCAAGTCGTTCCAAATGACCAAGAAGTTATGACATCCAAATTGGTCAACAACATAGTTGAAACACCTCCCACTCAAAACCTTGACGAAGAATTCAAGGAGCTCCACCTTGAAAGTCCGGTTGTTGATGAGTTGGATGAAAAGAAGCTCAAGTTAGGCGAAAAAGGGACCGCCTTTGTTCAAAATAAGCTACCTAAGAAATTAGATGATCCGGGCCTATTTGTTCTACCTTGCAAGATCGGTAATTCGGAGGCTTATGACACATTAGCCGATCTTGGATCAAGCCTTAACTTACTTCCGTTACCTCTCTACACCTCTCTAAAACTAGGAAAACTTGAAGAAACCGAGGTGATAATAGGTTTAGCGGATGGAAGTGTTGCTTACCCGGTTGGAGTAGTTAAGGACGTGTTAGTACACATTGGAAAACTAACCATTTTAGCCGATTTCCACGTCCTTGATATGGTTAGCGACCCTACATGCCCCTTGTTGATAGGTAGAGGATTTTTGGCGACCGCTAGTGCTATGATTGATTGTAAGGAATCTAAGATAGCGGTAGGAGAAGGAGATACTTGGTCAGTCTATGATGTGAAGAAACATGCTTATGATACTAGTGATGAACCGACACCCCATTGGTTAGAGTTGAATAGGAGACCATCTAGATATGGACCTTGGATTGATAGAGACTTCATAGGACCCCAACGCCCATTTTACCTAGAAGAGGACTTTGTTAACCGAACACATACGGTAGAGCAACTCTTGGCTAGGGACACCGAATTGGATCCATTTGAAGACCCTCTAGTTTTTAGAAGGATGATTGAGTTCCTAGGAGTTTTGCCAATTAACCTAGGGATGAATAAGTGGACTTGTGAGGAGGATGATCACAAGTGGGATTGGGACAAACCACCCAAAGATGGAGATGGGTCATGGCATATTAAGATGACATTGTATGACCCGGATGGAGAGAAGTTTGAAAAGATATATCGTACTAAGCGGACCAATAGGAAACTTCAATCCAAGCTTAACCCTAAAGACGTCCTCGATGACGAGCTTACTTATATAGGGTAGCATGACTTTGAGTCTAGCTACAAGACTCGTTAATAAAGAAAAGCGCTTCTTGGGAGGCAACCCAAGCTTCATTTGCTTTGTGTGTTTATTTATTTGTTTGTTTGATTTTATTTGCTTCCGTATGTATGTTTAATTTTTATTATTATTGATTCATGTTCAAAACTAATTTGTGAAAATGCTTTATTTTGTTTTTAACTTCGTCTTAACTACATATAAAGGTATTTTGCAAAAGTTAAGTGTAAGGGAAATCTAAATCGGTTTATTAGAACACAAATGAACATGAATCGTAATAATAATAAATTAACATACATATTAGTATTTGTTTGAGTCAAATGCTTGTATCGAGTCATAGTGATGTTTTGCAGGATTTCCAGGAAGTAAGGTAAAGGTTTTTCCAGAAATTTTCCGGAAACTTAACATGAGAATTTTTTTCAGGTCATTTCTGACGGCGTCAGGGTTTATAACCTGACGGCGTCAGATTTAATTTTCAGAAATTTTTGAAAGTTTTGTTTTCATAAAAAGTTTTTATTAAATCTATAACTTATAATCTCCAGGAATCTGCAAAATTATCATTCCACAAGCATTATATCCTTATATATAGATTTTATCCCGCCGATGTTATGCAGGTTTTCGTGTTTGTTTTCTCAGGTTTAACAGGTTATTTTGGACAAGGAGATGTATGTGGAATCAAGCTTTTGGCGATGCACTAGTCATGGAGCTTCAACATTACCTTGGAAGAAGATCTAACCGTGTTACTTCATTATCCACCGAGCGAATCAGGGGAGTATTTGATTTCATTCTTTTACTTTATGCTTTTACATCTTGTTATTTGAACATTGGGGACAATGTTCATCTTAAGTGTAAGGGGGGTAAAAGTACGATTAGAGAATGCTATTACGCTTGATTTTTGTTTGTTTAATAATAGATGTGTAATAAAACTGAGAGAAATACCTGTTAGGGCAATTTTAGTGCCAAATTTAAAATTTTTTACAACATATAGGAGTGAAACTTTGATCTTAATGAGCGTCTCCACGGATAGGAGTTATACGACTAGCACAAAAACCGTACCACTAAAAAATTTTCCACCCCCAAATATGTGAGGTTCGCCCCTAGAATTGGTAGGAAAAGCATTTATGCTATGATGTGTGTACCGGTAGCACTTAGATTCTAGAACTTGCGTTAGGACCATTCCAAGGCCACAAGTGAGACTACAATCGTGTAGTTAGATTTACTACGTGATAAGAGGCATTAGGATTAACCCATTGTTTTACACCTGTATTTTTGTTATAATTACTTTGGCTACATTGGTCAAGTAATTCTCCCACACCCTTTGCGTTGTACTCATTTTTAGTACACGATACCCCTAGTACACCCCTCAGAGCCTATCTTTTTGGTTCGACCTTTAAGCATTTTACTTAAAGGAAGAATTTGTTACACCCCACTTAAATGTACACCCAAATCGCCTTAGCCTACCTTGTATGCACTCATTTTTAGTGCATTATTGTGACAACATTTGTTTAAACCCAAGTTAATTATCTAGTTGATTACATGGTTGCTAAGTCGAGTCATATCCTTGTACATATTGTTTTGTGACGATTGGGACTCATGGGTAAAGTACTAGTATAATGGAGTAATGGGGAAGAACATCATTTATTACCCCCATATGTGCTAAATATTTTAAAAAGTACTCCAAGTTTTTCGATTATCTTAATTCGAGTCATTAGAATAGTTATTTGTAAAGTTATGTAAAAGTTTAAGTGTAAGGGGGATGCAATGCCCCTATGATGTATTATTTTGGATGGTAGGGTAAGAATGTATGCAACAAAAAAAAAAAAAAAATATATATATATATATATATATATATATATATATATATATATATATATATATATATATATATATATATATATATATATCGAAAAAATCAAGAAAAATACAAAAAAATGAGAAAAAGAAAAGTAGAAAAAACATACGGACTACCATCCCGTTTTATTTTATGTTTTTGTTATTTTGTTTTTAGCTTAAGATTGAGTCGAGTCTTGGCTTAGCAACATTGTATAGTACATGTAATTGATCAAGATCTTTAACTCGCCACCAGTAAAATATCCTTTATCCAACAAAACCGTGTTTTTCTTTTCCCTACACCTAACGTTATAACCCATTTAAAAGCCCTCTTTGATAGTTTATCTTAGGTGCTTACGCCTAGTGGAGGAGGTTTTCGATCCTTTCCCAAGCCTATGGTAATCTATTTGCTATGACAGGTAGTGAGAGATATTATCCGTTTCCATTTATGAGATTTATTTTGATGACGCTTGAGAGATGTGAGTATCTAAACACTACTTGTGAGGTGCTAGTTTATAATCTCCGTGCTTATTATGATTAAAGAGGAACGAATATTTGTTGTAATTACTTTTATGTTTGCATTAAATGACCCCTAACTTGTATTTTGATTAGAATAAAAGCGCATTTGCTTGAGGACAAGCAAATCTCAAGTGTAAGGGTATTTGATGAAGCGAAAAGTGTACCACTTTTAAGGGGTCATTTAAGTCCTAAATCGTATTTATTTGATCAAATATTGCCCTAAATCATTCCTTTTGTCATTTTAGGTACTTTTGAGGAGAAATCTGGAAAAGGAGGCATTTTGGACGTTTTTGGAGCATTAAAGTGAAGAAAACGGCAAAGTCTCAAAAATCGGCTGAAAGTTACCTTTGACGGCGTCAGGATTTACTCCAGACGGCGTCATGGCTTGGCAAGAAAAGGTGGATGTGAAATTTACTCATGATAAGCCAGTGAAAATTGCATGTGAATTCTGACGGCGTCACGCTTTAACCTGATCAAGGGCGTCACGGCTTAATTCAAAGAGGGACGGCGTCACATTCAAGGGCTGACGGCGTCAAGCCTTGATAAGCCAGAATGGATTTTGGAGAAGCTAAAGAGGGACGGCGTCAAGAAGGTCATCCGAGAACCCTAAAAGCAGCGAGGTGACGGCGTCACACTCCATAACGTGACGCCGTCAGATGTAAAAATCTATATATAGTTTTGCAATTCTTTGTCATTAGTGTGGAACTTAGTGTGGAATTTTTGGGAGAAAACCCTAAGACGATTTTAGCATCTTTTTCAAGGCTTTTTGCCTTGAGATCTTCCATGTTACATCAAAGATAAGTTATCAATTAATCATTCAATATGTCTATGTGTTGTTTGATTCTATCTTGTTCTTTTCTTTTGATTAATATGTTAGGCTAGATTTATCTTGTGTTTGCTTAGATCTAATGAAACCTAGCTATTGATTATTGGTTATTAGTGTGTTATTAGTTGTATTGGATGATTGTTTATCTATGTTAGGCTTAAGAAAACTGGCTAACTTCCTATTCGGTAACTTGCTTGAACGTCTTAAGAAACATGAACCAAATGCGTACTAAAGGTTTTTATGGTTGTATTTAATGCACAAGCGAATTCTAGTGATCCCATGTTAGGAGCTTCCTAGCTGGCTCGACATAGGAGTGAAGTAGGAGCTTGTAGAGTTGGGGAAGTACGTACGCCACCCCACAAATGGTATTAAGGAATACACCCGTCATCCACGCGACTAATACACACTAATCAACCGGTAAAAGATAGTTAGGGAGTAAGGAAATCTAAGTAAACACATTTCTCTACACATAAGTTTTCACCAACTTTTTATTTTCAGTTATTTATTTTATTTGCATTTGTAGTTATTTGGGTTAGTTGACTAGCAACTAATTCCGCCCACTCTTTCAAACCCGAGATTTTACTTGCTTTCAAAAAATTATAAAAACATAAAAAAGAATCTTCCTCAACCCTTAGACCTATTAGAGTAGTCTTTCATACCTAACGAACACTATTCCCTGTGGAGAACGATCAATCCCCCGTACTTACCACTACACTATACTACATCGGTCAGGTACACTGCCTGGTGGGGTTGTAAGCCTCTTGAGATCCCTCGAGAGGTAAAACCTGTTGTAAGGTTGCAAAACCACGCATCACGCTCCTAATTCAATGTAGCTTCGATTGAATGTACCAAAAAATACATATTAGCTATGTATTTCCTTTAGCATTCAAGAGACATTATGCAAATGATGTTTTAAACATAACGTTTTTATTTGTATGAACAATGAAAAATTATTTGTCCTAATTGTGAGAAATTTTTCACAAAAATTTGACATGGGGTTTTTAGTAAATTATGATAATGTCTTACAAGATACAATTCCTAACTAATGGAAACATGATTAGTTATGTAACTTAACAAATGTACTTCATGTTTTATCAAGAAGATGCATAATCCCCAAGTTTATGTTTTGTGCAAGAAATAAAAGCCCTAGACTCAGATCAGGAGTGTAAATGTAGTTAGGAAACTTACAGTGTGGATTGGAGCACAAATTGGTTGAAGAGGATGCCTAAATTCAGAGAATGATGTGCTATGGGACGAGTTTGAGTTATTTTTGTGTTATGGGTATGAGAAAGGAGTGTTTGTTTAATATATTTAAAAACCAACCCAGGAACCCACGGATGGGGCAGAACCAAATATTTGGTTCCGCCCTTGTTGTCGAAGGGTTCCTTGGAACCAGTTTTGAGTTTTGGTCAGTTTTATCTTGTTTGGTTAAGCTAAGGTTTAAGCTAAGGTTTTAACTACAAATTTGGTTCCATTAGTCCTAAACCAAGTCTAAAAAGATTAAATGGTTCTCGCTTAAGAGGTTTTGTTAGGATATCGGCAATGTTGTCTTCTAAGGATACTTTCTCGATTGAGATGGTCCCTTTTTTAACATTGTCACGGAGAAAGTGATGACGGATTTCAATGTGTTTGGTTCGAGCATGTTGAACTGGATTTTTACTAAGATCGATAGCTCCTTTGTTGAACTGGATTTTTACTAAGATCAATGTGTTTGGTCCGTAATGACTATACTTAGTTCATTGCTTCCGACACAATCCTCTGAACAATTTATTCTCCTATCTTATCTATTTTTTATTTAACTCATTATGTTGGATGTCCACCAATTATGGGGGAGGGAAATTCATTCGCATAATTATCCTTTAAGAGGGCATATATATGTGTTTCTTACTCTTCAAATACCAACACATAGGTAAACATCACTTGGCTAAAATTAACTTATTGTTAGAATCATAAGTTCTGAAATTCGATAAGTGTGTGCAATTTGGCAAGCCCACTGTGTTTCTTTTTAGTCGTCAGAAGCCGGATCCCTTCTAGAAAGGATCCGGAGGAACCAGTCAAATAGAGCTGTATTTTATACCACTTCTTATCACCCTCAACCTTTCTAACCTTATTACACTGATTATCCATCCCCTATTAGTCACATTTGAGCTGATCTTGAGGTTAGTAGCTCTTTTGATCACTTAAGAAAAACTTAAGTTTCTTCCGAGATGTTTATGATTTATCATCTTCAAAATAACCACCATTTCTCAGTACCACTTCTTGCATCACCTCCCTCTGATCATTATACACTTATCTACAATTTAAATAAATTTTTAACAAATTTATTTCCACCAACTCTACCTCAAAATGCTCTAAAACCAATTTTTTAATTCTTATGATAATTAAAGAATTTTTAAAATTTTCATACAACCTTTCCCTGAAACCTACAAACAATTAATAGTTAGTGGTATGATTTTCTTAACTCATATTCACTTACTAACCTACTTTAGATTTCTTTCTCCACACTAAAGACCATTAATGGTAACCCCTCATCATTAGTCTTAAACCACTCAGGATTTTCTCATTTAAGACACCTTCTCACGCTCATTACACCAGAATACATAAGGTTGTTATAGCTTAATCATAATCATTTTTTCCTCACAACTGATCTGTGTTGGGATTTAAAGCTTCCAATGTGTTAATACTGCTCATATAATTACAACTACGCAGGGATTACAAGAAAAATATTACAAGTCATTACTGCTGCTAGCTATGATGGTTAATACTGCTTATGGAAGTTAAGACTGCTCGAGTATATTAAGACTGCTGACAGACTTCAAGGAAAAATACTCTAAGTATGCGTTTATTATTTCAATAAGTGTTTAAGTGTATAAAGTAGGTGTTGAGAGTGTGATCAAACCTTTGTGGCCTGCCAAGCTATTTATAGATGGTGGAAATAGGCCTGGGCAGGCCGCTGCAATGAAACCGGAGATCATCAGGGTGTCCCATGTTTTTAGGTGATTGTTGGGATAGTGTACCAACGATCCCTATCTTGGAGGAAAAGCCTTGATAGGGTGGAGAACGTGGGTTTGACTTGGCCTAGGACTACCTCTGCATTACTTTCTTCAAAGGGAACACCTCAGAAGGTGTTAGGGCTTCGACTGGCGGATTCCCAAATTGGTAATCATTGCATGAAAATGATTTTACGCCAGAAGAGACTTCCAAAAGTTAGCCCAAGTCTTTCGGAGTGTAGTATCCGATTTGAGCTATTCAGATGGTAAGTCATCAATTCTTGTCTTAATTATTATTTGCTAATTATTACATGATTTAAATATAGTTGATATTTAATTTTCTCATTTATAGTTATGTATTTCATTTACATAATTAAACTCATCATACAATATAAAGTAGACGATGTTGTCATTATTTAATACTCCCTCCGTCCCATATTAAGTGTCCATAATGGAATCTTGGGATGTCCCAAATTAAGTGTCCAGGGAATATTTTCAACCAATGAGAAGAGACTTTAGTGGGTAATAGTGATATTTGATTGGTGGAGAGTGTAGTTAGTGGATTTTCCTAAAACTTTGTGCATTTGGAAAGTGGACACTTAATATGGGACAGAGGGAGTACTTATTAGCATGCATGGCCAATAATGCCAAATACCCCATATAATATATCTTGTGACATGTGTTCGTATCGTACTTGTTCAGTACAATATGAATACATGCATTTGTTTATTCGTTCTACTTTAGTTTCTGAGGATAGCTTTGTGTTGGCAGTGCAAATTGTAATTTAAATTTACGTACCTAGACCAGTTGTATTTTAAATTTCAAATGTAACAAGACATGAAGTTGGATTTTTATGTTAATGCTTGCATGTGTTTGTTTATTGCTTTATATAACTGCTAGACACATATATATGCTTTATTTAAACATGAAATTGTAAAATGTATTTTACAAAACTAGACGAGTACCAGCGCCTAGCGGCAGCGGTTCCTAGCAGCAGAAAATTAACGATATGCAATATTGTGGTAAGTGTTTTGTATAACGTTCAAAATATAACGTAAAAAGATAAAAATGTAATTACAAAATGTTGTAACATGTGATAATTCAACTCTAGACGAATACCAGTGTACAAAAACGTGATTTTATAGCGGCAGATAGTTTTAGTGATAAAAAAAACGGGTTATAAACGAAAAATAATAAAAGTTTGAGGATTTGGGGATTAAACATAATATTTTGAAACCCGGTTCGACCCGGGTGGTACAACCGGTTGAACCATTCCGGTCGAAAAACGGGTCAATTTATACCAGGTCAACCCGCTGGGTTTGAAGCGTCCTAGGTCAACCCGGTTTCCAATGTGTATTAATAGTTTCCTTTTAGACTTGTTGCCGAAATGTCTTGTTTTTTGTTTTCAGACATTATAGCAAGAGTTGATGAAAATGATGGAGAAGAGAAGGATAATTTGTACTACTCATTTTCCGTAATTATTGCTCCAAGTAGTAAATGCAAAATGGTAAGTCATTAATTGATAATTGTTGCTTAACTAATTTCTTTTCTCAGCCCATTATAAGACCATATGGAAAACGGTAACACACTAATTGAAAAATTAATTGTACGACTTTCCTTGATTTTCACCATTTGCAATATCTTTAAATTGATTTCGAGGTTTTTGAAATTTTCAAACAAAGTTGACTACATTTTCAAACGCATGGCTAGTTAATAGTTACCTTACTTGCCTGCAATAGTAGTTGACTGCAATGCATTTCAACATTTCATTTTTCAACTTTTCAACATTAATAGTTTATAGCCGAGTACCCGTGCCTAGTGGCGGCGGTGCCTAGTTTTAGAAAATAATTCCGGTGGTGGTAATTAAGTTTTCAACATAAGTTTGATGCGTTGGTTTGTGTCTGGTACGACGGTTCATGTGAGTTCTCCTACTGTGGTTTATGCATAGTTTCTAGTCGTGGTTATATGTAACACCCCCAATTTCGTGATACGCAGCGGAATTCAAACTGGGTGTTACTTCATGGCACAATAGTCATAACAATAGAAAACGAACTCTAATGGAGTCGTTTTAAAAGATTTATCATTCGAATTATATAAATATCAGAGTTTACAAAATGAGGTCCCAGATGGTTCCATGTTTACAAAATACATCAAATGAGTTTTCGAATGATAATAAAATTTATAGCCCTCTTGAATATCCGTGCTTCTCCGTGCCAGCCTCGTTCATTATGGACCTGAGATAAACATGTGATGGTGCTGCGTGTGTCGTTGCGGTTTAGCAGTTTTAATGCCTACTCAAGTTTTAAATTTATATTTAGCCGACTTATCAATAACACACACACTTAACGAGCAGTGTACCCGGTCAGTATGAATATAATGGTAAGTAGAGTGTCGATCACTAAGAGTGGAACGTATTATCTCGTTATTCTAATCAGTATTTTAATATCCTAACGCAAGGGGGTTTCAGCCTGAGAGACTGGCACGATTTGTTTGCAATTAAATAGTAAAATAAACCAATAGGCACGAATCAGCAAGTAGCACACACGTACACAGATAAATACTCGAGACAATAAGAGGGCTGTCCTTATAATTAAGTAGTTTGTCACTTGTTTTATTGATAGCTTTATATGAAGTGTATGTAGTTAATCCTTTCTCGTTGGTCCTAAGCTTATCGGCGAGTAAACCCTTAATGATGACTTATGTCTAAAAGTTATTCCTAAGTGATCAATTTAGTAATAACCGTGGGAGTGCAACCTTTCCGTTGCCACATTACACAAGCCACTAATAAACACAGAGGTGATCAATGCACTAATAAGTAGTAACCAAAGACATCAACATATAAACTTTAATCGATGGAAAAGCAATTTTAAGGGGAGTTGAAGTGAATGATAACATAACACAAGCCCATCAATCCTGATGAATTAAAGTTTGCTAACACAATAAAACAAAATTACTTAATGAATTAAACACGAGCAGCACCTTCTTACAGCTCTTGTATCTTTGTTTGGTGTGTCTTGTGCTGCCTCCTTGACTGAATTCGTCCTAGGGTTCTTCTGCTTCGGTCTTCGAATCTAAAACAATGCACTGACAAAAGCTCTGGAATTCGTCTGGTCTTGGGGTATTTATAGTTTCTGTCTGAGGGAAGATGCGGCGCATCTATTAAGTAGATGCGGCGCATTGACTTAACTTCGCGTGGGGTCCAAGATTATAATATTCAGGAATATTCGTACACCGCCAGAAGATGCGGCGTAACTCCATGATTAGATGCGGCGCATGTCCTCTTGTATCTTGGATCGTATCTGGTGGAATCTTAATAGAGATGCGCCGTATGTAATGAGTGAGATGCGGCGCATCTGGAGCAGATTTAACTTGATCATGTCCATTTCAGTAGACTCTTCACTTTATGCATGTTTTGCTCCATTATTAGTCCAAAATCGCCAAGTTTCACCAAATGCTTGTTTTTACCTGAGAATTACAAAAGTAAACGATTAAGTATCAATCCTCATACATAATATAGTAAAACAAGTCAAATTAATAGGATAAATGATAGTAATAAAATGTACTTATTTGAGTTCATCAAATATCCCCCCACTTGAACTTTACTTGTCCCCAAGTAAACCTTAGAATTTCTCTTATGAAAATGTATCCTAAAAGATGTTAGGATTTATTTTTATATCAAGCATGTATTCGTTTAATTCATAATCACACAACTAAACACTTTAACGAATTAGAAGTATAATAAAATAATTTGATAAAAGCAAATCTAATCGTTTAACTGTCCAGTCGCGACGAATATTCTACCATAAGCTTGGCAAGTATACACATCTCCCCCACTAAAGCTAAGGAATAACAAGTCTAAAGCGGTAAAAAGGGTTTGTAGGCTTAAGGGTTAATTATTCTTGATCACTATCGATCTCAAATTCCAGAAAAGGCGACAAAATCACAAATACATGATCGAATCCACGAACACGATACTTGCAATTGCTCAAATCCTTAACTCGAATAGGCTAAAGATAGGTCCAAACTTCACCAATAAAAATATATCAAAAAGGGCGACAAAATCATAAATACATAGCCGAATCCACGACTACGATACTTAAGATTGCTCAAATCCCTAATCTCAATAAATCAAAGGTTTGGTTGGATAAAGAATAATATAGGGTATGGATAATATTTGGGATATAAATTGGTGTAAAATGAAAAATAAACAAAACAAATAAATTAAAATCCTAAGTGTGGTTAATCACTATCCCAACCATCCCATGAATAAGACTCATATCATCGAATAACTCACGCTTTAACACTTGAAACACACGCTTTAGGTAGACACGAATTATACTCAACAAGATCTTAATCAAAGAATAAACCTTAATTGGCGTTCCCATAACTGCCAATTCCCATTCAATCCATAGATATAGTACAACAAATAGTGGCCATATGAACCACTTACATAACTTTACATCGTTGGTTAAAAAACAAACATCCAACTTTTCTCTTTCTTTTTCTTTTCTTATTTTTTTTTCGATTTTTTTTTTTTTTTTTTTTTTTTTTTATACTTTATTAAACATAGACATAGATGTGTAAAATTTCACCACATCACTATAATGATAATTCTGGATAATTTTTCCATACTTTTCATACTTCAGAAATAACGGTAATAGTGAAAGTAGTAAACACACGAAAAATAAACTCAAAGATATACAATATTTACTTTCACTCCAATTGCATTGTGCAATTTCCCGACCTAACCAAAGATAATGAATTACGCACACGAACACAGGTAATGTAAGGAAACACACTTTGCCTATAGCAATTAACCAACCACGGACTTTAATCTACAGGGTAGGCTAAGGTGTAAGGGTGTAACGAAACATTTTAAACATAGGTGTAAGAAACGAAAGGAATGGCTCTGAGTGTTTTTCTAGGGGTATCTTACTCTAAAAATGAGAGTAACAAAAGGGTTTATACGGGGGTTAACTAACCAGTGTAGTTAGTTAATAACACATAACATATAATAGGCTATTTGGGTGTGATCCTAGAAATTTACCAATTTAGACAAGTCATTCCAATTATATAAATAATACTCATTATGGTGGTCTCGAATAGTATATAAGCCAAGTTCTAAAGTTTATAAGTCACCGGCACACTCATAGATTTGTGAATTTTGAAAAATCACAATTTTTGAAAATAACGTCATGTGTGCAGCTATGCATCTTAGATCTTAAACAAAAACATGCTAAAAATTTTTAAGTTTGATATATTAAGCACATTTTAAGCATAATTTTTGAAAAATTTTAGGACAAGTAATCGTTAAGTGTTCTAATTCTCCAATCCCCCCACTTAAGTTAAACAACGTCCACGTTGTTTGTATAAAAGGTTAAAAACTGGAAAATAAAAGAATTAGAACAGAAAAACTCCCCTGAGATTTGCTCGGTATGATCCTCCATTTGATAAGAGCAAAAATCATCTTTCTTGTGGATTAGAACGTTAAAGCTTCATACTTGATGTATCCACAGGAAATCCAGGAAACTATAATACCACCAACACTTTAAAACACACCTAAGATAAGAAAGGTTCAAACTTGCATAATACATTAGTAGTTAGGAAAAATAAAACTTAAAAATTAAAACTGAAAATCATCAGGTCAGTCGATGCGCCGTATCTTATGGAAGAAGATACGCCGTATCGAGCCTGGAATTAATACGGATCAGAATAAAGATGCGCCGCATCCTTAACCAGGGATGCGCCGCATTAAAATAAACTGATAAAAAGTTTTAAAGTCGAAAATAAAAATGCAGAAAAATAAAATAAGATATGACCATTGTAGGAGATGCGTCGCATCTC
Organism: Artemisia tridentata subsp. tridentata; assembly: GCA_021014915.2. Lineage (NCBI taxonomy): Eukaryota > Viridiplantae > Streptophyta > Magnoliopsida > Asterales > Asteraceae > Artemisia > Artemisia tridentata. Next base: position 303,973,403 of record CP139505.1, on the reverse strand, counting down.
AGGATTGAGATGCGTCGCATCTCAGGATTGAGATGCGCCGTATCCTCATGCGGGCCTGACTGACTTGACTCAGAAAACAGAATAATAAAAATTCTCCGGGTTGTCTCCCGGTAAGCACTTGTCTTTATTCCAGAGTCTTCAAGTTAGACTCACGTTCAGCTCTTTATTCCAATACTTCAGGTTCAAACTCCACCACCTCGTTCTCATTATCCTCGATTTTATTATCAAAGTATTTCTTCACACGCTGCCCGTTTACTTTGAATATATAACCATTTTTATCGCATATTTCAATAGTTCCATATGGATACACTTTCTTGACAACGAACGGTCCCGTCCATCTCGATTTAAGTTTACCAGGATACATCTTTAATCTGGAATTAAATAGCAGCACTTTCTCTCCAATAGTAAACGTTTTATCCCCACGTAACCTCGAGTCATGCCATTTTTTGGTTCTTTCTTTGTAGATCTTAGTATTTTTGTAGGCCTCGTCTCTTAGTTCATGGAGTTCATTAAGTTCCATGAAACGGTTCTTCGTTGCAGCTTCCATATCCATATTACAATTCGTCAAAGCCCAATATGCACTTTGTTCAATTTCGACCGGTAGGTGGCATGCTTTTCCGTATACAAGACGAAACGGAGTGCATCCTGTTGGTGTCTTATAGGCCGTACGAAATGCCCATAAAGCATCGTTTAACTTGTCAGACCACCCTTTTGGATTATATCCAGTCGTTTTTTCAAGAATTCGTTTTATAGCTCTATTGGTTACTTCAGTTTGGCCATTGGATTGAGGATGGTATGCGGTGGAAACCCTATGATATACTCCATATTTTTGCAAGGCTCTTCCCAGATGGTGATTACAAAAGTGTGTTCCCCTATCACTAATCAATGCCTTAGGAATTCCAAACCTAGAGAACAAACCTTGCAAAAATTTAAGTACTACCTTGCTATCGTTTGTTGGTGATGCTTGCGCTTCGACCCATTTTGATACGTAATCAACAGCAACCAAAATATATTTATTACCTTTAGATTCAGGGAACGGTCCCATGAAGTCCAATCCCCATATGTCGAAAACTTCACATACTTGGATATAGTTTTGCGGCATTTCGTTTCTTGATGTTATATTCCCTGATCTTTGACACGCATCACATCCTTTTATATAGTCTTTTGCATCATCCAACATAGTGGGCCAATAAAATCCCGCATCAAGGATTTTTCTTCTTGTGATGACTGCACCGTGGTGTCCCCCCGTTGGCCCTGAATGGCAATGTGCCAATATTGCTGGGATGTCATCACCATCTACGCATCTTCGTAAAATATTGTCAGGACATAATTTAAAGGCATAAGGTTCATCCCAAATATACTCGCTGGCGCGATTTAGAAACCTTCTTTTCTCGTCGGATGTTAGCCCTTTTGGAATTTCATTAGCAACTATAAAGATTATAAAGTCGGCATACCATGGTCCATTATTATTGCTCTTAATTCCTACCATCATAAGGTGTTCATCAGGAAAGTCATCAGCAATCTCCCTTTCGTCAAGCACCTCCATATCAGGGTTTTCAAGTCTAGATAAGTGGTCAGCAGCTAGATTCTCCGCACCCTTTTTATCTTTAATTTCAATATCGAATCCTTGGAGCAATAAAACCCACCTAATAAGCCTTGGCTTGGCATCCTGTTTATTGAACAAATACTTCAAAGCAGAATGGTCAGTGTAAACCATAGTTTTTGACAATATAAGATATGATCTAAATTTATCGAATGCAAAAACTACTGCTAAAAGTTCTTTTTCCGTGGTGGTGTAATGTTCTTGGGCATTATTCAATGTTTTGCTAGCATAATAAATTGGCTTAAATTTCTTATCTATCTTTTGGCCAAGTACGGCTCCAACAGCATAATCACTAGCATCACACATTAGTTCAAAAGGTAGATTCCAATCCGGCGAAATTATAATGGGTGCAGAAGTTAGTTTTTCTTTAAGTATATTAAATGCCTTTTTGCAATCTTCAGAAAAATCAAACTTTGCATCCTTTAGCAACAATTGGGTCATAGGCCTAGATATTTTTGAAAAATCCTTTATGAACCTATGATAAAATCCAGCATGCCCTAAAAAACTTCTAACACCTTTTACGTTAGTGGGGTAAGGTAGTTTGGCAATTACATCAATTTTAGCTTTATCGACTTCTATACCTTTCCCAGAAATCTTATGTCCTAACACAATTCCCTCTCTAACCATAAAATGACATTTTTCCCAATTAAGAACAAGGTTAGTTTCTTCACACCTAGCAAGCATTTTATCAAGTTTAAAGAGACAATCATTAAATGAGTTACCGAACACCAAAAAGTCGTCCATGAAGACTTCCATAAAGTCTTCTACCATATCATGGAAGATAGCCGTCATACAACGTTGGAAAGTAGCAGGGGCGTTGCATAGTCCGAACGGCATTCTCCTATAGGCGAAGGTTCCATAAGGGCAGGTGAAAGTCGTCTTCTCTTGATCCTCGGGGGCAATGGGTATTTGGAAGAAACCTGAAAAACCATCCAAAAAACAATAATAATTATATCCTGATAGTCTTTCTAACATTTGATCAATAAATGGAAGAGGGAAGTGATCTTTTCGCGTAGCATCATTGAGTTTGCGGTAGTCGATGCAAACTCTCCATCCGGTAACAGTTCTTGAAGGGATTAGCTCATTGTCGTCATTTAGTACTACCGTCATTCCTCCTTTTTTTGGTACAACGTGGATATGACTGACCCACGAGCTGTCGGAAATTGGGTAGATAAGTCCGGAGTCAAGTAACTTCACGATTTCATTTTTCACCACATCTTGGACTTTTGGATTCAAACGCCTTTGAGGTTGGATAGTTGGTTTGAATTCATCCTCCATAAGGATTTTATGTGTACAAAATGACGGGCTAATTCCCTTAATATCAGACATACTCCACGCTAATGCTCCTCTTCGTTTATATAGTACCTGCAAAAGAGACTCTTTTTCTTTTGGCGTTAAGTCAGATGCAATAATAACGGGTGAATTAGTATTTCCGTTTAAATAAGCATATTCCAAAGTAGAAGGAAGATCCTTAAGCACAGGTTTAACATTATCAATTTCAGTAGCACTAGCGGAATAAACCTGTTCTTTAATTATATCGCTGCTGTCATCAGATCGATGCGCCGCATCGAGGTTTTCGATGCGCCGTATCGCGTTACATACAGCAGAATCAGCAGCTAAATTATAATCAATAGTATTCTCATCAACTTGATCTTCTATAGCAATTGTGTTTTCTAAATTTTTAAGCAGAAAAGAATCAAGCAAATTATTTTTTAACAATCTCTGAGTAAATTGATGAATCGTGTCATCAGAAACATCGATGTTATAGCATTCATCATCATCGGAATTATCTTTACTCATAGATTGTTCCATGTTAAACTCAACCTCATCTTTTCCTATGGTAAGAGTTATTTTTTTATTAAAAACATCAATCATGGCCCTAGCAGTGGCTAAAAATGGTCGTCCTAATATTATAGGAGTTCTAGAATTTTCAGGCATATCAAGGATAACGAAGTCGATAGGTAATTCAAATTTATCAACTTTTATTAATATATTTTCCGCTATTCCTAATGGGTATTGTATGGACCTATCAGCTAGTTCTAAGCACATCCTAGTAGGTTTTGGTTCACCAAGACCTAATTTATCATACATAGAAGAGGGCATAAGACTTATACTAGCTCCTAGGTCGGCTAAGGCATTTTCAATATGCAAATTTTTAATTTGACAAGGAATAGTGAAACTCCCTGGATCTTTTTCTTTAGACGGAAGTTTGTTGAGCAATGCTGCTGAGCTTCTTTCCCCCATTGTTATGGTGCAAGCCTCTTCGAGTTTAGACTTGTTTGTAAGCAAGCTCTTCAGATATTTAGCATATTTTGGCATTTGCACTAGGGCTTCCATAAATGGTATGCTAAGCTGCAGCTGCTTGAGATTCTCCAGGAATTTCTTTTGATAGGCATCTTCTTTCTCTTTCCTTACCCTATGTGGGAAAGGTAATGTTGATCGTTTAGGTTCAACAGAAGGTTCTTCTCTAATCACAGGTTCTGGATCAGTCTCTTTTGGTTGCTCTTGCTCAGGTGGTAAAGATTCAGGGGAAATTTTGTTTGTACTGTCATCCTCGGGTGTCTCTCCGATTTGAAAGGTTGACTTTCCGCCTCTAGTTGTAATTCCTTTCAGATCGTGCCTTACCAAAAGAACCTTGTTAAGCACTGTTGACAATTGGTGCACTTCAATTGCCAAACCATTGATCATATTGTTTTGTTCCTTTAGTAACAGCTCATGACTGCCTTTGAATTCAGTGATAAAGTTCCTTGCTTCATGATGTTCTTGTTCATTGGCTTGAGCGATTAGTAGTGCAAACTCTTCCATAGTAAGGTTTCTTTGGGGTCTTCCGAACCAGTTTGGGAAAATATCAAACATTGTTCCTGAAAATTAAGAACAAGAAGATTTCAAAGTAAAAGCTTCCTAGTATAAGGGTAAGTCAGAATATTTTCCGTTCGGAAATTAGAAAAGAATAAAAGTTGCTGATATCTGCAGACGATGCGCCGTATCCAAGAAGTTGGATACGCCGTATCTTAATACGTTAAAATTAAATCAGACTTTATTCAGAAAATAGATACGCCGCTTAGAATTTATGAATGCGCCGTATCGAATTAATTAATCAAAAATCGATATTTATTTAAAATTAAATACGTCGTATTAACGAAAGTTAATGCGCCGTATTTTCGTTACGTTTAAAAATACAAGATTTTTGATTCAGAAGATGCGCCGTATCGACAGAGATCGATGCGTCGTATCTGTTTAATAATTCGAAAACTGTTTTTAATTAAAATAAAAGATACGCCGTATCTGCTAAAGCAGATGCGTCGTGTGGCGTTAACGTTTAGAAATTTTTTTTATTAAAAACAGATACGCCGTATCTTGGGGAAAAGATGCGTCGTATCGAATTAATTAAACGCGTTGTATTTAAAAAAATTAAACGCAATACGCCGTATCTGAGAGATCAGATGCGCCGTATCGTTTGATTTAGCACAGTACAACGATAGCAGAACAGAAAAAATACGAAAAATAAAAACAAAAATTAAAACACACAAACAAAATAAACACAAAAACAAAAATAAAAGCAAACAAATAACACACAAAACAACAAATATGCAAAATAATACAATGATGCAATTAATCTAATAAAAAGAAAAACCTAATTAAAATACTAATCAAATTAACAGATAATAACAATTCACTCCCCGGCAGCGGCGCCAAAAACTTGATGGTGCTGCGTGTGTCGTTGCGGTTTAGCAGTTTTAATGCCTACTCAAGTTTTAAATTTATATTTAGCCGACTTATCAATAACACACACACTTAACGAGCAGTGTACCCGGTCAGTATGAATATAATGGTAAGTAGAGTGTCGATCACTAAGAGTGGAACGTATTATCTCGTTATTCTAATCAGTATTTTAATATCCTAACGCAAGGGGGTTTCAGCCTGAGAGACTGGCACGATTTGTTTGCAATTAAATAATAAAATAAACCAATAGGCACGAATCAGCAAGTAGCACACACGTACACAGATAAATACTCGAGACAATAAGAGGGCTGTCCTTATAATTAAGTAGTTTGTCACTTGTTTTATTGATAGCTTTATATGAAGTGTATGTAGTTAATCCTTTCTCGTTGGTCCTAAGCTTATCGGCGAGTAAACCCTTAATGATGACTTATGTCTAAAAATTATTCCTAAGTGATCAATTTAGTAATAACCGTGGGAGTGCAACCTTTCCGTTGCCACATTACACAAGCCACTAATAAACACAGAGGTGATCAATGCACTAATAAGTAGTAACCAAAGACATCAACATATAAACTTTAATCGATGGGAAAGCAATTTTAAGGGGAGTTGAAGTGAATGATAACATAACACAAGCCCATCAATCCTGATGAATTAAAGTTTGCTAACACAATAAAACAAAATTACTTAATGAATTAAACACGTGCAGCACCTTCTTACAGCTCTTGTATCTTCGTTTGGTGTGTCTTGTGCTGCCTCCTTGACTGAATTCGTCCTAGGGTTCTTCTGCTTCGGTCTTCGAATCTAAAATAATGCACTGACAAAAGCTCTGGAATTCGTCTGGTCTTGGGGTATTTATAGTTTCTGTCTGAGGGAAGATGCGGCGCATTGACCCTTTAACTTCGCGTGGGGTCCAAGATTATAATATTCAGGAATATTCGTACACCGCCAGAAGATGCGGCGTAACTCCATGATTAGATGCGGCGCATGTCCTCTTGTATCTTGGATCGTATCTGGTGGAATCTTAATAGAGATGCGCCGTATGTAATGAGTGAGATGCGGCGCATCTGGAGCAGATTTAACTTGATCATGTCCATTTCAGTAGACTCTTCACTTTATGCATGTTTTGCTCCATTATTAGTCCAAAATCGCCAAGTTTCACCAAATGCTTGTTTTTACCTGAGAATTACAAAAGTAAACGATTAAGTATCAATCCTCATACATAATATAGTAAAACAAGTCAAATTAATAGGATAAATGATAGTAATAAAATGTACTTATTTGAGTTCATCAACATGCTAAAGTGTCAACACAAAGTTTGGTGAGTTCATAGAGTTTGTAGAAAATAATGTGAAAACATTGACGTTATTAGTATAAATAAATACTAAATGTAGTTTTCTAAGATTCCAAGTGTATGACTATTGTACTAAATACAATATCACATGTAGGTAGTGTTTCTGTTACTCTTAATTCTTGACATCGAAACCTTAAGTTTCTGTTTCAGACTGGTTCACAATCTGTACCAAGTCTGTTGGTTTGTTATTATACCAATTCAATTAGTTTCGAGATTACACCAAGTCCATTAGATCTCATAGTTTGTACCAAGTACATGAAATCGTTATTGGACCAAGTCCTGTTTGTTCTTTACGGTGCAATATTTACTTGGTCCGCAATGAGTTCTGTACGGCTGCCCAAGTATTTGATACTTGGGTCCGCAATGAGTTCTGTGTATGGGTTACGTTGTTATACACCCAAAGCGTTGAACATTGTTTGTTATCTCGAACATTGTTTGTTATTGCACTATCATTATGAAAACCAAAATGTAAATCTCTTACTAATAGAAATTGGAATAGTTGTTGCAATCATAGCCTAGTAGGTAATCTGTTGTTGTAACTAGTGTTCTCAAATGTTTGTTGCGTTTGTTTGCTCTAACTGAGTCAACTTAATGGATACATTAATCCCAAAAGATCTAACCATAATATTCTTACTCACTACTCATAGTGCTTAATGGTCCATGATATAGAAACTCTAAGTATGACAATAATGTTATCTAGCATAAATAAACATTTAATTCAGATAAAACATGCAGTTTGCAAATAATCATGTTTGAAATTAAAATTAGTTGAGCATGTATCTCCCCCAAAGAGTTTAATAAATAGTAAAGTAAAACTGGGGCTACAAACTCACGGTAATATGTAAAAGTTAAGAGTACTTGTGAAAGTAAAAGCAAGTAGTTGAGCATTTATCTCCCCCAAAGAGTTTAAAACATGTATTAAAAGAGTAGGGGCTATAACTCACCTCAGAGTAAATGATGTTAAGGATATAATGAAATCGCTAAATAAGCCGGGAAAATCTCTACGAGTAACCTAGAAATATGATATCGTGTCTTAGGTTCTAAAACAACGAAGTGAATATTTAAACATGCCATATATAGTTTACATATCTCGTACTACTGTTTAGGCCATCATAATCCAGAGGTCATGCAGTAAACGTTCGAGGAGCTAGGACACTTTGATTCGTAAATCCAGCAACTCATCGATACGTTCACCCAAATGAAGCCCCTCACACGAAGCTTCCTACTAACATAGTATTTATATGTGAAACATATATTTTGCTTACTTGATTATATGACATATTAAGAGTTTATAAATACAATAAATAAACTAACAAAGTTTATAAGTATTTAAATAATTTTGAGTCTTATAATTACTTACCTTTACTTAGAATGCTTGAGTATTATAGAAAAAGGGAATATAAGCGGAGCTTCGACGTAGAATTTGTGTTCTTCAAAAACCCGAGGCTATTTGAAGATTATAACAACGCCTTCTTGAAAACCCGAAGCTATTTGAAGATAATAACAAAGTCTTTTTGGAGAGATGAAGTTATTTGAAGATTATAACGACTCTTTCTTGAAAACTCGGAGAAAATAAGATCAAATGCTAGCTTTTCTCAAGAACACATGAACTTTCTTACAAAATATAAGAGAAGTGTCTTTGGTTTTAGGTCTTTGAAGATATAAGAAGGTGTGGTGCAAGAATTTATGAAGTTTTTAGCTTGGTATTTATATGAAAATTTTTAGGAAGCTTACTTAGGAAGTTTGGACACATGTTTACATCCTAAGGACCAAGCCATGAGATCACGACACATATGCCCTTGGTTCCTTCCTTGATAAGCTTCATGAGGCTTTCATGAGAAGCTTGTTTAGTTTTTTGCATTAGCTTGCTTTTACGGAGTTAGTTTTGTCCCGGTAATCGCTAACTGTAAGTCGTTAAGTCACGAAACGTAAAACCGGGTATCGTAAAAATACGAACTAATAGAAATAATTAAACTTGTCAATATACTCATTATTATCTTATAAAAACGAGTGATAAGTTTAATGGGTCGCGAAAACGCTAATAACGCTGGAAACGTAGGTCTAAAACGCGTAAATCGTGTAAAACGCAGATTCGGAAAATGTAAAATTCTAAAATTATTGAGAATGTCACGGAAGGTGAAAAACTTATATTTATCTTGTTTGTGATGTTGTGAGAACATATCGAGATGCCTAAATGACGTTTAATCCTTAAAGAAATTCTCAGACACGGTCTCGTGATTTTTGCAGAAATGATCCGACGAGTGTGAAACTCTCAGATTATCATTAAAATAGTTTAACTTACGATAATATGAAATAAAAATTTTTGGGAATGAATAGTGAAAGTGAATAGTAGAAATGAATAGTAAATATTCGGGAATAGAAATTAACCTGAAAATGCGAATTGTTACAATCTCTACCCCTTAAGGGAATCGCGTCCCGCGATTCAGTGTGTGTTATATATTAATATACTAGTATATTCGCGTAGTATAAAATGTCTAAAAGTCACATAATCGTCTCGAGGATGGTAGGCACAGAGAGCGTAAGGCTGTAAAATATTTTAGTGTAAAAACGGTTATAGTTTAGGTCTCAATTAGACCCGTTTCTCTATAACCATGGCTCTGATACCTATCTGTAACACCCCCAATTTCGTGATACGCAGCGGAATTCAAAATGGGTGTTACTTCATGGCACAACAGTCATAACAATAGAAAACGAACTCTAATGGAGTTGTTTTAAAAGATTTATCATTCGAATTATATAAATACCAGAGTTTACAAAATGATATCCCAGATGGTTCCATGTTTACAAAATACATCAAATGAGTTTTCGAATGATAATAAAATTTCTAGCCCTTTTTAATATCCGTGCTTCTCCGTGCCTGCCTCTTTCATTATGGACCAGAGATAAACATGCTAAAGTGTCAATACAAAGGTTGGTGAGTTCATAGAGTTTGTAGAAAATAATGTGAAAACATTGACGTTATTAGTATAAATAAATACTAAATGTAGTTTTCTAAGATTTCAAGTGTATGACTATTGTACTAAATACAATATCACATGTAGGTAGTGTTTCTGTTACTCTTAATTCTTGTCCTCGAAACCGTAAGTTTCTGTTTCAGACTGGTTCACAATTTGTAACAAGTCTGTTGGTTTGTTATTATACCAATTCTATTAGTTTCGAGATTACACCAAGTCTATTAGATCTCATAGTTTGTACCAAGTACATGAAATCGTTATTGGACCAAGTCCTGTTTGTTCTGTACAGCTGCCCAAGTATTTGATACATAGGTCCGCAATGAGTTCTGTACGGCTGCCCAAGTATTTGATACTTGGGTCCGCAATGAGTTCTGTGTATGGGTTACGTTGTTATACACCCAAAGCGTTGAACATTGTTTGTTATCTCGAACATTGTTTTTTATTGCACTATCATTATGAAAACCAAAATGTAAATCTCGTACTAATAGAAATTGGAATAGTTGTTGCAATCATAGCCTAGTAGGTAATCTGTTGTTGTACCTAGTGTTCTCAAATGTTTGTTGTGTTTGTTTGCTCTAACTGAGTCAACTTAATGGATACATTAATCCCAAAAGATCTAACCATAATATTCTTACTCACTACTCATAGTGCTTAATGGTCTATGATATAGAAACTCTAAGTATGACAATAATGTTATCTTAGCATAAATAAACATTTAATTCAGATAAAACATACAGTTTGCAAATAATCATGTTTGAAATTAAAATTACTTGAGCATGTATCTCCCCCAAAGAGTTTAATAAATAGTAAAGTAAAACTGGGGCTACAAACTCACGGTAATATGTAAAAGTTAAGAGTACTTGTGAAAGTAAAAGCAAGTAGTTGAGCATGTATCTCCCCCAAAGAGTTTAAAACATGTATTAAAAGATTAAGGGCTATGACTCACCTCAGAGTAAATGATGTTAAGGATATAATGAAATCACTGGATAAGCCGGGAAAATCTCTACGAGCAACCTAGAAATATGATATCGTGTCTTAAGTTCTAAAACAACGAAGTGAATATTTAAACATTCCATATATAGTTTATATATCTCGCACTACTGTTCAGGCCATCATAATCCAGAGGTCATGCAGTAAACGTTCGAGGAGCTAGGACACTTTAATTGGTAAATCCAGCAACTCGTCGATACGTTCTCCCAAATGAAGCCTCTCACACAAAGCTCCCTACTCACATAGTATTTATATGTGAAACATATATTTTGCTTAATTGATTATATGACATATTAAGAGTTTATAAATACAATAAATAAACTAACAAAGTTTATAAGTATTTGAATATTTTTGAGTCTTATAATTAATTACCTTTACTTAGAATGCTTGAGTATTATAGAAAAAGGGAATATAAGCGGAGCTTCGACGTAGAATTTGTATTCTTCAAAAACCCGAGGCTATTTGCAGATTATAACAATGCCTTCTTGAAAACCCGAAGCTATTTGAAGATAATAACAAAGTCTTTTTGGAGACTTGAAGTTATTTGAAGATTATAACGACTCTTTCTTGAAAACTCGGAGAAAATAAGATCAAATGCTAGCTTTTCTCAAGAACACATGAACTTTCTTACAAAATATAAGAGAAGTGCCTTTGGTTTTAGGTCTTTGAAGATATAAGAAGGTGTGGTGCAAGAATTTATGAAGTTTTTAGCTTGGTATTTATAGGAAAAATTTTAGGAAACTTACTTAGGAAGTTTGGACACATGTTTACATCCTAAGGACCAAGCCATGAGATCAAGACACATATGCCCTTGGTTCCTTCCTTGATAAGCTTCATGAGGCTTTCATGAGAAGCTTGTTTAGTTTCTTGCATTATCTTGCTTTTACGGAGTCAGTTTTGTCCCGGTAATCGCTAACTGTAAGACGTTAAGTCACGAAACGTAAAACCGGGTATCGTAAAAATACGAACAAATAGAAATGATTAAACCATTCAATATACTCATTATTATCTTATAAAAATGAATGATAAGTTTAATGGGTCGCGAAAACGCTGATAACGCTGGAAACGCAGGTCTAAAACGCGTAAATCGCGTAAAACGCAGATTCGGAAAATGTAAAATTCTAAAATTATTGAGAATGTCACGGAAGGTGAAAAACTTATATTTCTCTTGTTTGTGATGTTGTGGGAACATATCGAGATGCCTAATGACGTTTAATCCTTAAAGAAATTCTCAGACACGGTTTCGTGATTTTTGAAGAAATGATCCGATGAGTGTCAAACTCTCGGATTATCATTAAAATAGTTTAACTTACGAGAATATGAAATAAAAATTTTTGGGAATGAATAGTGAAAGTGAATAGTAGAAATGAATAATAAAAATTCGGGAATAGAAATTAACCTGAAAATGCGAATTGTTATAGTCTCTACCCCTTAAGGGAATCGCGTCCCGCGATTCAGTGTGTGTTATATATTAATATACTAGTATGTTCGCGTAGTATAAAATGTCTAAAAGTCACATAACCGTCTGGAGGATGGAAGGCACAGAGAGCGTAAGGCTATAAAATGTTTTAGTGTAAAAACGGTTATAGTTTAAGTCTCAATTAGTCCCGTTTCTCTATAACTATGGCTCTGATACCAATCTGTAACACCCACAATTTCGTGATACGCAGCGGAATTCAAACTTCGTGTTACTTCATGGCACACCAGTCATAACAATAGAAAACGAACTCTAATGGAGTCGTTTTAAAAGATTTATCATTCGAATTATATAAATACCAGAGTTTACAAAATGAGGACCCAGATGTTTCCATGTTTAAAAAATACATCAAATGAGTTTTCGAATGATAATAAAATTTATAGCCCTCTTGAATATCCGTGCTTCTCCGTGCCAGCCTCGTTCATTATGGACCAGAGATAAACATGCTAAAGTGTCAACACAAAGGTTGGTGAGTTCATAGAGTTTGTAGAAAATAATGTGAAAACATTGACGTTATTAGTATAAATAAATAGTAAATGTAGTTTTCTAAGATTCCAAGTGTATGACTATTGTACTAAATACAATATCACATGTAGGTAGTGTTTCTGTTACTATTAATTCTTGACCTCGAAACCTTAAGTTTCTGTTTCAGACTGGTTCACAATTTGTACCAAGTCTGTTGGTTTGTTATTATACCAATTCTATTAGTTTAGAGATTACACCAAGTCCATTAGATCTCATAATTTGTACCAAGTACATGAAATCGTTATTGGACCAAGTCCTGTTTGTTCTGTACGGCAGCCCAAGTATTTGATACTTGGGTCCGTAATGAGTTCTGTACGGCTGCCCAAGTATTTGATACTTGGGTCCGCAATGAGTTCATTATGGCTGCCCAAGTATTTGATACTTGGGTCCGCAATGAGTTCTGTGTATGGGTTACGTTGTTATACACCCAAAGCGTTGAACATTGTTTGTTATCTCGAACATTGTTTGTTATTGCACTATCATTATGAAAACCAAAATGTAAATCTCGTACTAATTGAAATTGGAATAGTTGTTGCAATCATAGCCTAGTAGGTAATCTGTTGTTGTACTTAGTGTTCTCAAATGTTTGCTTCGTTTGTTTGCTCTAACTGAATCAACTTAATGGATACATTAATCCCAAAAGATCTAACCATAATATTTTTACTCACTACTCATAGTGCTTAATGGTCCATGATATAGAAACTCTAAGTATGACAATAATGTTATCTTGCATAAATAAACATTTATTACAGATAAAACATACAGTTTGCAAATAATCATGTCTGAAATTAAAATTAGTTGAGCATGTATCTCCCCCAAAGAGTTTAATAAATAGTAAAGTAAAATTGGGGCTACAAACTCACGGTAATATGTAAAAGTTAAGAGTACTTGTGAAAGTAAAAGCAAGTAGTTGAGCATGTATCTCCCCCAAAGAGTTTAAAACATGAATTAAAAGATTAGGGGCTATGACTCACCTCAGAGTAAATAATGTTAAGGATATAATGAAATCGCTGGATAAGCCGGGAAAATCTCTACGAGCAACCTAGAAATATGATATCGTGTCTTAGGTTCTAAAACAACGAAGTGAATATTTAAACATGCCATATATAGTTTACATATATCGTACTACTGTTCAGGCCATCATAATCCAGAGGTCATGCAGTAAACGTTCGAGGAGCTAGGACACTTTAATTCGTAAATCCTGCAACTCGTCGATACGTTCACCCAAATGAAGCCCCTCACACGAAGCTCCCTACTAACATAGTATTTATATGTGAAACATATATTTTGCTTACTTGATTATTTGAAATATTAAGAGTTTATAAATACAATAAATAAACTAACAAAGTTTATAAGTATTTAAATAATTTTGAGTCTTATAATTACTTACCTTTATTTAGAATGCTTGAGTATTATAGAAAAAGGGAATATAAGCGGAGCTTCAACGTAGAATTTGTATTCTTCAAAAACCCGAGGCTATTTGAAGATTATAACAACGCCTTCTTGAAAACCCGAAGCTATTTGAAGATAATAACAAAGTCTTTTTGGAGACTTGAAGTTATTTGAAGATTATAATGACTCTTTCTTGAAAACTCGGAGAAAATAAGATCAAATGCTAGCTTTTCTCAAGAACACACGAACTTTCTTACAAAATATAAGAGAAGTGCCTTTGGTTTTAGGTCTTTGAAGATATAAGAAGGTGTGGTGCAAGAATTTATGATGTTTTTAGCTTGGTATTTATATGAAATTTTTTAGGAAGCTTACTTAGGAAGTTTGGACATATGTTTACATCCTAAGGACCAAGCCACAAGATCAAGACACATATGGCCTTGGTTCCTTCCTTGATAAGCTTCATGAGGCTTTCATGAGAAGCTTGTTTAGTTTCTTGCATTATCTTGCTTTTACGGAGTCAGTTTTGTCCCGGTAATCGCTAACTGTAAGTCGTAAAGTCACGAAACGTAAAACCGGGTATCGTGAAAATACGAACTAATAGAAATGATTAAACTTGTCAATATGCTCATTATTATCTTATAAAAGTGAGTGATAAGTTTAACGGGTCGCGAAAACGCTAATAACGCTGGAAACGTAGGTCTAAAACGCGTAAATCGCGTAAAACGCATATTCGGAAAATGTAAAATTCTAAAATTCTTAAGAATGTCACGGAAGGTGAAAAACTTATGTTTCTCTTGTTTGTGATGTTGTGGGAACATATCGAGACGCCTAAATGACGTTTAATCCTTAAAGAAATTCTCAGACACGGTTTCGTGATTTTTGCAGAAATGATCCGACGAGTGTCAAACTCTCGGATTATCATTAAAATAGTTTAACTTACGAGAATATGAAATAAAAATTTTCGGGATGAATAGTGAATGTGAATAGTAGAAATGAATAGTAAAAATTCGGGAATAAAAATTAACCTGAAAATGCGAATTGTTACAGTCTCTATCCCTTAAGGGAATCGCGTTCCGCGATTCAGTGTGTGTTATATATTAATATACTAGTATGTTCGCGTAGTATAAAATGTCTAAAAGTCACTTAATCGTCTGGAGGATGGAAGGCACAGAGAGCGTAAGACTATAAAATGTTTTAGTGTAAAAACGGTTATAGTTTAGGTCTCAATTAGACCCGTTTCTCTATAACCATGGCTCTCATACCAATCTGTAACACCCCCAATTTTGTGATACGCAGCGGAATTCAAACTGGGTGTTACTTCATGGCACAGCAGTCATAACAATAGAAAACGAACTCTAATGGAGTCGTTTTAAAAGATTTATCATTCGAATTATATAAATATCAGAGTTTACAAAATGAAGTCCCAGATAGTTCCATGTTTACAAAATACATCAAATGAGTTTTCCAATGATAATAAAATTTATAGCCCTCTTGAATATCCGTGCTTCTCCGTGCCAGCCTCGTTCATTATGGACCTAAGATAAACATGCTAAAGTGTCAACACAAAGGTTGGTGAGTTCATAGAGTTTGTAGAAAATAATGTGAAAACTTTGACGTTATTAGTATAAATAAATACAAAATGTAGTTTTCTAAGATTCCAAGTGTATGACTATTGTACTAAATACAATATCACATGTAGGTAGTGTTTCTGTTACTCTTAATTCTTGAAATCGAAACCTTAAGTTTCTGTTTCAGACTGGTTCACAATTTTTACCAAGTCTGTTGGTTTGTTATTATACCAATTCTATTAGTTTCGAGATTACATCAGGTCCATTAGATCTCATAGTTTGTACCAAGTACATGAAATCGTTATTTGACCAAGTCTTGTTTGTTCTGTACGGCTGGCCAAGTATTTGATACTTGGGTACGCAATGAGTTCTGTACGGCTGCCCAAGTATTTGATACTTGGGTTCGCAATGAGTTCTGTACGGCTGCCCAAGTATTTGATACTTGGGTCCGCAATGAGTTCTGTGTATGGGTTACGTTCTTATACACCCAAAGTGTTGAACATTGTTTGTTATCTCGAACATTGTTTATTATTGCACTATCATTATGAAAACCAAAATGTAAATCTCGTATTAATAGAAATTGGAATAGTTGTTGCAATCATAGCCTAGTAGGTAATCTGTTGTTGTACCTAGTGTTCTCAAATGTTTGTTGCGTTTGTTTGCTCTAACTGAGTCAACTTAATGGATACATTAATCCCAAAAGATCTAACCATAATATTCTTACTCACTACTCATAGTGCTTAATGATCCATGATATAGAAACTCTAAGTATGACAATAATGTTATCTTGCATAAATAAACATTTAATTCAGATAAAACATACAGTTTGCAAATAATCATGTTTGAAATTAAAATTAGTTGAGCATGTATCTCCCCCAAAGAGTTTAATAAATAGTAAAGTAAAACTGAGGCTACAAACTCACGGTAATATGTAAAAGTTAAGAGTACTTGTGAAAGTAAAAGCAAGTAGTTGAGCATGTATCTTCCCCAAAGAGTTTAAAACATGTATTAAAAGAGTAGGGGCTATGACTCACCTCAGAGTAAATGATGTTAAGGATATAATGAAATCGCTGGATAAGCCGGGAAAATCTCTACGAGCAACCTAGAAATATGATATCGTGTCTTAGGTTCTAAAACAACGAAGTGAATATTTAAACATGCCATATATAGTTTATATATCTCGCACTACTGTTCAGGCCATCATAATCCAGAGGTCATGCAGTAAACGTTCGAGGAGCTAGGAAACTTTAATTCGTAAATCCAGTAACTCGTCGATACGTTCACCCAAATGAAGCCCCTCACACAAAGCTCCCTACTCACATAGTATTTATATGTGAAACATATATTTTGCTTAATTGATTATATGACATATTAAGAGTTTATAAATACAATAAATAAACCAACAAAGTTTATTAGTATTTAAATAATTTTGAGTCTTATAATTACTTACCTTTATTTAGAATGCTTGAGTATTATAGAAAAAGGAAATATAAGCGGAGCTTCGACGTAGAATTTGTATTCTTCAAAAACCCGAGGCTATTTGAAGATTAAAACAACGCCTTCTTGAAAACCCGAAGCTATTT
Organism: Artemisia tridentata subsp. tridentata; assembly: GCA_021014915.2. NCBI lineage: Eukaryota > Viridiplantae > Streptophyta > Magnoliopsida > Asterales > Asteraceae > Artemisia > Artemisia tridentata. Next base: position 303,956,216 of record CP139505.1, on the reverse strand, counting down.
GAAGATAATAACAAAGTCTTTTTGGAGACTTGAAGTTATTTGAAGGTTATAACGACTTTTTCTTGAAAACTCGGAGAAAATAAGATCAAATGCTAGCTTTTCTCAAGAACACATGAACTTTCTCATAAAATATAAGAGAAGTGCCTTTGGTTTTAGGTCTTTGAAGATTTAAGAAGGTGTGGTGCAAGAATTTATGAAGTTTTTAGTTTGGTATTTATAGGAAAATTTTTAGGAAGCTTACTTGGGAAGTTTGGACACATGTTTACATCCTAAGGACCAAGCCATGAGATCAAGACACATATGCCCTTGGTTCCTTCCTTGATAAGCTTCATGAGGCTTTCATGAGAAGCTTGTTTAGTTTCTTGCATTATCTTACTTTTTCGGAGTCAGTTTTGTCCCGGTAATCGCTAACTGTAAGTTGTTAAGTCACGAAACGTAAAACCGGGTATCGTAAAAATACGGACTAATAGAAATGATTAAACTTGTCAATATACTCATTATTATCTTATAAAAATGTGTGATAAGTTTAATGGGTCGCGAAAACGCTGATAACGCTGGAAACGTAGGTCTAAAACGCGTAAATCACGTAAAACGTAGATTCGAAAAATGTAAAATTATAAAATTCTTGAGAATGTCACGGAAGGTGAAAAACTTATATTTCCCTTGTTTGTGATGTTGTGGGAACATATCAAGATGCTTATATGACGTTTAATCCTTAAAGAAATTCTCTGACACGGTTTCGTGATTTTTGCAGAAATGATCCGATGAGTGTCAAACTCTCGGATTATCATTAAAATAGTTTAACTTACGAGAATATGAAATAAAAATTTTCGGGAATGAATAGTGAAAGTGAATAGTAAAAATGAATAGTAGAAATGAATAGTAAAAATTCAGGATTAGAAATTAACATGAAAATGCGAATTGTTACATTATAAATTATTGATGTATACAAAATTAGTCGTGGTTAAAAATTATCGACATATACAAAATACTAAATTGAAATAAACTCAATATTTTAGCAGACGTCACATATTACAACATTTACAAATGAGATTATATATTCCAGTCCAACCTACCAACTTTCTTTTTTTATGGACGTCAATTCATATTTGTTTTAATAGTTACCAATAGATATCAAGAGCTAGACATTTTAGGCTATATATTTTTGAAGGTATAATAAAATACATATGCAACATTTACTTTTTCTACATTTATGCTTTATTACTTCTAACTGAAACAATAAAATCACCTTTTCATATGCGTTAAAATTCTAGGGATGATAGCCTTTATGAAAGTATTTTGATTTTCAAATTTCAATTGTTCTCAAAATAATACTGGAAAAGTTTTACTAACGCACAAATATATAAAAAAAACATATTTATTTTTCTTGAAGTAGCAAGAGGATTCATTCACTTTATTTTTCTTGTAATGTGAAAAAGAAAAATAAAACTCAACAAAATAAATCTTCCAATTTTACTAAGCAAAACGCAGCTCTTACACAAACTCATGAAACATCAAAGTCGTTCCTTCTACAACCCTTTGAACATGTAAATTTACACTTGCCTCAAAACATATGTGTCTTCGAAAAACATAGGGACCAATAAATCTCGTATACAAACTAATAAATATCCAGCATTAAACATCAGAAATACACAAATCCCACATTAAACATAACAAATAAATAGATCTAGCAATATACATCACAAAAAATATCAACCGATCTCAAACTTTCTATAACAAACTTAGACATAAACCTTATAACAAATTTACACCATAAAACTTATAACAAATTTACACCATAAACTTTATAACAAAGTTTACACTATAAATATTAACAACAATAACCACTATAACAAATATTAACAAAAAATTTAGAAATAAAGCATACTATTCCGGCGATAGAAACAATTTCCGGAAGCAATACAATTTTTTTCGTCGTCCACAATTTTTTTCGGACGACAGTGGTAACTTTTTCTGGCAATGGCAGAAATCCGGTACCTACGGTAACAACGGATCTACAAAAGAAATATCAAGAAATTCATTGCTTCAACAAATATATAGATTTATAAATAAACATTCAAAACTTAAAAAATAAATAAATCTTTACATAAAAACCTCACAGCTTGAAAAACCTTTCGAGATCTAAGGTGGTAGCAGGTCTCGGTGGTTTGGTTAACGGTGGTGATAGGGCTCGGTGATGGTGTGGTTTTTTATGGTGGTTGTCTCGGTGGTGTTGGAGGTGGGGTTGTGGTGGTGGTGTTGATGGAGGAATTGTAAGAGAGAGAGGTAGTGGCGGCGACGGAGGTTTCACAAGATCTAGGTGGTGGCGGCAGCAATTAAGAGAAAGAGGGGTGGTGGTGTTTGTTTTAGGTTAAGAGTGAGTGTGAGAAATATAAAGAGAGAGACCATATATATACTTGTCCATTGTGTGTTTTGTGTTTCCTTCATTTTACAGCCCAGCCTTTAAATCCCAGCCGATTACAGCCAAGCGTTTCCTTCATTCAATATATACTCTTTAAACAATTTCAATACTTTCCTTTGCAAATAGTCATAGTTTCCTTTCCTTTGCAATTTCAAACGCATGAGCAATAAGGGCATTGACCAATTCAATTTTACAAGGGCATTATGGGCATTGACCAAAAATTCAGTTTTCACTTTTCCATTTGACCATTTTCTCTTTATAAGTAGTTAAGATATTTTGAATGTTGTTCAAATTAAACCCAAGCCCAATTCATACAAACCAAATCGTAAACATTGTACTAACCCTTAAATTATCGGGACAGTCCTTGGATATTAGACCAGGCAACTGGGCATCTTGACCCATACGATGACAAGTGTCCTCCAGTTGTCCAAAAAATACACAAGTTGCCCAAAAAGTACACAAGTTGCCCAAAAAATAGTCAGAAAAGTGACACTTGTCACTTGCAGATTTCAGTTGCTCAAAAAGTACAGGTTGCCCTGGTCTAATATCAGAAGTTTCCGATTTCGGGGCGGAAATCGCCAACCACTTGGTTGCCCGGTCTATTTTGGTAATTATCCCTAAATTTTATTGTTTGGATAGTCCTTGATTAATATTTACAGATTTAAATTTGGTGATTTGAATTGAATTCATACCATTTATGGACTACCTGCTGCGGATATGAATTTGAGGCAAATATTGGACAGGTACACGATCATTTGAAAAGTAGCACCAAATTACAAAGTCTAAAAAGTAATTAAAAGCTGACACGTGTCCTTTTACTTTTATCCCTCTTTTTTATATATCACCTCCTCACCTCTCACTTTCACATCACAAACACAGGCACACACTCAACCTCTCACCCAAATCTAACACCACCATCAACGACGCCACCACTACCGTTACAACACCAACCATGCTCACCAGATCTCCTACCACCGTACCACATCACCAGCGCACCATCATTTAAAAAAATAAAAATATCTTCAAATTAATAATCATTTATTTTCACAATCACTTCATTTCATAACAATAACAATAGATCCAAACCTAGTCAAATTGCCAATCATATCTTACTTCATCTCCAAACTACCTTCTCGTAACAACAACAACAACACGCCGGATTTCGACATCGAACAACCACCGAAACTTTCGCTAAAATGTGACCATAGATCTGTAAGTATAGGCGACGATGTCAGTTTTGATTTTCGAGCATTGCCGGAATCTCACGCGCTTGAAACTCTGCGCGTGTCATGAGATTACTCATTTAGGTGTGGCTTGGGTTTTGAAGAATTTGAAATACTAGAAGAGGTTTTCGTGTGGGAGTTATCATAAATAAGATGTTGAATTTAAAATAGCTGTAATGTATCTGGTAATGGATTGCAGGATCCTATGTTGGATAAGCCAGAAATTAGTACATCCAAAACAAAGATGAAGGAATTGATTTGCATGCTAGAAACTATAACATATGATAAAAAGTCTCCATCTCATTTAGAAAGTCAAGATCTTGAAGCGAGACTGGTGGAAAATACAGAAGTCAAAGTAGATCAGATAGTAGTAGAGAATGATGAATCTATAGCAGATAACGAAAAGTCTCCACTTCATTTAAAAAGTCAAAATCTTGAAGTTAGACTCAAGGAAAATACAGTAGTTAAAGTGTTTAGGTGTGTTATGTGTTTTGGTTCATCAGTTATTGTGTTGTGTTAGTGTTATATGTTTTTTGTTCATCAATTATTGACCCTTGTTATGTGTTTTTGGTTCATCAATTATTGTCATGTGTTATGTTATTTTTTTGGTTCATCAGTTATAGGATCATCAGTTATTGTGTTGTGTTATTTTTTTTGTTCATCAGTTATTGTGCTGTTATTTTTTTGGTTCATCAATTATTATCCTGGTGTTATGTGTTTTTGGTTCATCAATTATTGTCATGTGTTATGTTATTTTTTTGGTTCATCAATTATTGGTTCATCAATTATTGGTTCATCAGTTATAGGTTCATCAGTTATTGTGTTGTGTTATTTTTTTGGTTCATCAGTTATTGTGCTGTTATTGGTTCATCAGTTATAGGTTCATCAGTTATTGGTTCATCAATTATTGGTTCATCAATTATTGGTTCATCAGTTATAGGTTCATCAGTTATAGGTTCATCAATTATTGTCATGTGTTATGTTATTTTTTTGGTTCATCAATTATTGGTTCATCAGTTATAGGTTCATCAGTTATTGTGTTGTGTTATTTTTTTGGTTCATCAGTTATCCTGGTGTTATGTGTTTTTGGTTCATCAATTATTATCCTGGTGTTATGTGTTTTTGGTTCATCAATTATTGACCCTTGTTATGTGTTTTTGGTTCATCAATTATTGTCATGTGTTATGTTATTTTTTTGGTTCATCAATTATTGGTTCATCAGTTATAGGTTCATCAGTTATTGTGTTGTGTTATTTTTTTGGTTCATCAGTTATTGTGCTGTTATTGGTTCATCAGTTATTGGTTCATCAGTTATTGGTTCATCAATTATTGGTTCATCAGTTATTGGTTCATCAGTTATAGGTTCATCAATTATTGTCATGTGTTATGTTATTTTTTTTGTTCATCAATTATTGGTTCATCAGTTATAGGTTTATCAGTTATTGTGTTGTATTATTTTTTTGGTTCATCAGTTATCCTGGTGTTATGTGTTTTTGGTTCATCAGTTATTGTGTTGTGTTATTTTTTTGGTTCATCAGTTATCCTGGTGTTATGTGTTTTTGGTTCATCAATTATTATCCTGGTGTTATGTGTTTTTGGTTCATCAATTATTGACCCTTGTTATGTGTTTTTGGTTCATCAATTATTGTCATGTGTTATGCTATTTTTTTGGTTCATCAATTATTGGTTCATCAGTTATAGGTTCATCAGTTATTGTGTTGTGCTATTTTTTTGGTTCATCAGTTATTGTGCTGTTATTGGTTCATCAATTATTGGTTCATCAGTTATAGGTTCATCAATTATTGGTTCATCAATTATTGGTTCATCAGTTATAGGTTCATCAGTTATAGGTTCATCAATTATTGGTTTATCAATTATTGGTTCATCAATTATTGGTTCATCAGTTATAGGTTCATCAGTTATAGGTTCATCAATTATTGGTTCATCAATTATTGGTTCATCAGTTAGCGTCGGTTGTTTTTCAAAGTGTTTTGGTTCATCAGTTAGCGCCGGTTGTGTTTCAAAGTGTTTTGGTTCATCAGTTAGCGTCGGTTGTTTATCAAAGTGTTTTGGTTCATCAGTTAGCGTCGGTTGTTTTTCAAAGCGTTTTGGTTCATCAGTTATTTTTGATAACGTTCATCAGTTATTGTTCATCTTTAACGTGCAATATCTCACTCATACTATATCGGATTTGAGTGATTCAAATTTATGGGTAAAGAATGGCCAAAAAGCTACAACTTTCATGTTTTAAGTTTTGCAAAATTCGGCCTTCAAACTAGGCAAAATTAGAGCTGAAAATGCAGAAAATTTCAAAAAAATCAATACCTATTTAAAAAGTTGAAAAAAAAAGAAGTTGCGATTGATATATCATAATGCATACCAAATTAAAGAGAATTATATTTTTAAAGATTATGGTGAAATCGGTTTTTCATAAAAGTTTATCGTTTGAAAGTTATTTACGTTTAAAGTTCTGAGGTGGAATAAAAAAAGAGGTTAAAATGACCAAAATGCCCTAACCAAATTTAATAAGAAAAAAAGGAGGGAATTGTTGGTGGACACTTGTCACATTGTGAGTGATTGAAAACACTTTTTAGACTTTTTAATTTGAATCCCCTTTCTAAGAGATCGCATCTCATATTGGACAAACATGCTGGGTGCAAATTTGTAGTTCATTGATAGTTCCTTGTTATATTTACTGTAGCAAAAACGTAGCAAAATTGTTGGAATTTGAACCGTTGCAAATATGGTTGCTAATTACCCCTTCGTCAGAAAACTGTTGCAACCTTTTTTCAGCCGTTTGAAGACCGTTGCAATCTTTATACGCATGAATGATTTATGTTACGGCAGGAATATGTTGTAAATGGCCAATCACAACGGATATGCAACAGATTTCTACCGAACATTAGCCCAGTTGTGTTATAGTCCAAGATGATCCACAAGGACTTCATCATTCAACAAACGATATAAAAAAACGTTTGTACATAAGTAAGTATTAAATATCTAAAACCAATCAATATTAAAAGTGTTATGTACATGCAAAACAAATATCATGTAAACCTTTTGACGTAAGTTAGTGGTCATCATCTAGAAACATAAGACGTTATCTATATGATGTTTTAGGCGGGCTTTATGCTCAATCCGATACAATAATACAACCACACGTATGATATCCTTAAACAAAGTTTTCTTTTCTTTTCTTTTTGGAAAAGCTTATTCTTAAACTATTTACCACGAGCATACACATGCGTAATTTTGGTCTTTATTTAGAGAATTGATAAATAATAAAAATCTGCAAAACTAAACAAGGGGCTATTTTATATTTCTTACAATCTTAACTTTTGTGATTGTCGGACGGGTGATCTTGACAAATTAGTAAAAGGAAAATGAAAATTGTGTTAACTTCGTCAAAAGTCGTGGTAAATATACTCCCTCTTCTGGTGTTGGTTTACACCAAAGAAAAGTTTAACGTAGATACAACATTCTCTAAAGATCTAATGAACAAATCCTTAACATCTATTTCTTTATCAAAAAAAATAATAATAATAAAGTTTCACAATTTTTTTTAAAAATTAAATATCTCGCAAACCGTTAATGGTTACGCAAAATGAATCATATCATTGCGACGATAATTAAATCATCTTTTTATAGAGGGGCACTTTTATATACTCTCGACGAACTTATTTTTTTGTTTTTTCTTTTCAGCTACGTCTGAAAAAATCACATGTGATTTGTGATACAAATCAATCACATGTGATTTTACCTTAAAAAAATAAGAAAAAAGTTCGTCGAAAGTATATATCGAAGTGTCCGTCTACTGAAAGATAAAAAAAATACTCGTTGCAATGGTGTATTTTTTTCACTTGACGATTTATCGTTTGCAAGATATTTTATTTTTAAAATAAAAGGTGGAAGGTTTTTTTTTTTTTTTTTTTTTTTTTTTTTTTTTTTTTAATGAAAAAATAAATGGCTAGGATTGGTTCATTTGATCTTTAAATAATTTTAGTTTTACATTTATCCCAACTCGTCTACATCAATGGATTTAAGTCAGCATCATATTTTGAGAAAAGTTCATTTGGTTACTCTTATTTTGATGCTTATTGAGGGACAAATCCCCACCATCCATTTAGTTTGATCTAATGGTGGAGATTAAACCTAAGATTTAATATGTTTAACCATAATTCTCCCAACTATATAAAGCCTTTATTTCTTTTATTTTTTTTAATTCCTCATTTTTTATACACACTTCCTGTGTGTTTTACCCTGCTCTCATCACTTCCCTCCAAAAATTAGTTATCCCGATCAACAATTGCCGTTCCGATCATCATCACTGTTCCGATCACCATCACCATCACCACCACCATCACCATCACCATCACTATTCCGATCACCATCACCGTTCCGATAATCATCTCATCATCACCTCCCGATCATTATCATCCTTTTTTATGGCTTCTTTTGATTTTAATTAACCCTTTTGTTTCAGAAGCAGATTTGATTGATATTGTTGCGGTTGATAATGTTGTTGAATCGGTTGATAATTATGTTGATCAAGTTGCTAATATTTCTTCTTATCAAGTTGTACACCAAATGTTTGATGAAATGTGTGAGTTAAAAAGAACGAAATACATACTCCGTATAATTACATTCATTCAAGATTAACGGAGTTAACAATAGAGTTCCAAATTCAGAAAAATTATGGCCCATGAGTTTAGTTGTCCCATACAAAACAAGTCATAGTTATGCGTAAAACACTTCGGGAAATAGTCTATGACCCTTGCCATGCCAATACCTTGCAACTATCAGACAGATCAAACACCTGAGAAAAACATGCTAAAGGTCAGCAAAAAGCTGATGAGTTCATAGGTTTAAATTAAAGTAGTAAAGCAATAAGTTTGAACCAATAGTTTTGTGTCCGAACATTACAACGCATATAATACCATACAAAATAGTCTATCACGCTAGCACTAAGTTCATGCAACCGAGGCTCGACAGTTTAGTGCGCAACAATATAGCACATAAATAATAATCAGGGGCCCATAGCGAGTCTTATAACCATGGCCAAACGTGTGAGTATCAAGACCAAGGCTCACCACTGATTCGACTCAAGATTCATACGCGACTCGAGAAAACTTAGACAGGTTCTACACTAACTTATGAGCCAACATCCTAATAGACTTCTAACCATATCACAACGATTCGAATTGAGCCAAAAACCGAACAAACACAAACTAACAAAGACACTTCCAATAATTAGCAAATATTTGGATTTCTGGTTAAGTTTTATGAGCTACACAAGAATAACAACAACAACAAACATAACATTTCGCAAGTTTTCAATTCGACTAATTAAAACAACAATCACACCACGACTTTGAAAATAAAAACGAATCAATCATCACATTCGAATGACAATTAATTTAATAAACGTTTATAGAGTGAAAGGGATTTAAACCTTTACAATTGATAAGGACAACAAGAAGGACCAAGGACTTAACACCCTGAATACGAATCAAGCAAATCCAAATCCGAACCCCAGCTATTCCACAGCTTCGATGAGAGTCAGTACCCTTGAAGACTAGATCTCGATAAGACTTTGTGAGTGATTTTGAGTGTGTGGATCCACTGAGATTCGAATACAATAAAAAGATGATACTATGGAAAGCTTTCGACCTTCTTTCAAGCCTGGAAGTTGAGGAGTATCCATTTGAAGCCACAATCGTTCTCCATCCTCGTCATCTTTTCTCATCTATAACCGTTGACCCATGGGGAAGAGTTACATGAGAGCGACACTGATTTGGGAGAAAGAGAAAAACATATAGATCCATGGCAGATGGTGATGGGAGATGGTTCATTTTCTGGGGAGTTGGAGAAGAAATCCAAAAGAAAGAAGACGTTAAAAAAAATGTGGGTGAGTGTGTGTGAGAGGCGTTATTCCAGAGAAAGGATAAGAGGATAAAAAAAAATTATAGGTCTTGTTTTATTATAATAGAGTGTGGTTTGTGTACCCCGTGTCCCGTTAAGCTGGGGTGTAATCGTGGTTCTCCGGTTTGGTATAAACGCGGAAAATATAATTCTGGAGACGTTTTTATAAAACTGACATAAAATAAAATTTATTGACTCTAAAAATAAATCATAAAGTTAAACCGTTACTAATGTGGTGTCGGTACGCGTGTGGTATCGTTTTTCAGGAAAAGTGAGATAACCTCTCGCTTTTATTACGTTAAAGTCTGTAAATGTGAGAAAGTGGAAAATTCACTGCTTCTGATAAGATTAAATAGTTTTGCGAGTTGCTGTATGTTACAGTGTGCGGGTTTGCTTCCTGTAATAGTTATGTAAGCACATAAATGCTTAATCTAACGGTTAAGTAATAATAAATTAACATTTATTATTAAAATATTAGGGAGAAAATTACCGTTTGTCACATCCTTCCCGCCTTAAAAAGAAAACCGTCCTCGGTTTTCACTTAGAGTTACCTGATGGATTTGAGAAAAGGTGTGGGTATTTACGCTTGATCTCGTTCTCACGCTCCCACGTGTATTCAGGACCTCTTCGAGAGTTCCAACGAACTTTAACAATAGGAATACGGCTTTGCTTAAGCCGTTTGATTTCTCGATCCATTATCTCGACAGGTTCTTCAATGAAATTTAGTCTCTCGTCAACTTGGATTTCCTCCAGAGGAATGGCAAGTGTTTCGTCTGAGAGACATTTCTTCAGGTTGCACACATGAAACACATTGTGCAGAGAACTGAGTTCTAGTGGTAATTCGAGTCGGTAGGCTACCGGCCCAATCCTAGAGAGAATTTTGAAAGGTCCAATGTATCGGGGATTTAGTTTCCCACGCTTTCCAAAGCGAATCACGCCTTTCCATGGCGATACTTTTAACATAACCCGATCTCCAACTTGGGACTCGAGTGGTTTTCGTCTCTTGTTTGCGTAGCTTTTCTGACGGTCTCGAGCCACTTGCATACGACTCTTGATTTGCACAATCTTTTCAGTAGTCTCTTATACTAGTTCGGGACCAGTGAGCTGACTTTCTCCGACTTCAGCCCAGCATATTGGTGATCTGCACTTTCTACCATAGAGTGCCTCATAGGGTGCAGCTTTGATGCTTGTGTGATAGTTATTATTGTAAGAGAACTCGGCTAATGGAAGGTGCCTATCCCAACCGTTTCCAAAGTCTATCACACACGCCCGCAACATGTCTTCTAAGGTTTGAATGGTCCTCTCACTTTGACCATCGGTTTGAGGATGGTATGCGGTGCTCATATCAAGATCGGTACCTAAATCATCTTGTAGTGATCTCCAAAAGTTCAATGTGAAACGACTATCTCTGTCGGAGATGATAGAAATCGGGACTCCATGTCGTGCAACTGTCTCCTTTACGTATAACCGTGCAAGTTTATCCATGTTGTCATTCTCTTTGATTGGCAAAAAGTAGGCGGACTTGGTGAGGCGATCAAAGATTACCCAAATGGTGTCGTAACCGTTTGATGTCCTTGGCAGTTTGGTAATAAAGTCCATCGTTATGCGTTCCCACTTCCACTCAGGAATTTCGGGTTGTACAAGTAAACATGATGGCCTCTAATGTTCAGCTTTGACTTTCGAACACGTTAAGCATTGACTGACATACGTTGCAATGTCAGCCTTCATATTGGGCCACCAGTATAGTTTCTTCAGATCGAGATACATTTTGTTGACTCCTGGGTGGATAGAGTATTTAGACTTATGGGATTCGTGCATGATGAGGTCACGTATCCCTCCATAGAGTTGGACCCAACTCCTGTTCTTGAAACACAATGTCCCATTTGTTCTTTTCACGAATCCGTTCTCACTCTTGGGCATTCCATAGATCTTCTCGTTGGGTCTGTTTTCTTCCTTGAGTTCCTCGGCCTGAGCCTCAAGGATTTTCGATAGGAGAGGTGAAACGATTGTCATACCCAACGATCGTACTCTTAGGGGTTTCGGTCGTTCTTTCCGGCTAAGAGCATCTGCTACCACATTTGCTTTTCCTGGGTGGTATCTGATCTCGCAGTCATAGTCGCTGAGCAATTCTAACCAATGGAATTGTCTCATGTTGAGCTCCTTTTGGTCAAGGATATGTTGCAAGCTTTTGTGGTCGGTGTAAACTACACACTTTGTGCCATAGAGATAATGTCTCCAGATTCTAAGTGCAAACACTACTAACCCCAATTCCAAGTCATGTGTAGTATAATTCTTTTCGTGGGTTTTCAGTTGTCGAGAGGCATAGGCTATCACATTCTCTCGTTGCATCAAGATGGATCCTAACCCTTTGTGTGAGGCGTCGCAGTAAACTACAAAGTCTTCACTGCATTCAGGTAGGGTTAAGATAGGTGCGCTGCACAACTTTGTGTGAGGCATAGACTATCACATTCTCTCGTTGCATCAAGACGGATCCTAACCCTTTGTGTGAGGCGTCGCAGTAAACTACAAAGTCTTCAATGCATTCAGGTAGGGTTAAGATAGGTGCGCTGCACAACTTATCCTTAAGGAGTTGGAAGACTTCCTCCGCTTTATCTCCCCAGTCAAACCTTACATTCTTTTGGGTTAGCTTAGTCAAAGGCTTTGCTATCTTTGAGAACCCCTCGATAAACCTCCTGTAGTACCCTGCAAGTCCTAAGAATTGGCGTATTTTGGTGGGTGTTGTAGGTGTCGCCCAATCCTTTATCGACTCGATATTTGCAGGATCCACATGAATGCCTTGACTATCAATCACGTGACCCAAAAATTAAACAGTTGGTATCCAAAACTCACACTTTGAAAACTTAGCATACAACTCCTCTTTCTTTAGTAGTTCTAGGATTAGCCTAAGGTGTTCCTCGTGCTCCTTCTCGCTCTTGGAGTATATCAGGATGTCGTCGATAAAGACGATCACAAATTTGTCCAAATACAGCTAGCACACCCGATTCATAAGATCCATGAATACTGCCGGTGCGTTGGTTAAGCCAAAAGGCATAACCTGGAACTCGTAGTGACCGTAACGAGTTCTAAATGCCGTTTTCGGGATATCTTCTTCCCGAACACTAAGTTGATGGTATCCGGATCTCAAGTCGATTTTTGAGTAAACACACGAACCTTGGAGTTGGTCGAATAAGTCATCGATTCTCGGAAGTGGGTATCGGTTTTTGATGGTTAGTTTGTTTAGCTCCGGGTAGTTGATGCACATTCTGAAAGACCCATCTTTCTTTTTGAAAAATAGAACTGGGACTCCCCAAGGTGAAGAACTCATCCTGACGAATCCTTTCTCTGAAAGTTCCGACAATTGGTTTGATAGTTCCTGTAGTTCCGTCGGAGCTAACCAATAAGGTGCTCGTGCCACGGGTGCGGCACCAGGCACTAGGTCGATTCAAAATTCAACCTGTCGTGTTGGCGGAATTCCAGGTAAGTTTTCAGGGAAGACCTCCGGAAAGTCTCTCACGATTGGTACATCTTCCAAATGTTTTCCCTCTGGCTCATTCTCTTTCTTTTCGGTGACTTGTGCTAGAAAGAGATGGCATCCTTTCTCGAGGTATTTCTGGGCCTTTGTGCAAGAGATGACGTTTAGTCTTGAAGTGTTTCTTCTATCCCTTTTGTCGCCTTCTACAATTAGGACTTCGTTCCCATAAGGCAGCCGAACGATTTTTTCGTCGCAAATGATGGTGGCATGATACTTCGACAACCAATCCATACCGATAATAACTTCAAAACTACCCAATTCTACCGGCATGAGATCGATCTTGAATGGGTGATTTAACAGATTTAATGTGCAGCCTCTTATGATAGTTTCTACCCTTTCTACGTTCCTATTAGCTAACTCCACATTGTATATGTTGTCTAGAGTGGTCGGGGCAATACCAAGTAGTGGACTAAATGCAGTTGAAACAAAACTTCTATCTGCTCCCGTATCAAACAATATGGATGCATAACGGTTATTTAAAAGGAACGTACCCGTCACGACGTTCGGGTCTTCTTGGGCTTCCACCTTGCCCACTGCATAGACCCTCCTGCGGGCTCCTCCATCATTTCCTCAATTTCATTGATGCCCAACAGCTCCTTGATTTCCGCCGGCTCCTTAATTCCTTTGGTTACCCTGATTACCCTGGTAACCTCTGTTTCCCCCATTACCCTGATTCTTGGGTTTTCTGCATTCACTTCGGTAATGCCCTTTCTCACCACAACCAAAACATGTTATTTCAGCCTTCGGGTTGTTTGTTGGTGCAACTTGTACAGTTGCAAGGGGTCTTGCCTTGCAATCATGGGTCATATGTTATATCTTTTGGCATTTGTGACATTTGACCGTGCACTGACCCTTGTGGTGCAACTTGCAATGGTTACACAAGGGTAAGTTTCCTGCGTACACCTTCTTCTCCGTTGGTCCCGCAACATACACTTTAGCAACCTCATGTCTTTTGTTTGGGTGATGGTTGTTGTTTCGGGAGTGATCATCCCATTTCCTCTTGTTAGTCACACCCGTTTCAGCCGAATCCTCAATCACTTGGTCCATTAATTTGCGTGCCACTCCCATAGTCTCATGGAGATCAGTAGCTTTGTAGGTAGTGACATTACCCTTGATGGATGGGGGTAATCCTCCAATGTACCTTTCTAGTAAACGAGTTTCAGTCTGGACCATCTCAGGGCATAGTAAAGCAAGCTCTTGTAAACGTTGATTATACACAGCCATGTTGGTACCCTGCACTTTGAGGTTTCAAAACTCGACTTCCAACTTCTTAACCTCGTTGCGAGGGCAATACTTTTTGAGTACCATTTCCTTGAAGTTTTCCCATGGCATTGCGTAAGCAGTGTCATAGCCAGCCGATTTCAGATAATTATTTCACCAGGTTAAGGCAGCATCCAGGAAAGTAAATGATGTGAACTAAACTCTATCTTCATCCGAACAACTACATATTCGGAATACAATTTCCAACATTTCAATCCATCTGACTAAAACAACTGCCGCTTCGGTTCCTCCAAAACCTCCAGTCATGATCTTCCGGAATTCTTGGTAGGTGCAACCGCGAGTGTTGTTGTTTGTTGGTCTTGAATTTCCAACATCAGTAGTTGAGTTGTTTGCTGCAGCCAGTGCTGCTGCCACCCGTTCCTCTACTAATTGATCAAGCATTGTTCGGTTCACAGGTGGAGCTGCTGCATTAGCCCTGGTTGGGCCTGGGTTAACTGGTTGCACACGAGTAGTTCTGTTTTTCTTTCTCTTAGGAGGCATTTTGCTGCATCACAACAAAAAGATAGAGACAATTGAGATTCGGGGAGTTTTTTATCACACAAGTGTATAATCACCATAGGTAGAGTATATGAATAAGATCAATCATAAAGGAAATGGCACAATAGAGTAATCAACCAAGCTTGTTCTAGATTAGGAGTCAATACATGTTCACAAAATTACAAGCTTAGAATACACAGGAGAATACTACAAGTTTTGAATACATAATGGAAGAATACAACTGCCACTAACTGATGACTACTCAGTTTAGTAGAAATACATCATAACTACTAAAAACTAAAATCAATCACGCCCAAGGCGTAGCTACTCCAACTCTGCTGCCAACCGTGCTACAGTAGACTCCAACCATCCTACAGTAGACTTCAGATGTGCAATGCGTCTCCTCGACGCCAAGACCTCACTACGATCCTCTTTCTCTGACCTCATCACTCTAGCAATCACCGACTCCATATCATGCATCCTGTGCTAAGTGGTCCACTCTGCATCCCAAGCTCTCACCTGATCCCTCCCGATGTCATCCATCCTGCGATGCACACCTGCAAGCTCTCTATCAACTCGCTCATCATGTCTCCCAAGTCTCTCCAGTTGGTCTGAGTGAACATCCAGCAGGCTCGCCTGTGCCCCTAACTGAATCAAGAACCTCGTAACATCATCCTCTTCCTCCTCAGCCATTGGTGAGATAGCGGGTGGAGGAGAAGCTGGTATCAATGGAGATGGTGGAACAAAAGATGGTGAGGATGGGTCATACACTGGACTATCAGCACGAGGTTGGGTACTGTGAACACACTCGATGTCTCTCCATATTTCGCCATTAATCTTACAAGTAGCAGGAACATCCAAACCCTCTTCTCTAGCACGTATCATCGCAACTCTCTGTCCTAATCCAAGAGGTGCATCCATGTCTCCACCTAACATCTGAGCAGCCCTCAAACTCTGCCCTATCTCGAAAGTACTCGGCACCTCCCCTAGAATCATGTTCCTTTGTCGCCACATAGTTACCCCCTGATCAAGACCTGCTAGTAACCCTACATCCCTATCGGTAAGTGCACACCTGGGGGCATGCTCAGCTGGAAAAGCCTCCTCAGATGCAGGGCCTGCTGCTGACTCCTCTTCTAGATCCTCCTCCGACTCTTCCTCTGGGTCCTCCTCTGACTCTTCCTCATCCCCAGCTGAATATGAGTCATCGGCCCTCCTGAGCCTCTGACGAAGTGGTGACTGGTCAGGAGATGAAACAGGTGAAAGGGATAGTGGAGTGGTAGAGGTACCCATGTAAATGGCTCGGGTCCTCTTATAAGGTGGGGATGGTAGGTCTGAGTACCGCAGTCGACGTCCTGGGACGCGCATGCGGGTTGTGTGACGAATAGAGAGAGTATGAACATATGGGGTAGGCTGTATGGCAGGATCGGTAATAGAGGTAGGTGTAAGCTGGACTGGAATGTGATCAGCAATGAGAGTGGATGTAGGTAGTGCTGGAGTAGGTGTGGGCTCAATAAGGTCAGGGTCTGGTGCATGATAAGCCTGAAGCACCTGCATGTAGGGATCATCTGAGCCCGGCGAGATCTGAGGGATGTCGTGGGAAGACATAGTCTGTGACAAAAACGGTATATGTGTGTAAGTATATAGAAAATACTCATAGTAAATAGTGTAAGTTAAGTATGTATAAGTATACATAAAATACTTATAGTACATGTAGTTATGTAAAATCAACGAATAATAAAGCGTAACATATACTTAAGACAAGTAAACAGCAAATAAAGGGGCAAGCAAGGCAGACAGGCAAGTGGCGGTCATAGGGACTTGTTTTTGTAAAAAGCGGTTATAGTTTAGGGTTTATATGTACCTAGTTCTCTATAACCTAGGCTCTGATGCCAATCTGTAACACCCCCAAATTTAATAATCGCGGAAGTATTCAGGTCATGGGGTGCTACTAAAATTGGAAATCACAACACAAGGTAATAAAGAACGGAATACATACTCCGTTTAAATACATTCATTCAAGATTAATGGAGTTTACAATAGAGTTCCAAATTCAGAAAAACTAATGCCCACGAGTTTAGTTGTCCCATACAAAACAAGTCATAGTTATGCGTAAAACACTTCGGGAAATAGTCTATGACCCTTGCCATGCCAATACCTTGCAACTATCAGACAGATCAAGCACCTGAGAAAAACATGCTAAAGGTCAGCAAAAAGCTGGTAAGTTCATAAGTTTAAATTAAAGCAGTAAAGCAATAAGTTTGGACCAATAGTTTTGTGTACGAACATTACAACGCATATAATGCCATACAAAATAGTCTATCACGCTAACACTAAGTTCATGCAACTGAGGATCGACAGTTTAGTACGCTACAATATAGCATATATATAATAATCAGGGGCCCATAGCGAGTGTTTAACCCAATACACTCGTAGTCCGACTTGGTATACGCTCGCATTGACCCGTCTGGCCAACCGAATGGGGAAGTCACCCCAATATATCTATTTATATCAATCCCGCTTCCCAATGGGATTTAACAGTTCATGAAGGTGGGCATAACAGTGGGTTCAGGGGCTTAGGCTAACTACGCAATAGTTTTGAGAAAATAAACAGTATTGTGGTCCAGAAAATGTTTTGCATGTTTCTTACCCCATAGTTGTAAAACAAGTATAAGTAAAGTGGGGCTATAAACTCACCTTAGTTGAGTAAACAGTGAATGAAGTGAATCAGAGAGTGTACGGCACCAACACGCGACCTAGATTAGTAAGGCATGTTTTAGTTCACAGACTAAGTTTAAGACTCCGCGAAATTTAATTCTAGAGTTTTAAAGTGTTTATGTTATTGTTGTTTGTGTTGCAGCATTTAAGTTTAAAATAGTTTTCTAAGTATTTGTAGGTATTGGCTCTTGGAAGTGCATAAGTGTATGACAATAAAAATATCAAGGACGAATAAGATTCCGGTTCGACAATAACCGAAAGACGACGTACGGAAAGTGATTACGAATAATACTAGACGTTGTCGGAATATGGGAGCATCATTGTTAAAAATGTATATAAATAGTTATTTTTGAAATATTTGTTAAGAATATATTTAGAAATTGTATGAATAATTATTTGTAAATAATAGTTTTATTTAAAAGATTTGTAATTTGAGGACCTAGTTTATAGAAGTTGTATATAAAACGTTTCGTGTGTCAATTTTGATAAAAACTTGGTGAGTATATTTATTTTGATAGAAGTCAGGCATGATCTGTGCATGTGTGTTGATTTCTCGCGGTAACGATGTGTCACAAATATATGTGTTTATGTAATAGCCGTTTTATAATTGATATAAAACTTAAGTAGGTTTTTTTTGTAACATCTCGAGTGTATATAAGTCTAATAGGCGATATAATCAAACGAGCTTGTTCAAGATTTACAAGTTTGGTTTTGACTA
The DNA here is from genome assembly GCA_021014915.2 of Artemisia tridentata subsp. tridentata. Lineage (NCBI taxonomy): Eukaryota > Viridiplantae > Streptophyta > Magnoliopsida > Asterales > Asteraceae > Artemisia > Artemisia tridentata. The sequence continues at coordinate 303,937,926 of CP139505.1, read as the reverse complement.
GTGTTTATAATTGTATAAAGGAGTTTATAGTTGTATGTATATATAATGTCTCGTGTTACAACATATATTTTTATATCTTGTTGTGATTTATGGCGAAATTCGTGACTACGTGAAAAGAGAAGAGTCGGGATTGAGTTGTGGAATAGGTTGTATACGAGGTTACGTCGGTACACACATTTATACAACGGTTACAATATAAATTTTTCATTTAGTCATATACATACTCGGCCAATTTAACACGCACAGACGTCCCCTTTAACTCCCTTGTTGGGCTGTGGCCCAATTATAAAGCTGGGGGGGGGGGGTTTGTGGGCTGGACTGGAGTATCAAATCAATACACCCGAGTGGGCCTGATGGGCTTCGGCCAGCAAAAGCATTATATACACTTAATTGGGCCTGCGGTTTATACTTAACACACGAACACACAAGCCCACTAGGACTTGTGGAATAACCTGGGAAATATAGAAGCTAGTGTTTGACATAGAACAATTATAGCACAAAGCTTATGTCGAGCTCGAGTGACGAGCTCGACACCACCAGACGATGTGAACTCGGGGACACATATTATGGCTGTTGGCTGGGTTCGACACCGCGGCCTCACCATACACGACAAGGCTTTTACCAAGGTCTTGATCTAAGACCTTTGGCATTAGAACAACTCGGCTACAAACTCAACACCTTTTGGTGTTTTGAGTTTAACCTGTACGACAACACACCCTTTGGTGTGTCCTTGTGTGATTCGAACCAAGGCAACCCTATGTGGGTTGTCATTGAACCAAGAATGATTCAACAAGTCACCCACGCAACTAGGTGGTGACCTTTTGCCTAGGATGCTAAGTGAGCAGGTATGGGGTCATCTCGTTAAACCCAAAAAGACTCAAACCGAGGCATCCACACCCTATATGGGTGGCTGCCTAGTGGAGATTGAACCGAAACAAAACCAAACCATAACACACCCTTTGTGGGTGTGGTTTTTCTTGAACTGAAAACAACCATAGAACACCCTTTGTGGGTGTGGTTTTTCTTGAACCAAAACAACACAATGCAACCTGAACTTACACGTTTACTGGGGGTTTTGACAACTACCAAAAACACTCCACAACACGACCTATTTCATGGTCTTATAACCATGGCCAAACGTGTGAGTATCAATACCAAGGCTCACCACTGATTCGACTCAAGATTCATACGCGACTCGAGAAAACTTAGACAGGTTCTACACTAACTTATGAGCCAACATCCTAATAGACTTCTAACCATATCACAACGATTCGAATTGAGCCAAAAACCGAACAAACACAAACTAACAAAGACACTTCCAATAATTAGCCAATATTTGGATTTCTGGTTAAGTTTTATGAGCCACACAAGAATAACAACAACAAAAAACATAACATTTCGCAAGTTTTCAATTCGACTAATTAAAACAACAATCACACCACGACTTTGAAAATAAAAACGAATCAATCATCACATTCGAATGACAATTAATTTAATAAAAGTTTATAAAGTGAAAGGGATTTAAACCTTTACAATTGATACGGACAACAAGAAGGAACAAGGACTTAACACCCTGAATACGAATCAAGCAAATCCAAATCCGAACCCCAGCTATTCCACAGCTCCGATGAGATTCAGTACCCTTGAAGACTAGATCTCGATAAGACTTTGTGAGTGATTTTGAGTGTGTGGATCGACTGAGATTCGAATACAATAAAAAGATGATACTATGGAAAGCTTTCGACCTTCTTTCGAGCCTGGAAGTTGAGGAGTATCCATTTGAAGCTACAATCGTTCTCCATCCTCGTCGTCTTACCTCATCTATAACCGTTGACCCATGGGGAAGAGTTACATGAGAGCGACACTGATTTGGGAGAAAGAGAAAAGCATATAGATCCATGGCAGATGGTGGTGGGAGATGGTTCATTTTCTGGGGAGTTGGAGAAGAAATCCAAAAGAAAGAAGACGTTAAAAAAATGTGGGTGAGTGTGTATGAGAGGCGTTATTCTAGAGAAAGGATAAGAGGATAAAAAAATTATAGGTCTTGTTTTATTATAATAGAGTGTGGTTTGTGTACCCCGTGTCCCGTTGAGCTGGGGTGTAATCTGGTTCTCCGGTTTGGTATAAACGCGGAAAATATAATTCTGGAGACGTTTTTATAAAACTGGCATAAAATAAAATTTATTGACTCTGAAAATAAATCATAAAGTTAAACCGTTACTAATGTGGTGTCGGTACGCGTGTGGTATCGTTTTTCAGGAAAAGTGAGATAACCTCTCACTTTTATTACATTAAAGTCTGTAAATGCGAGAAAGTGGAAAATTCACTGCTTGTGATAAGATTAAATAGTTTTGCGAGTTACTGTATGTTACAGTGTGCGGGTTTACTTCCCGTAATAGTTATGTAAGCACATAAATGCTTATTCTAACAGTTAAGTAATAATAAATTAACATTTATTATTAAAATATTAGTGAGAAAATTACCGTTTGTCACACATCTAACCAAAGAAGCCTTTGCGACGTGCTACAAAGGCGAAGGAGAAAGGCAAAAAGCCCGAACCGTACAAAAAGAACGAACCATGGACAAAGGCGGAAGAGATCGCGCTTTGTAGAGCTTGGTTTTATATTTCGGAAAATTTCGAGAGAGGAAACGCTATAAACAGGCACCGCTTTTGGGAGGAGGTGATAGCTTATTTTGAAAATGAAACTGGTTCACAAAGAACGTACGACTCGATCACGACCAAATGAAAGAATATGATTCGTAGTAGGGTTGGGAATTTTGGTGCTATTATGGATAATATCAAGGATAATCATGGAAGTGGTGAGAATGATGCAGATGATAAAGAAAAAGCTCTTAGAAAATACCGTGTGATTTACGGTCATGATTTTAACTTGGAGGAATGTTGGAAAATTTTGAGGCATCATGATGCTTGGAAGAAGGAGGTGCCAGCTTTCCGATCGAATAGTCGGAAGAAAATAAAGGGTTCTACAACTACCTCGGGGTCAACACAAGGTCCCTTGAATTTCCAAGACGTGGATGATTCTGATGATGAGGAAGAGACTAGAGAATCAAGACCACAAGGTCATGAGGCAGCCAGGAAGAAATCATCCTCCTCCTCTCGTGATCCACCATCATCATGGACAAATTCGCTAGCCAAGACCTTTTTCAAGTTCAAGCCGTCAAAAGCGAGAAAAAAGAAGGACCTTGAAGAGTCGTATGTTAGGTTGAAGGAACAAGAGCTAGCGATAAAAAGAGAGAAAATTGAACTCCAATGAAAGCAAGTGGAAATCAAGGACATCACAAAACGAGAGAAAGATTTGATCTTCTACAATTCAGCAATCGACCCAAATTTGCCCGAACGACAAAGAAATGAACTTTTGTAGCTTACGGCAGCAATCAAGGCACGCTACAACTTAGATTACTAGTTTAAGTTTTTAATAAGTATTGTAATGTTTTTATTTTTAATGAATTTTAAATTTGTTGTTTAAAATATTTGAATTAAAAAAAAAAAAAAAAAAAAAAAAGTCGGTCACCACAGTGGCAACTTGGTCATGTTTAGTTACCGGAGAGAGAAAACTGATGTGGCAGCTGGTCCTAAATGCATGTTTGGGTATAAAAATGCAAATATTTAATATGAATAAATGCTAACATGTGTTGTCACGGGAAAATATGGGAGCAAAAAGAATATTCCCGAGCGGCTATTAAGTCCCGAACAAAAATCAAGAGAGAGTAAGAGGTTTAGTGAGAGAAAGTGATATTAATTGGTTGTTGTGTGCAGGGGTGAGCAAATGGACCAAGAACCGACCCAACCCGAACCGCGGTCCGGTTCTCGGTTTGGTTCAGAAGAACCGCACGAATTTCAAATATATAGGATGTTTATGGGACATTTAGGCTTTCAAGTTCACGATTACATATTTATGCCTTCGTGGTAGTTGAAACTTTATCGGCCAACTTGAGCTAGCAGTTGACAAAGTCATAAATTATAATGAAATAATGTAAATGAATAAATTGATGATAGATGTCCTTAAAAAGTAGTGAAAACTTTGATGATTATATTTTAAAAAGTTTAAATGTCGACAAATAACTAGATAGCGAGATTGGGACCATAATATATCGTTTTAGGAATGTTTGCTTTCTCATGTTTCATAAACATCGTTTTTCAAAGATTGTGCGGCCAATTTATAAACAACCATTAAGTAGCTCGAATATTCTGCTACATACTTTAACTGCTCAATATTCTATATGGTTTAGACGTATATTAGTGCAAACACATATAAAATATTGAATTTTGGGCGCTTTTTAAAAATTTGCGGTTTTAATCAGGTAGAACCGAAATACCCGAGCCGGAACTGAACAATGGTCTTCGGTTCAGTTTTCAGTTCCTAAAATATGCGTCTTTTGGTTCTCGGTTCTTTCGGTTCCGGGTCGGTTCTGTGCGGTTCCGGAACCGAGTTCACCCCTAGTTGTGTGTAGGTTTTGTGTTTTGGGAGTATTTTTAAATGATAAAAAATAAAAAATAATGAAAGAAAGAGAATGTGCTGCTATTATTGAGGGAAAGTTGAAGGAAAATATTTTGGAGAGAAAAAAAAATTAATGTGAAGCTAATGTGGCGAGAAAAAACCACTCACCATACCCTCCACCCTTATGCAATGGAATTGATTTGCACACTTTGATAATTGATTATGACACTTTTTTTATGCATTAAATATGTGTATATTATTAACATTCTACTTCAACTATTTGTACATTAAATTATGCAAATAAAATTTTAAAGTGTGCAAATCATCTCTTTTCCTCAATTTCCCGTAGTTGTATTATCTTATACGAGTACCTAAATTAGAAACTTGGGTCCACCACAATACAACCTTTGCTCTCATTTGTTTAGAATTCATAAATGTTGTATCTATGTGTCACGCACCGTCATCGTACTTTCATTGTTCCTACATAAGATTATGTAATAGTGATACAAAACATATAAAATCTAACTTGATCTTTAGATAATTCAGAAATAAATACGAACCATATATAACAGACCCAATTGGTTAAACATAAATGGCAATCAGCATTTAGATTCCGCTTCCTTTATACATCATCGTACAATTGATAAATGACAGCAAAACAATGTGGTCCATCTGAAGTTATCATGAACCAATAGTGCTAACATGTGGTATAGTTGAAGCTACGTCTTACATGTCCTTTCACAAAATCGAACCGCCAGCCCATCAGCAAATGTTGCCGTGAGGCCAGGCGAAAATTTAAGCGTCCCAGTGGGTGTTTCTAATTCGATATCAAACCGTTGCAAAAGAGAAAGAACAACACATTTTAGCTCCACAAGTGCCATTTCTTTACCCAAACACATTCTATGTCCAGCTTGAAAAACTGGATACTTAAAAGGGGTTTCTTGATAGAATGCACCATCTTTTAACCATCTTTCGGGTTTGAAATCCAAACAATCGGAACCCCAAATTGACTCCATTCGACCCATTGCGTATGGGTGGTATGTGACCCGTGTGCCTTTCTTGACGCATGTGCCATCGGGAAGGATGTCGTCTATTTGAGAAAACTTGGAGTTGAATTGGATTGGTGGCAATAGTCTCATTCCCTCGTAAACTGTTGCTTGTAGGTAGTTGAGTTCATGTAACTGTGTGAAGCTTGTTAAAGCTTCGTGTTGAGCCATCCTGAGAGCTTCCTCCCTGATGGTGGCTACTATTTTTGGATGTTGTGCTAACAACCAGAATAGGCCAGTTAAAGCAGACGCCACCGTGTCACGTCCAGCCAACAAGAAACTAATGACAATGTCTCTAAGGTAATTAGGATCTTTTGTTGTAGCCATGAATCTTGACAAAAGATCTTCATGGTTGGAACAAGATCCTAATTTGATTCTTTGTCTTATAACTTCGTGCGCAAACATATTCACCATCTTGATAGATTCCTTAAGTATTTTTTCACTTCCAATATTCAACATCCTTTTGATCTTCCATACCAATTGGTACGGTTTCATCGCTCTTTGAGCAGACAATTGCGACGCCAAATCAAATGCAATAGTCAAATCCGACATGGGTAATGACTCATCCAAACACTTTGGATCATACCCAAATGAAAACTTGCAAATAACATCAAAAGAAAACCTTTTAAAAACATCTTGCAAATCCAAAACTTTATGGTCTTTTTGCGAAACGGACAATACAAGAGGTATAAGCCTATGATCAATCTCATGGTTCACAACTACAAAAGCATGTGATCTCATTGACATCTTTCCAAGCTCAAGACAAGCCATTTTTCTTTGAAACTTCCATGAATCGCCATCAACGTTAAAGATACCTCTACCCAAGAAATCACCCAAGATTGCAGAGAAAGGTTTCCCTTTTGGGTAATTTTCAAATCGGGTTTTGAGCATGTACTCTACATTTTGATGGTTGGATGTTATGGTATTGTGAAGAACATGTATGTGTATGGTTTTTGTAGGTGAACTTTTTAGAAGATGAGTGTACCAATCACAAAGATTATCGAATTCATTTGACCAACTTGAAGTAATGTAAGCATGGCAAATTTTACAATTGCATTGAACTTTAGTTTTGTAGTAGATTAGAATACAACAAAGAATGAAGAACAACAGAAACACCATTAAAATGGATGGATTTTGGATCTCCATTAATAACCGATAAAAAAAGAGATAAAAGAAGAAGCTTTCAAGTGTTCTAAAGATTCTAAAGTGTGGAGAGTTCAGCAAGTATGAGTAGATATTTAGAACTTAGAACTTAGAAGGCTTCTTTTCAAATATATAAGCATTATGAAATGAATAATGACAAATAATAGCTATCTCCGCATACAATTTTAATTATGGGCACTGTTTTATTTTATTTTATTTATCTAACATGTTTATTTGATACATCATACGCATTCGGTTCAAAAATAAACGTCCACTTTACATTTTACCAAACCAAAAAACAATTTAGTGGGTAAATATGACATTTGATTGGTTGAGAATGTGGCTAGTAAGAATTTCTAAATTTTGTGCATTTACAAAGTGAATATTTATTTTAGGATGAGGAAGTATGTTATTAAAAAAAAAATACATTGCAACATCCGCAAAGTGTACCATTCAAAGATTATATTTATTTAACTGCATGAACCAAACACTTAATCAAATTCAATGACATGTGGTTATATGGTGAAAGTCGATCCTCTTTTACCTGTATACCAGTGGCCGATCATGTACTCTTACTTGCTCATCCTACACTTCTTAAACAACAAAATTCGAATCCACGAAAACGTACAACAAATAGTTATATATCTCGATTTCATTTCTTTATATATACTTGCACGTCCTTATATTTGTAAAGTAATTTGACACTTGACTTGGTTTCATTATTACCTTCACTACTACATAAACGGGCTAATGTAACGAAAATTTAATGGAAAATTTCCGTTGCAATCTTGCAACCGTTTTGCAACGGATTATCATCCAAATAGCAATGGCATATAAAACGGTTACAAATCAGTTGCAAAAAATATAATAATTTCTTTTATTTATTTATATATACTCTTGATGTGGCGATTGCAACACCGAAGTTATACAACACCTAGGCAATGTACCTAACTGTTGTAGTGTAGTATAGACAAGATCGGAGGAAGATTGTTCCCTAGAGGAATAGTGAGGTAGGTTCCACATGTATGACGATTTAATTTAAAGACAAAATGAGATTATTTTTGGTATTTTTATATTTTAGGAAAGCAAGTAAAATATCGGGTTGATGAGATTTGTTTTAAACTAATATTAACCTAAATTGCGTGAAAAATAAAATAACAAAAAAAGTAAATTTTGGTGCAAACAATAAGAGGAAAAGACGTATTTATCTAGGGTGCACTACTCGTGATCTAATTACTCATGTTGAATTGTCACACATTGTTTAATGTAGTGGGAATATTCCTTACTATGATTGTGTGTTGGTTATTCACATTTCTATGCAGTAGCCTAAGTGACATGTGCCTAAGAATGGCTAAGCATGACCAAATAACTAAAGCACATTTTAAATATCTAATCCGATTAAACACCTAATTTTAATTATTTAATTAGTCGTTTATAGTCAACGTTCAAGTTAGGTCTAACTCCTAACCAGTTTTTGACTTCTAACGAACACATTCATCAATAAAAGACAATAGGAAAAGTCATTACAGTAACAAATTTCATGCAATCCTAGATGAATACCACTCCAAAATCGGTTAATGGTGCGTTTGGTGTGTGCCAATCGGAATCAGGGAATACTTTAATTTCCATGTATATTTGTTTGGTTAGTGTTAGCCTTACTATTTTGTAAAGTTGGCGTCATACACGTGAATTGGACTAGATATGTAGATAGCTTTGCACGAGAGGACCATTAGTGTCTAAGTGACAAAGTATAGATGTGATGAGCCTATAAATACCCCTCAAGACTCCACTTGAGGGGTGTGGAAAAATGTGTGTATTATTCATAGTTTTATCTAATAATCATATTCCTTTTCTCCACCCTCTCTCTACCTTCTCTCACTAAATAGAACATGTATTTCGAATACTTCTCCACCCCAAGACCACCCAAATCTTGACTCATAAGGGATGCTAACAAGTGGTACTAGAGCCGTACGTGTACCGTGTAGATGTTTGGTTTTCGAAAAACTTGATCAAATATCTTATTCATAAAATTTTCGTGTGTTTTTGTGGTCAAAACCGGAAAATATTTTGTGCTTACATGGTAAAATTTGAAACTTTATGATCTTAGCTCTAAAGTTTCAAGCAAAAACCAAAGATTTGATCTTGTTTTATGTGTTTCCTATTTTTTAGGAAAATAGTCGGTTAGTATTGTTATTTGATGGGATTTGATACGTTATGATAGAGGTTAGTGATAGTTATGGGTTTAGAGATGATAAAGGTGAAAGATTTGGTAGATTGGTGGGATAAATCGTGCTACATATGGGTTATTTGGATTGAATATGGAAGAAATAGTACGGTTTTGTAGTTTGGAGCATTAGAAAATTTTGAGTATTTTTGAAGATATCGAGAAAATTTGAAAATTTTAGATTAATAATTACTAATAATAGAAGATGTAGTAACTTAATTTTTTAAAAGATTTAAAAATAAAAGGTCTTAAATACATTATAAAAAGTATAGATACTTCAAGTCTGGTCATGTTTGGCAACAAGCATTTCAAAGCGTTTAAGAGCGACAAGCGGTAAGCGGTTTGGTTGAAAAGCTTGTTTGGCAACAAAGCAACTCTAGTTAACATATTGTGGATCTTCCACCGTTTGAAATGCTCGTTGAATAAGCGTTATGGAACTACTCCAGCATTTTGTTTATGAAATTACCCACATACCTCTGAAAATAACCTTCATAAATCTTTCAGACCTGTAGATGATTCAGATGTTCTTGGTGGATAGCCAACTCTCGTGTCATATCTTGGGCAGGTGGATAAGCTTTTTTGCTTGATTAGCACCCCATCACATTTGAAAGATGAGATGAGATCAATATAGATCTCATATTTGTCATAGAACCAATGGACCAATCATAGCCACCCATTTTTATTTTTCATCTTTTTTTTAAAACAACATATCTTGCAAACGGTAAATCTTCAAGCTACAAAAAAAATACCATCGCGACGAGAATTAAATGATCTTTCTATAGATATGCATTGTTATATACTTTCGACGACTTTTTTTTTCAACGAACTTTTTTTTTTTTTAATTTCCGCCCAGAAAGAATCATATATGATTCCGAACGAATCATATATGATTCGATTTTTACGAATCATATATGTAATTCGTAAAAATCATATATGATCGATATATATGATTCGTAAATCATATATGATTTGTTAAAATCGAATCATATATGATTCTTACGAATCATATATGATTTTTCTAGACGGAAATTTTGGAAAAAAAAAAGTTCATCGAAAAAAAAGTTCATCGAAAATATATAACAATGCATGTCTATAGAAAGATAATTTAATTCTCGTCGCGATGGTATTTTTTTTGTAGCTTGACGATTTACGGTTTGCGAGATATTTAAATTTTAAAAAAATGGTGGAAATTAATTTTTTTATTTTGATAAGAAAAATGAGTGGCTAAGATTGATTGATAAGTTTTATGGTAAAAGTTGGATGTATAAAGAACTTTTGCCTTTGAAAGATATTACCATGCAATGAAACAGTGACAAGCAAACTAATAAATTTTGACGAGCTACTACTATTGTTTATTTTTTTAATTAGTTTTTTATTTAATTTGTATATGTTTTTTTTCGTGATTTTACATTTTATAATTACAGTTACAGTCACGTTACCAAACACGTTTCAGGCAACAACAACTGCTTACTGTTACTGCTACGTGTCGCCAAATATAGCTGAATCCAGTAAATTTGCAATACTTGACTTCATTTATTTTGCAAGGTGGTTAGTGGAATTTTCAGTATACATG